>JAGFNQ010001756.1:0-59566 GCA_024364735.1 Boesenbergia rotunda
TGCAGAACTCCTCCTGGTCTCTGGTGTTCTGCTTTGACTCTCTGGCAGGTCAAGCAGGTACTGATATATCTGGCCACGTCTCGCTTGAGTCCAGACCACCAGAATCTTTGCTTTAAATCTTGGTACATCTTGGTAGAACCAGGATGCATAGAGTACGGGGTACTGTGGGCTTCTTCTAAAATATTCTTTCTTAGTTCCTCATCATTGGGGACGCAAAGGCGGTCTCCAAGATAGAGGATGCCACTATCTGATACTCGAAACTCTGAATTTTCTGCCTCTTGGATCCCTGCTTGATCTTCTGGATCTCTGGGTCTTGACTTTGCTTTCTTTGTATATCCACAAGCAGGGTTGACTCTAGAGTCAATGCAGAAAGTTGCCCAATTATTACCTCGACTCCAAAATCCTTTATTTCTTTCTGAAGTGGTAGAGACAGTGATGATAGGGACATCAGTGCTGCGCAGGATTTTCTGCTCAGTGCATCTGCCACTTTATTAGCTTTACCTGGGTGGTAGAGGATTTCACAGTCATAATCTTTGACCAACTCTAGCCACCTGCGCTGCCTCATATTCAGATCCTTCTGAGTGAAGAAGTACTTCAAACTCTGATGGTCTGTGAAGATTCTGCACTGCACTCCATACAGGTAGTGTCTCCAGAGCTTCAGTGCAAAACCACAGCTGCTAGCTCAAGGTCGTGGTAGGGTAATTCTTCTCATAGTCCTTGAGCTGTCTGGAGGCATATGCTATTACTTTACCGTCTTGCATGAGGACAGCTCCAAGGCCCATCTTGGATGCATCACTGTAGATGTCAAAGGCCTTGTCACTCTCTGGAACAGTCAGGATGGGAGCACTAGTCAATCTCTTCTTCAGCTCTAGAAAACTGTGCTCGCATTTATCTGACCATTCAAACTTCTTGTTCTTTCTGGTCAAGGCTGTGAGTGGAGAGGCTATTCTGGAAAAGTCCTCCACAAATTTTCTGTAATATCCTGCCAGGCCTAAGAAGCTTCTGATTTCACTGGCATTCTTGGGTCTACACCAGTTGCTGACTGCTTCTATCTTGGCTGGATCAACTTGAATGCCTTTTTTGGATACAATGTGACCTAGGAAGGTCACCTGATCTAGCCAAAACTCACACTTTGAGAACTTTGCATAGAGCTTCTCCTGCTGAAGGATCTGCAGCACTATCCTCAAGTGTGTAGCATGGTCCTCTGGAGTCTGTGAGTATATGAGAATATCGTCCAATAAATACAATGACGAATTTATCGAGATACTCCCCTGAAGATGTGGTTCATCAGCTCCATGAAGACTGCTGGAGCATTGGTTACTCCAAAAGGCATCACTACAAATTCGTAGTGGCCGTATCTTGTCCTGAAGGCTATCCTGGGGATGTCACTTTCCTTTAACCTTTAGTTGATGATACCTAGAACGCAGATCTATCTTCGAGAACACTGTAACCCCTTTGAGTTGATCAAATAAATCATCTATTCTAGGAAGGGGTACTTGTTCTTGATGGTCACCTTGTTCAGAGCTCTGTAGTCTATGCACAGACGCATAGACCCATCCTTCTTATTGACGAAAAGTACAGGAGCTGCCCAAGGTGAATGACTAGGGCGGATGAAACCCTTGTCAAGCAGCTCTTGCAATTGTTCTTGTAATTCTTTCAGTTCTTCTGGTGCCATGCGATAAGGTGCCTTCGAAATTGGGTTGGTTCCTGGGGCCAACTCAATTTCAAACTCAATTTCCCGATTGGGAGGGAGTCCTGGTAACTCTTCGGGAAACACCTCAGGATAGTCACAGACTACCCTCACTTCTTCTCTCTTCAATTCTTCTCCTTGACTTGCATCCACTATATGAGCTAGAAAACCAGAGCACCCCTTCTCTAACATTTTCTGAGCTTGTAAGGTAGATAGGAACCTATTTATCTTTCTCCTTTGGTCTCCAATAAACTCAAATGAAGGTTCTGCTTCCGGTGTGAACTTGACTTTTCTCTTGCGGCAGTCCTATAGAAGCATTATACTTGCTCAAGAAGTCCATTCCTAAAATGACATCGTAATCCTTCATTTCAAGGACTACAAGTCACTGTAGAGCTCTCGGTTGGAAATCTAGATTGATACTGCCCTTAGCCTCTCAGTAGAGGCCATCACTTCCCTGACGGTAAGGTTGTTAAGAACTTCATCGTTCAACCTTTCTGGTGGCCTTATACTATTTAAGTAGTGCTCAGTGATCAAAGCACCACTTATTAGTTCTTCGGAGGTTTGCAGCCTCTTAACACCGCTAGCCCCCTTTAACGCTATCTCAGGCCTTAACATCTTGAGCATTAGTCTAACTATCTCTTTTTCTGTGCTAACTAGCTCTGGGCACAGATGAGCTAACCGCTTAAACATCTTCACTGCTTCATCCACGGATAGTTCTCCTTGTCTGAACTCCGTGAATTCATCATAATGCTTGTTGGTTACTTGCATGTGAAAGTATTCTTCGAAGAACTCAGTCCCGAAGTCGGCCCATGCCATCTGGCTGACATTTCTCTTGGCCTTGACTCTCTCCACTATATTCTAGCATCTCCCGTAAGGCAGAAAGATGCACACTTTATCTTCTCTACCTCATACCAGTCCAGTAGCCCTACTATTCTTTCCAACGTTTTGAACCATGCTTAAGCATCCCATGGTTTACTTGTGCCCGGGGAAATTCCCTGGCTTCAGTTTCTTCTACTGAATGAGGTATGCTTCTCGCCTTACTCTCCCGAGCCACCACCTCTAAGAGATTTGGTGGTGGTACTGACTCTGTTACCTCTTGCCCTCTAGGAGCTTGCTCCTCGTTTTGGGCCTTTCTAGGGCGTCCTCAAATGTATAACTTAACACTTAACGGTAATGTTCCCAAACTTGCTTTAGGATATAACAAGACCTTGGTCTTGATTCTTATCTCATTTCTTAGTCCTAGAACTCGTTCTAGGGCTTAGTAAGACCTTGGTCTTACTCAAAACTTTTATCAAGCACCTTGCGTGCCATAATCCCAAAACTTACTTTTGGGCAAATCAAGTAAGTACTTAAGCATTTCTCTAATATCCATTCTAGGGATTAAACATGATTCCGTAATACTAAGGAATTAAACATGCTTCCTTTTTCTATGCACATATGAGTAAGTACTTAAGCATTTCTCTATACTGCAATTAAGTAAAGGAGCAATAGAAAAACTGAAACTTAAAGCTTTCTTACTTGAAGACGGCAAGGTTGATGCTGATGTGTGTGTGATGCTGGAGAATGGGAACTGCTCCGATACCACCTGTAGCGACCCGCCTTCTCTACCTTAGACGGTCCGCTACTTTATCTACTTCTTGACTCTAATGCACGACTAAGAATGCGGAACTTCTTTTTTTTCTTTTAAATTCATCTAGGGATGATATTCTAACTCTAATAGTCATGTATGATACAATGGCATACTTCCTTTCTCTAGAACTTCACTACAATGGTACCAGTCGACTGCCATCTAACCAGTCGACTGGTATCGGCCACAGAAAGTTTCTGGGCGCGGCACCAGTCGACTGGCCTCTTGGCAGTCGACTGATGCATCGAACAGAAGTTACTGTTTGATAGGGCAGTCGACTGATACTGAACCAGTCGACTGGCACGCCTGAAAATCTAAAATTCAGATTCGAAACCTTGTCTCAATGGTCCACCAAACTTATAGTTTCAAGCCATACAAAGACACAACACCATTTCTATACTCTATACTAGTTTTCTAAACATTTTAGCCAATCAAAACAACTTCATAAACTCGAAATTAGAACTTTTGCGGAAGTAAATAAGTTATGAAAAATCTATATGAACTTTAAACTAGAGTTTTGTACCAAACTTAACTCCTATGCATCCATAACACCAAAATACATGTTCTACACCTTACTAAAGCATTTTGGAATGTAATGCAACTTTTCTAGGCAGATTTATAGCAATAAAAACTTGATTTAAAGGGAAACTCATCATATCTTGGCACATGCATCAAATAGCTCCATCAAGTATCAATATTCAAAACTACTCACATTCATACTCATCCAATGCAATCATAAGGACATGTATGCTAAATAAAATGACATGGAATCTTTACTCATGGTTTTAAGATATGCAAAATATCTAAAACGCAAATACTTGGATAAATGCTATAAGATCTAACTTAAACTAAGACTTTATGATAAATGCACTTTAAGTCCTTCATTCATCTTGTCCCAAGGACCTCTCCAAGGTCAGCCACCACACACACGTCACTCAGCACCGCCTTGTCGCCTTCCTTCAGAATTGCTTGCCTTTACCTTTACCTGCAGCAATAGGAAATGCAACTAATAAGCAAAAAGCTTAGTAAGTACTATCTAGCTCACAAAAATCTCGAAAATGTGCAAACATGTTTTTTTTTAAACAATGTGAAATCACATGAGATACTTTTATGCTTAAAAGAAAACTAAACATGTATAACTCAAGACATGCATACTCAAGCATTAATAAGTCTTAACTTACTTGTTCTTGGCTTAACTTGAAACTTTAGTAATTCTTTAACTTTAATTCTTTCTTTAACTTTTAGAAAACTTTCTTAAACTTTAGAAAAACTTTGCTAAAGCATATACTTGAAAATAATATCTCACTTGGATCCACTTAAGACGTAAGTACCATCTTATGCGCGTTCCCTAAAAGGCTGGGGTAGCGAGCCACCAATCCTAATAGAGTAGACCTTGGTCTACCAGGGCCAAGACCTTGGAATTGGACACCTGGATTTCTTTAACGACGCCCTTGGACGCCGGGTACTGGCCTTAGAAAATAAAATAGCTTTTCTTTCTTTTCTTTCTTATCTTTAAATGCCTTGGCATTTTAACGAGCCCCTTGTGTGCCCAAATCCCTAAGTCTTGACTTTTGGGGATTTCTTAAGGCCTTGCCCTTTTCTTTTCTTATCTTTATCTTCTCTTTTCTTTTCTCATAACTTTTCTTAGACCCTAACCTCATATAGGGTACTTAATTAAACTTATACAAACATGGATTAAACTAGAGTTACATGCAAAATCATAAACTCAAGGAGAATTGCACTTTTAACTTTCTAACGGGAAAAACTTGCGGAAAAACCGCCTCTTACTGCAGGTGAGCAGTACTTACATCGATATCTTGGACTTACAACCAAGAACGGCGTCGGAGGTTCCGGAGAAACTTGAAGTCTCGGAGATTTCTTCGCGCTCACGCGTTCCTCTCGTCGCGGGGATTCCGAATATAGGAAAATCTCTCGGAGAAGAGCCTTGGCCGGCCACCGGAGGAGAGCCCTAGGGCTTGGTGTGTTTTCGCCCAAGGGAGGAGAGGGGGGCGGCGTGCGTGAGTTTTGGGCGAGGAAGAGAGGGTTTTGAGAGGAAATAAAACTTCTCTCTTTAATTATCTATTTATACTTATGGGGGCGAATTTACCTAATTACGCCTTATCTATTGTTTCGCTTGATCTTTTTCAACAAAAACGAACCAGCCCAGCTGGTTTGCCCATTCTTGTCTCAATCGCAGGTGTAGGGATCAATTCCCACCTACGCGATTTTTTGTTTATAACCCTTTTTGCCACTTTCGTTTACGGAAAAAATCTATAAAAATATCCATAAATTTGGAATAAATTCTAAGATATTTCTAAAATTAGTTTCGAGAATTTTCGGGCGTTACAGGGCGTTCCCGTGCTTAGGCCTTGACTGTACTGACCCTTGGGGGTTGGGAACCAAGTAAATCCCGCGTGCGTTGTGTCTGTTTATTTTTGTTCTGTTTTACTTTTCCGCTGCACTAACGCTCTGAGTCCAGAACGACAATCCAAGTTTTCTACCAAGTTTCCGCGAGAGATTTTAACGGTCGATATTCACCCCCCCCTCTATCGACGGCACCGGTCCTACAAGTGGTATCAGAGCTAGGCCGCTCTTCATCGAACTAACCACCGACGGAGCAACGACGCCAGGAGTTGAGGGGAAGCCCAGGGGTGAATCAGGTATAATTTTTTTAATGTCCACTCTTAAGTTCCATATTATTTGTTTCACGTGCAGGGAGAGAGGGCACTATAAAAATCAGTGCTCTACTCGTAAGAATCGTTCATCACCGGCGGCAAAGGGGGCACCAGCGCCAGGAGTCCGGAAAAACAAGGATCACGTACGATGCTTCAAATGCGAGAAGTACGGACACAACAAAAATAAGTGTCCGGCGAAGGTACGTAAGATTTATGTTCCAAAGATTTTACAAATTCTTGCACTGCCTTGTGATAATTTAGTTAATTTTACTGATAAATTAGATGTACTGCATAGTAGAATTAACATTTTGCATGTCAAATTAGAAAATGCAGATATGACTAAAGTATCAGAAATTAATTATTTAATTCAGAACATCAATTCAGTAATTTCTAAAATAAATTATCATAACTTTAATTCTGATAATTCTAATTCAGATAAATTTAATCCTAAGGATAAATCTGAATTCAGAAATCTTAAGGATAATTCTAAATTTGAAAATCCTTTAGATAATTTTGAATTCAAATTTGAAAATCCGTTGTATAACTCTGAATTCAAATTCAAGAATTCTAAAGATATCTCTGAAATTAGTGAAGATAATTCTGGAGATAATCTTGAAATTATTTTTGAGGATAAAAATAATTTTATTAAAAATCTTGAGGATAATGAAGATGAAATTCTCTTAGATAATAACTTAATTATAGATAATCTTGAAAATTATTACAAAACTTTAATTAGTGGCCCAAATTACTCCTGAGGATACTAAAAGATGTAATTTTGAGGATGAGGAGGATATGAAACTATCTAAGATAAAGGCCATAATTAATAAAATTCACAAAGATTCAAATAAATCAAAATTATTAGAAAAACTTGAAAAGATAGATAAAGATGAAGAAGAAATTTTCGAAATAATGAAAATGATGAATTTAAACCCACAATTATTAATTAATCATTTCAACCTTAATTATTCAAATCTTAATTAATTTAAATTAATTCAATTAATTCAAATTAATTCAAATAAAGTCAAATTAATTCAATTAATTCAAATAAACTCAAATTAATTCAATTAATTCAAATTAATTCAAATAAACTCAAATTAATTCAATTAATTCAAATTAGTTCAAATAAATTCAATTAATTTAAATAAATTCAATTAATTCAAACAAATTCAAATTAAATTTAAATTAAATTCTAATTAAATACACTCAAATTAAATTCAAATTAAATTAAATTCGAACTTAAATTAATTCAAATTAAATCTTAATTAACTCATATTAGTTAGATCTTACTTACTTTAAATTCAAATTAAATCAATTAATAACTTAATCTTAATTAATTCAAATTCAATTAATTCAACATCAATGAATTCTTAATTAATTAGTCCTTAATCAATATATTCTCCAATTAATCTTTAAATAAATTAAACTTGAACTAAAATAAAATTTTACCCAAACTATAACGATTAAAATTAATAACACTAAATATGTCAAAGTGGGTTGACATATTCGCGGATTCACACAACATGTATCAAATCGGGAATTTGATACATTTTTAGAAACGTAATTAAAATGCTTTGGACTTGTTTGAATCATGAATAATTGTCATGTCATGCATTTGCTAATTCTTTTAAATATATGACATGTCATTCATATTTAAATTATACATAATTTAGAACGGCTATAGGAAAAAGAATAATTGAAACTTGATCAACCTAGTATTGGGAGGAGGTGAGATGATAGTACATTAGGAAAGCCTTTTCTAATAAGGTCAAGTATATTCTACTTGGTCTCTTTAGGCTGGTGGAACTAGCCGAAGCTACCAATCCAAGACCCAAACTAGTTAGACCAAAATCATTCAAGGAGTAACTTGAAAATGAATTTTCAATAAAAGGCTTTGTCAAGGAAAGGGTTGATGATCCAATAAGGCTACGGCCAAAGAAGCCCTAGTGTCTTGCCAAGACCTGGAAGCCGATTATTGAAAACCAAATTCACTTTACTATTGTCATATTTGAATCTAACACAAGCTTCAATTAAATCTTAGAGTTAAAATAAATTAAGAAAAATGATTCAAGCATCTCACAATGCACCCATAAGGCAACCATGCTTGCTGTATTGAGATATCTAAAATGGGTGAGATGTTAAGGACTAATGAATTGAAAAATATTTATCAAAATTGTTAGAATATTTTTTCTAAAAATATATTTTCAAAATAGTGCTTCAACATAATAATGTTTTTATGGAATTCATGCTTGTCTGATTGATTATACATATTACACATTTTTCAAAAGTATATCATTTCAAAAATTGTTTGACTCACTCAATTAGACACAAGCCTCTTAGGACAACACTAAAGTTATTTAAGGCACTTAGATAGAGTCAAACGATGATGGGTACAAGGGGAGTATTTTCACTCTTTTAAATTTTTTTTGAAAAGTCTTTTCGGAAACTGCACCTTAATTTCTATTACATATGTTTTCAAAAAGACTTATACTTTAAACATTTTCATCTTTCCAAATTGTGATTTGAAAATCTAGCTTCCTGAAAATTGGTGTTCATTTGATTTTGATAAACCCTAAAGACACATAGGAAGGTCCACTTCATGATCTAAAAGGACTCCTAGGATGTGTCAGATTTAGGGGGAGTCTGAGTCAATCTTCTGACAAGCTTTACATTATTTATGTTGAAAATTATTAGATTATTCTTTTGATCTGAATCAAACCTTAAGACTCAGAGGAAGAGTACTTGTGGTCAACAAGCTTCCCAGGACTGAGTCAAGTTTAGGGGGAGGTCAAATTAAAAGAATTATTTAACAACATGTTTTCTTGAACTATATTTTCAAAATCTTGCTAAAAACATAAGTATTCTTTCGAAATACTATCATTTTTTTCTTAAAAAATACCAGTATTTCAAAAATTCATCTGGTTTTGATCAATTTGAAAAAAGATGTTTATCTTGAGTTTGGAAAATCTTCCAGGACACTTAGGAAAATGTCCTTGTAGTCAACAAGGTTTCCTATGATTGTGTCAGATTGGAAGATAAACCAAATCAAGTATTATGACTTAAAAAATTTATACATTTTTCAAAATGTACGTCCATATATTTTCAAAATACTATCATTTTTTTAAAAAATTCTGTTCAGAAATAATACTTACTTGAATTTGGAGAATTTTCCAGGACACTTAGGAAATTGTCCTTTTAGTCAACAAAGTTTCCTAGGATTGTGTCAGACTGGAAAAGAAACCGTGTCAAGTACTTATGCTTCTCAAAATTCATAATAATTTCAAAGTACTTAATTTTTCAAAATACATATTTTTCAAAGTACTTATGTTTTTCAAAAATGCATAATAATGTTTTTAATACTTAGATTGTCAAAAAATGCATAATATGTTTCAAAAGTACTTAGATTTTCCAAAAAGGCTCAATCTAGTTTCTTTAAAAAAACTTGCATGTTTCAAAGATTATTTTTCAAAGTATTTATACCTTTCAAAACTCATAGTATTCTTTCAAAAATACGGTATTTTCTCAAAAAAAATATTGTTTAAGTTTTCTGAGTTCAAGTACTTAGTTTTATGCTATGTATTCAAAAACTTATACTAAGTATTTTCAAAAAGAACCAAATGTTCTCATTGTTAGCGCAAGTATTTCTGGTAATTTTTGATGTATGACAAAGGGGGAGAGGTGCACTTAAGTTAGAAATTTTTTTTCTCCCAAAGATAAAAAATGTAGGTTCAAAACATATAACATTTTTTTATTTTGATCCCAAGAGTTAAAGTTTAGCCCTTTAAACTAATCTAACTTAAGTTATTGTCAAACATCAAAAAGGGGGAGATTGTTGGTGCAAGTTGCATCAATGATGTTCTCCTCTAAGTGTTTTAATGTTTGACAATACACTTAAGTCAGTGATACATTGAATAGAGAAAGGGGAGCAAAGGAGGAGTAACCTAAGTGGAAGAAAAGTCCTAGTTAACCTAGGCACTAAGACCTGGTGAGTGAAGCTGGGCACTAAGACCTACTCGGAAGGTGGGCACTAAGTCCTGATCGAGGATTGGGCACTATGTCCTGGCAAAGGGTTGGGCACCGAAGACCTGCTCGAAAGGTGGGCACTAAGTCCTGGTCGAGGACTGGGCAAGAAGACCTGGCCGAGGGTTGGGCATCGAAGTCCTGGTTTGGGGAATTGGGCACGAAGACTTGGCCGAGAGTTGGGCACCTAAGTCCTGGACCTAGGGTTTGGGCATGAAGTCTTGGTCCGAGGGACTGAGCAACTTAGCTGAGCGATGACTAAGGACAGAAGTAGAGACGGGTCAGGGTTCGGGCGTCTCAAGGTCCGGAAGTATCGGAAGCTAAGCAAAAGTCCACCCGAAGGACTGGGTGGCAACCGTCTCCTGAAAGGAGTAGGTGAAACGCGCATTCTCGGGGGTGGGAACTTGGGTCGGTTCGACCTAGGGTTTCATACAAATCCGAAGTCAGAACCAAGTCCTTAAGGCTAGTATTGGATGTATATGTGCATTGTGTTTGTGTATCTTGTAGGTACCAAGATTGGAAGACAAAGCAGGCAAAAAAATAGGGTTGGAGGCTTTGAAGCCAGGCGCCCCCATCAGTGGTGGTGCTCCCATACATCCAGGGCACCACCAATGATGGGGGCGCCCAAGCTAAAGAAGAAAAAAAATAGTCTCGTGTGGTAAGCAGAATAGGCTTCAAGCAGGGCGCCCGGGATGTTGGGGGCGCCCAAGTTGAAAGCTGTATTTGCTGTTTCAAGTTTGAAACACAGATAAGCCTTCACGCGGGCACCCAGGAGGTCCGGAGTGCCCTGGTCAAAGGTTTTATCAGTTGCGGCGAGGTCGGCGCGGGGATAAGGTTTGACTGAGTTTATAGGGGCGCCCCCGACGTCCAGGGCGCCCCCAGATGCACTATAAAAGGGGCTTCGACCCCTCTGCTTCAAACACAACTGCTGAAAGTGATTCTGAGCATTCTAACCGATGACAACGGGCTAAAGACGAGGCTCTACGACTGGGAGGCTCCAGGAGGAAGTGCGCGGCACTTCGGAGGTCCAGATCGGCCGAGTTTCAAAACTTGCTTGTTCGGTTTGCGTTTTATTGTTCTGTACTTACTTTACTATATTTGCTATTGTACTTCTGCACTGTAAGACGGGTTTATCCGCCTCCGGAATGTCCGGAAAGGAGACCAATAGTGGATGAGCATTCCCGTTCTTAGGCCTTCGATGTACTGACCCTGGGGGGTTGGGAACCAAGTAAATCCCACGTGCGCTGTGTCTGTTTATTTTTGTTCTGTTTTACTTTTCCGCTGCACTAATGCTCTGAGTCCAGAACGACAATCCAAGTTTTCTACAAAGTTTCCACGAGAGATTTTAACGGTCGATATTCACCCCCCCTCTATCGACGACACCGGTCCTACAAAGTTGAGGGCACTACAAATGCAATTCATATTAATCAAGTCAAATATTCTGGCTAACATAGCTGATTTAAGGAATACACTTGACATGACTGACCCAAGTGAAAATTGCTGCTTATTGCAGTCAACAACTAGCTAATAGGTCAGACAGGTGCGTGAAAGGATTTCTTTATTTTTCTTTCTTTTCCAAGTGAAAATGTTCTAATTGTTTGTTTTCATGCTTGGACTCAAAATGAAGGTGTCTAAGCTTGACTTAAACTTATTTTTTTCGTATTATTTGCTTAAACATAATTGCTCTGATACACTTAGCTTTTCTTATATAGTTTTTTTTTCTCTGATACATTTCGTACCCTTAGACTACTTGATTTTGATATATGACAAAGGGAGAGAGAAAGAAAGAGTTCAAAGTTTTTTTCAAAATATTTTCCAAAGTATTTTCAATATATTTTCCAAGTATTAGAAAATTTTGGTACCCAGAAAGAAAGAGTTCAAAGGATTCAAAATATTTTCAAAGTGTAGGAAAATTTTTTCAAAGTGCTAGAAAGTTTTAAAAAAATATATTAGGTAAACTTTTTGCAAAATGTTTTTTAGAATGAATTTACAAAGTCTTTTGAAAATCGCCCATTCAATATTGACTTTTATACATTTGGTGATTTCAAAAATTATTTCAACTTGATCGCTCAAAAAAAACTTTTTCATTCTTAAAAAATCTTGAAAAATCATTTCCATACTTAGTATTTTTAAAGCAATTTTCGAAAAGATTTTTAAAGTACTTAAGCTTTTTCAGAAGAAAGCTAAAATTATTTCAAAAAGCTTAAAGTATTTTCAGTTTTTCAAAAAGACAACTTAGTCTCTGAACTATTTAAATCATAAAAGACTAAGGACAATTTTTAAAAAATGTTTGATCAAGTGGGAGATAACTGGTTAAGGGGGAGAGCTCAAAATAAGAATATATTTCTTCTGTTTAATATTGTTTTGCTTAAAGTTGTTTTTAGCTTAACTTTGAACTAGGTTGTCATAATAAAAAATGGGTAAATTGTTGGTGCTGGAAGAATCAGATCGAACCTTATTTTGATAAGTGACAAAGGGTTCAAGTTAAGCTGGTTTATGTGTATTGATGAATTTGTGAAGCTTGCAGGAAAGTCCTAGGTAAGCTAGGCAAGATGTCATGACCTGCAGGGTTGAGTAAGAAGTCCTTGTCAAGGATCGGGCAACGAAGACTTGGTGATTGATGTCGAGCACGAAGTCTTGATCCAGGGGACCATGCAGAAGACTTTGCCGAGCGGGGATCATGGATAGGAGTCGAGATGGGTCGAGGTCGAGCGTTGTCGAGTTTCGGGTTCTCGGAGGCCGAGCAAAAGTCCAACCGGAGGAGCCGGTTAGCAAAAGGTAAACTCTCCTGAGAGGAGTAGGTGAGGACGCGTTCCCCGAGAGGGAACAGTAAGTGTCGGTCTGACCTAGGGTTTCAGGTGAAACCTAAATGACATGACCAAGACAGCACTGGCTGTAATCCATACTTGAATTAAATTCTATTTATATTATTATATGGAACTAACTCTTGTTGCAGCTGAGAAGTTGTACCAGATGGACTAGGGCGCCTGAATGGGACTCAAGCGTCTGGGAGCTGGTAGCGGGTGGCTGAGCTTGCACAACGATCAAGCTTGCATGGTGAGTGTTGAGTGGAGGAGCCACATCGGCACTCAGGCGCCTGAAGGGGATTTGGGTGCCTGATCCAGGATAGAGTTTGACTACGCACCGGATAGAGTTGTCGCCCGAGACGCTGCGACTAGGGCGCCATTCTGGCACCTAAAAGGCTACTATATAAAGGGGTCGAGGTAGCTCCCCAATATATGAATTCTAACTCTGTGATCATCCTGCTCTTCTGTGTGTTGCACGATCAAAGCCTCGACAAATGATAAAACATCGTCCGTCTCTCTAAGTGAAAGGCTTCAACTCTTCAAAGGAGTCGGTATATTTGTATTATTTCAATTGCACACTTAATATTGTAATCTGTACATTCATTCGTTTATTAGAGATTGCCCAACGCAAATGATTAAGGATCGTGGGCCTTGCTGTAGGAGTCGGTCAAGACTCCAAAGCAAGTAAAAAAAACTTGTGTTTGCGTGCTGTGTTCTATTTTTCACTGCGTACTCGATCAAATCCGAAAGTTTTTCTAAGCGATATTCACCGCCACCTCCCCCTCTATCACTCTATCTCAATCCTACACTCTATTCTCCTATGAGAATTTCGAATCCTAGAAGGATCTAAGGACAAAAGACCTGGTTCAGAAGACTAGGCACAATGACTTGGTTCAGAAGACTAGGCACAAAGACTTGACCAAGAGTTGGGCACCGAAGTCTTGATCAAGAAATGGACAGAAGTCTAAGCCAAGGCTTGGCTAAGTTGGCGCACATTGAGTGGAGGCTCCACGTTAGCAACACAGGCGCCTGAGATTAGTCAGGCGCTTGAGTGCGGATAAGCCATGGATAGAGCAGGGATAAGGGAACGACCGGATCACAGCAACACGGGCGCACGTTAGGCCTATATAAGCACCTGTGTAACCCTATATATGGGTTTTTCTACCAGAGGCTTTGATATCAATTCCCTCATCATTTGTGCTCTCGTGCGCTACACCGAAACTATCTAGAGATGATGAAACGCTACTCCTACAACGACGTGCTTCAACCTCTTTTCATTTGTGTTGTCGGTATATGTTTCCATTTCTAAAACTCTTGCATTGTACGTAATCTTGTATACATTTGCAAATTATAGAATTGCCCACAATAAATGGTCAAAGAACATGATCCTTGGAGTAGGAGCCATCACAGACTCCGAACCAAGTAAAAACAAAAGGTGTTAGCCGTATTTTTACTTTACTTTATGTTGTGTCCTCGCTTGTGTTTTTACGAATCTGAAACATTTTTCGAGTGTCATATTCACCCCCCCCTCTATCACTCATTATGATCCTAAAATTGGTGAGTGAAACCTGCAGTGTTGAGCAAGAAGTCCTGGTTGGAGGGCTAGGTGAAAAGTCCTAGTCTGGGAGGCTAGGTGTTGAAAGTCCTAGTCTGGGAGGCTAGGTGTTGGAAAAGTCCTAATTCGGAAGGGTTGGGTGAAAAGTCCTAGCTTGGAGGGCTAGGTGAAAAGTCCTAACTTGGAGGGTTAGGTGCAAATTCCCATCCTGGAGAATTAGGTGAAAAAGTCCTGGCTTGGAGGGTCAGGTGCCTAGCTTGGAGGGCTAGGTTGGATGATGTTCTAACTCGGAAGGGTTGGGTGAAAAGTCCTAGCTTGGAGGGCTAGGTGAAAAGTCCTAGCTTGGAGGGCTAGGAGAAAAGTTCTAACTTGGAGGGTTAGGTGCAAATTCCCAACTTGGAGAGTTAGATGGAAAATCCTTGGCTTGGAGGGCTAAGGTGGATGAATTCCTAGCTTGGAGGGCTAGGGTTGAGTCTCTGGATCGGTCTGGTGACCGATCAGGGACGTTGGTACGCTGCTCCTGAGTGGATCAGTCTGGAGACCGATCCAGCTATGTCTGATCAGACTGGTGACCGATCAGGGAGCGCACAGTGAGATTGGGAATCTACTGTGTGGCTCCTGATCGGATCGGTGACCGATCAGGGAGCAGACTGCTTCCTTGCTGTCTTGCTCCTGATCGATCTGGTGACCGATCAGGGAGCAAACGGTGAGTGAGTTCCCTTGCTAATCAGAGTCTTGGATCGGTCCGGTGACCGATCAGGGATCTTGGATTTGATTAAAAAGTAATTGTTCATCTTGCCTGATCGATCTGAGTAACCGATCAGGATCCATTCTGATCGGTCTGCTGACCGATCAGCTTCACCCTGATCGGTCTGGTGACCGATCAGGCACATATAGCTGCGAGAGCTGGGAATCCCAGCGAAGCAGTGGATTGATCTGGTGACTGATCCACACACCCTGAATCGGTCCGGTGACCGATCACTTTAATTCAAATTTCGCTGACAGACGTGGTCAGAGCGTCTGATCGTATCTGATTTGCTGATGTATGATTCTGATATTTGATATGTTGTTTGCTCTAATGCTCTGATTGAGTTTCAGGTGACAGGGGAGGATTCAATCACTCAAGGAGAGGTCAATGGTGGCTTTCCTTGGAGCAGGTTTGTCCGTTTTCCCATCTCAGGTTGCAACGGCCGGGCTGAAGACTGGAGCGGAGACTGGAGCATTACTGAGGGAGCTCAGTGAGTCCAGAGGTAGCTCAGTGGAGGCTGGCGTTGGCAGACGAGTAGCTGGGAGCTACAGAGATGTCGTCACCTGGTGCGGTGTGGAGGAACAAAAGAAGCGGCAGTTGGCTTCGTGGAAGCAAGTCTTGCGAACTGTGTTCTTGCCGTGCTCTGAGTTCTCCACAACCTGCTTGCTGCGCTCTTGAGTTTTTCCATCATTCTGAGCAAGCGATTGAGAAGCAATCATCTTTTACTTGAGCCTTGAAGGAGGGAACAAGATGCTTGGAGTCCGACAGTGGGAAGACACGGGGAAGGGTTCTCACGTGAGATCGCCACTGGGTGGAGCTCAAGGAAGCTTGCTGTGTTCTTGTCCTTGCCGAGGGTTTTGAGTAAGATCTTTCTTGTAGTTTCATTGAGCCTAAACATTTATATTTGATTGAAACGCTGTGGAGAGGTTTCTCCACCGAGAAGGAGGTTGCTTTATATCCGGTCATCACCGGGGCATGATCTGCCGACGATCAAGGGATCGCCCACCTTAAGGGCACGCCAAGGAGTAGGGGCAAGTTATCCCCGAACCTTGTAAACCCTCTTGTTAGCGTTTTGATAGCTACTGTT
Organism: Boesenbergia rotunda; assembly: GCA_024364735.1. Taxonomy (NCBI): domain Eukaryota; kingdom Viridiplantae; phylum Streptophyta; class Magnoliopsida; order Zingiberales; family Zingiberaceae; genus Boesenbergia; species Boesenbergia rotunda. The sequence goes on from JAGFNQ010001756.1 coordinate 16,207, forward strand.
GTTAGTTCTTCATCTCTGTTTCTATTTTCTACATTGTCTGCTATTGCTTTGTTTCTTCCGCTGTGCCGCTGATAGTTTAAGTGCAGAAACCTTGATTAGAATTCGAGTTGCAAGTGTTGGCTATATTCACCCCCCCTCTATAGTCATCTCGTTCCCAACAAGTGGTATCATAGCGAGGTTCTCTGTTTACGGCTTAACAACCGAGAGTTCTCAACAAGATGGCTTTGAGAGAAGGATTCTCCACCACCCGACCTCCATTCTTTGATGGTGCCGATTTCCAATATTGGAGATCAAAAATGGAATACTATTTGAAAATGGATATCCATACATGGTTCGCGGTGAAGGAGGGATTCATTCCTCCTAAGGATGATGAAGGTAAAGAACTTAAGTCATGGAGGTGGACTGCCGAACAAACAAGGAAGAGTGAAGCCGACGCGAAGGCGGTTGTCACTCTACAATGTGGCATGAACAAAGACCAACTCATCAAGGTTGGTCCTTTCACAAGTGCAAAAGACTTGTGGAACAAACTCATAGAGCTCCATGAAGGCACCCGAGACTCTAGAATTGCCAAGAGGGACTTGTTCCTCAATCAACTCCAAAATCTCTCCATGAAGGAGAATGAGTCGGTAAGTGAGCTCCATAGCCGGTTCAAAGAAGTCCTTAATGGACTTCATTTAATTGATGAAAAGGTCGAGAATCGCGACCTTGTGAGGTATGTCTTGAAAGCATTTCCAAGGAATGCTTTGTGGTCATCCATGGTGGATGCCTACAAAGTATCTAAGGATTTATCTATTGTGAAATTAGATGATTTATTTTGTGAGATGGAATTGCATGAAATGGCTAACAAAGGCCCCAAGGAGAAGGGGATTGCCTTAGTTGCAGGGGACCGGACCAACAAGAAGAAGAAGGAGAAGAAGAAGGAAAAGGAACTTTCATCATCTTCATCCTCTTCCGAATCCGAGTCAAATTCTGAGGAAGATGGCAGTGGCTCCTCTTCATCTGAGATGGCAAACTTTGTGAGGAGGATGATGCGAAGGGATCGACGGTTCAAGAGTAGAGGTAACGCTAGTGAATCGAAACTTGATAAGAATAATGCATCCTGTTTTGAGTGTGGTAGGAAGGGACACTTCAAGAATGAGTGTCCGAAGCTTAAGAAGGAGGAAAAATCCAAAAGAAAAGAAGAGAAATCCAAGAAGAAGAAGAAGGCATTGAAGGCCTCTTGGGATGAGTCATCCTCTAGCTCATCCGATGAAGAAAAGGAGGAGAAGAGCACAAGGCAAGTGGCTCTCATGGCTCTTAGAGAGGAGAGCAGTGAAGAATCTTCAAGCTCCGCAAACACGGCTTCATCATCTTCGGATGATGAAGAGGTAACTTCTCCCGAGCTTGAAAAATGTTATAGAGCAATTGCATGTTTAACTAGTATGCTCAAGAAATCCAAAAACAAAGTTAAAGCATTGCAATAAGAGATTGATCAATTGAAAGCTTCTAGGGATGATAACATTGATGACTTGCATGTTGAATTACTAGAAGATGAAATTAAATCCTTGAAACATGAGATTGTAAGCTTGAAATCCTCTAAGGTTGAGGAAATCAGTGTTTTGAGTGATAATGAGTTAGTGGAGGAAAACCAATCATTGAAGAGTGAAGTTGAGAAGATCAAGAATATTCTTGGGAAATTCTCAAATAGCTCTAAGACCTTAGATATGATTTTAAATGCCCAAAGAGCGGTTTACAATAGGGCCGGTATTGGGTACCGTCCTAAGGAACCCTCTTTTGTATCTCTCATGTCTAGGACTGACATGAGACAATCTAGGACACCCAAAATCCAAAAGAAAGTTGTCAAGGCATGGGTGCCTAAGTCATGCTTAGTTGACACTTTAGGTCCCAAGGTTTGGGTACCTAAAACTTCTATTTTTCGAATTGTGTAGGTTATAATTGAGGGGGAGCATCTATCAACTTGGTTCGTTGATAGTGGATGCTCCAAACACATGACCGGGGATAGATCATTGTTCACCACATTTCACAAGAAGAGTGGAGGTAATGTATCATTTGGTAACAATGGTAGCCTTAAGGTCATAGGAATAGGAGACATTCAAATATCCGAATGTCTTAGAATCTCAAATGTCCTTCTAGTCAAGGGGATGAAGTTCAATCTCCTAAGTGTCAGTCAATTGTGTGACACGGGTTACACAATTGACTTCCAACCAAGTCAGTGTCTAGTTAGACAAAATGACACCTTGGACACAGTATTAGTAGGAGCAAGAGTAGACAATATTTATCAAGTTTCTTTTAAAAGTACTACTAATGCTCTTGCTAAGTGTTTCATGTCAAAAGAAGGAGAGTCCACACTTTGGCACCGGAGGCTAGCACATGTGAACATGAAGAACATCCGGAAGTTGGCCAACAAGGGACTAGTTCGAGGCTTACCAAGCATCAAGTATGAAAAAGATAAATTATGTGATGCGTGTCAAATGGGTAAGCAAACAAAATCTGCTCATAAAGGTAAAAGCACTGTAAGTACCTCAAGTGCATTAGATTTACTTCACATGGATCTATTTGATTGTAGCACTATCATATCATTGAATGGAAGTAGATATTGCTTTGTTATCATTGATGATTTCACTAGATACACATGGACTTTCTTTTTAAAACATAAGAACCAAACCTTAGATGTTTTCATTTCTTTTTGTAGAAGAGTTGAAAATGAAAAATCATCAACCATTAAGACAATTAGAAGTGATCATGGAGGTGAATTTCAAAACCATAGGTTTCTAGAATTTTGTCAAGATAAGGGTTATAGGCATGAGTTCTCTACTCCTAGAACACCACAACAAAATGGTGTTGTAGAGAGGAAGAATCGTGTCTTACAAGAGGCTGCACGAAGCATGCTTAATGAGTACTCACTCCCGAGTTACTTATGGGCTGAAGCTGTAAATACAGCTTGCTATCTGCAAAATCGAGTCCTCATCCATAGGTTTTTAGGAAAGACTCCCCATGAACTTTGGTTTGGAAAACCACCTACGGTTAAACACCTTAGGGTGTTTGGTTGTAAGGTGTTCATCCTAAACACCAAGGATCACCTTGGAAAGTTCACAGCAAAGGCTGATGAAGGGATACTAGTCGGGTACTCCCTCGTTAGTAAAGCTTATCGAGTCTACAACAAGAAAACTAGATTAGTTGAAGAGTCCTCTGATGTAGTCTTTGAAGAGATTCCGAAATTAAGTGACCAATCAGAAAATGTAGAAGGAGTTCAACTTGAACTTAAGAGACTAAGTTGGAATAAATCTCCAATTCTTGTTGTTAGTGATGAGTCTGATGACGGTGAACCTAGACTACCCATTGATCAGCCGGATCCTGAGGCTGAACCTGTGTCTAGTGAACCCATTCAAGAAGCACCACCAACTCCTAGACAAACGAGATTAGCCTCTAGCCATCCCCAAGACCAAATCGTTGGAGACATCCATCAAGGGGTTAGGACTAGATCATTCTTCCGGAATGAGGCTAATGAAGTTGCTCTAATTTCTGAGATTGAACCTAGAAAAATTGATGAAGCATTAAATGATCCCGATTGGATTATCGCGATCCAAGATGAACTAGGTCAATTTGAGAGGAGTCAAGTTTGGGACCTAGTCCCTAGACCTAAGAAGACCACCATTATTGGAACCAAATGGGTCTTCAAGAACAAATTGAACCACAAGGGAGAAATCATTAGAAACAAGGCACGCTTGGTAGCCAAGGCTATAGTCAAGTTGAAGGTCTTGATTATGATGAGACTTATGCTCCTGTGGCACGATTAGAGTCCATCCGATTGATGCTTGCATTTGCAGCACATCAAGGCTTCAAATTATTTCAAATGGACGTCAAATCGGCCTTCCTAAATGGTTTGATTAGGGAAGAAGTCTATGTCGAACAACCTCCGGGGTTTGAGAGTACCGAATATCCAAACCACGTGTTCAAGCTCAAAAAGGCACTCTATGGCCTTAAACAAGTGGTATGAGCGGTTGTCGACATTCTTGATTGGAAAGGGTTTCGTTAGAGGTCAAATAGACCCTACACTATTTCTACGAAGAGATGGTGACAATATATTTGTAGCCCAAGTATATGTCGATGACATAATTTGTGGCTCCAATAACAAGGGCTATTTACGTGAATTCATTGGACACATGGAGAGTGAGTTCGAGATGAGTCTAGTGGGAGAGTTGACTTTCTTTCTTGGACTTGAAATCAAGCAAACTCGCGATGGTATCCATGTGCGCCAATCAAAGTATACACATGAAATGCTTCGAAAATTCAATATGAGTGATTCAAAAGAGGTAACCACTCCCATGGCTACAAACACAAGATTGGACAATGATGAGAGTGGTAAACCCGTTGATCTAACTCAATATCGAAGCATGATAGGTAGTTTGCTATACCTCACAGCTAGTCGACCAGATATACTATTTGCTGTAGGTATGTAAGCCAGGTATCAAGTCTGTGCCAAGGAATCTCACCTAATTGCTGTTAAGCGAATTTTGAGATATCTCAAGGGTACAATTGGTGTAGGTCTTTGGTATCCCCGTACCGAATCCTTTGATTTGATGGGCTATACGGATTCCGACTACGCTGGATGTAAGTTGGACCGGAAGAGCACTAGCGGGGGCTGCCAATTCTTAGGATCGTCCTTAGTAAGTTGGTCAAGTCGGAAGCAACATTGTGTTTCTCTTTCCACTACCGAGGCAGAATATATCGCCATGGGAGAGAGTATATCGCAATTGTTGTGGATGATCCACACCTTAGAGGACTATGGATTGAGTTACAAGGGTGTGCAAGTGTTATTGATAACATTAGCACAATTAACTTAACCAAGAATCCAGTCCATCATTCTAGGACAAAACATATTGAGGTAAGACACCACTTCATTAGAGATCATGTAGCTAGGGGGAACATCATACTCTCACATGTAGAGTCAAAGTCAAACCTAGCTGACATTTTCACTAAACCACTTCCCGAGAGTGAATTTAGTTTCCTAAGACAGGAATTGGGAATGTGTCGCGCTTCATGATCCTCAAATTGTATTCAAAACCCTTCATGATTATTTCAAATTGTTAGGGAACAATTGGGTAACTTTGGGAACATCTCACACAAACTATAAGGTTTACCAAAATGTTTTTGTTTGCTAGATATGGGGTGAGATGTTAGGTTCAACTCGATTTCTCAAAATGTCAATACATCACTTGAGGAATTAAGTTGACAAGATAATAATCATGGTGGTGACCAAGTATGGGGAAAACCATTGCATAACATATGTGTATATGGCTCCATGATCATACTTGGACATTCCAATCAAGGCAACTTGATTGGAAACTTGAAGTTGGAGTAAAAACTTGTTTGAATTTGCTTGATTGATTGATGATTGAGTTTGACTCCATTAGGATGGGTCAAAGTGTTTGTTGAACCTTTAAGGACTTTTGATTCTTGTTCAGGGATCAATTTTAGTCAGAAAATCATGTCTAAGTTCGACAAAGTTCATCAGATTTCTTTTGAGAATTTCAGAAGTTCTGAAACTGAACATTTCAGTTCGTATCAGGAACCCTGATCGGTCACCGGACCGATCAGGCATAGGGCTGATTGGTCCCTGGACCGATCTGGCCCCTTCCTGTGGTGTTCGGTCCACAGACCGATCTGCGAAGCAAGCCGTGATCTCCCGAAATCTAATTAAGTGTTCTGAGCTAGCCTGGATCGGTCTCCCGACCGATCTGACACCCTGTGGGGATCGGTCCACAGACCGATCAGGGAGCTCAGAGTTTTCTCTCCGGACCCTACTGATCGTATCCTGATCGGTCACCCGACCGATCCGGATCGCTACTGATCGGTCATCCGACCGATCAGGGCCAGTCCAGTCCGATCAGGCTATAGCCTGATCGGTCTGGGTGCGATCTGATCGAACGGTGATCCGATCAACCGCATTAAATTTTGGTTGGTGGACCGATCCACCAACCAATTAACTTCACAAAATCTTCTTCAGCGCCGAACCCTAGCGCCGAAACACTCTGCGCAACCTTGTGCGAGCGAGCGAGAGAGTCTTTGCGTCTCCCTTCTTCACGCGCGTGCGAGCTTTTCTGCGAAGGCTTCTACAGGCGTTTTCTCCGAACTCCAAGTTCTTGCGCAAGTTCCTTCTCAGTCTTGCAATCCCTTCAAAACAAACTTCAATGGCGCCTAAGTAAGATTTGATTTCAGGTTTCCTTTCCCAACAGCTTTTAGAATATATGTTTGTGAAGCTAACCATGCTTTTGTTCTTGTTACTGCTGTGATGTCTTGATCTTTTTGTCTGTGCCGTGACTTTCCTTCTCATCTTATGACCAAAATTTTATATCTTATGATTGGGTCTTATCCATGATCAATTCAAACCTCATTAGAAAGTCGTCTAAGGGAAAGGAGGTAGCGGAGGGTAGTTTAAGGCAGAAAACTCCCTCGTCGTCTGTACCTTTCAGAAGGCCCCAGCCTTCTTCTAGCTCTCGATTCCCCAATGCGGCCTGTGAACAGGCCTTTCAAGCAAGAACCTTTAAACTATTACCTTGCAGATCCATTGATGCTCCCTTCCTGACGGAGTTCTGTCCCTCTGTCATGGAAATTGTCACTTACTACAAACTGGGTTTTCTTCTCTCCCTGGAACGGACCATAAACTATGACCTTGTATCTGAATTCTACAACAACCTCCAACAAGGTCCTAAAGGGGGATTCGAGTTCACTACTCGTGTCGGGAAGATGGACCTCGATTTCTCATACGAGATTTTGGCTGAGTACTTGGGTGGTCGACGATCACCGAATCTTTATTCGCTCTATCCTGAACTTCCTGGTCCCTTACTAGCACCCTTTGCAGACGTTACCCCTGATTCCATCCATCAGTATTTCTTTGGCTATCCGCGTCCAGACGGTCTTGATGAGCTTGGCTCTGACTTTCCTACCTTTGTTGCACTGCGTCTGTCTCCCAATAGCTATATACTATTCAAGATCATCACAAATTATATCCTTCCAATCACCTCCAAACCCTTGGCTGAGATCCGACCCTATCACTATTTGATGCTCTACGGCATGCACAGCTGTTCGGATTTCGATATTATGGAGAGCATCTTCCAGTCCATTTTGTCTTATCGAGAGGAGTCCAGCCGCCGCACTATCTACATGCCTTTTGGTCACGTCATCACCGACTGGCTCATGTCTGTAGGTGTTGATGTTTCCAAGGGTCGGACGGTGCCCATGGTACGACAGGATTGCAGACTTGGCCGGCGTGCTTTCGCCAAGTCTGGCATCATTGTTCGGGGGCCCGATCGGATGTTGATCTGGAAAGATGGTAGGGTTCTTGGGGAGTTACCACGGGGAGGTCCACAGGGTCAGGCACCGGCCACTGCTGCTGATGATGATGACTATGATGAGTCGGAGCCTGATTTACGCTGGCAGATCTCAGAGCTGGATCAGACGGTACAGGAGTTTATTCAGCTGAGGGCGGCAAATCGTGAGGAGTTTCGTTCGGGCTTTCGCTCCTTAGATTCCCGACTGACCAGGATCGAGACCGACGTCTCAGGGACTCGCACACTTCAGCAGACTTGGTATGATGAGTGGCGCAGCCACACTTTTCCTGGAGGTGCAGTGATGTGTGAAACTCATGTATAGTTTTGGGGCATGAAATATATATGCATTTCATCTTGTTTTTATCTTATTAGAGGCATATTTGATAGTTTTTACTTGGTTTAACATATTTTGGGCGAGGATACTACTGTGTGTTGGATTTTGATGACAGGATGCACAAAACCAGTCGAACCAATCAGCACGTGAAGACACGCCCGTGTCTTGGCTAAGCACGGCCGTGGTGTCTCTTGAAAATCTCGTGCAGAGTCTAGCGACCAACATGCTCAAGGCGTGTTGGTTAAGCACGACCGTGGCATATGAAGAGCACGCCCGTGCCAGTTAAGCACGGGCAAGGCATGCTATTGAAGAACGAGAAGTCGCAGAGAACACGTCCGGGACGTGTCGAACAGCACGGGCGTGCCGCTGAGATTCTATAAAAGGGGAGAAGACCTAACATCCAGGGGAGGCGGCGGAAATCAGGGAAAAGCTTGCTTTTGTCGAGACTTGGAGGGGAAAACACCATCAAGGAGGATTTGTAATGTCTATTTCCTATCTATTTGTCAAATTCTCCGGATTTATGGAGTAGTCGTGTAAATCTTAGGAGGAGGGAGTAGCCCTAACTATTTTCATGATTTGTTATTAACTCTGTTTGTTCGATTACGCATATCCTTGTTGGTTGTATCGATTGTTGAATGATGCTTTGATTTGTTTCTACGAAAAATGGTAATTGTTTAGATAGGCTTTGCGGGATTCATGTGACAGGATCCAAAGCAGTTAAGAGTCATCTACGTACGTATGCCATAGGACTAGAGATGAATTAAATTAGATACATTGGCGAGATCTTCAAAAGAAGCCGTTGATAAATTAGGAATCAGCTTTCGAATCTGGTAGACGTTTAGATAGGTCTGTGGGAATCTAGTGACAGGATTTCAAAGCATGAAAAGATCGTCTATTTCGGAAACCTTGATAGGTAAAGTTGCATTCGAATAAAAGAAACCGACCTAGGTATAAGTAGTCGTCAACAGAGAACTGTCATGATAATAGTTAGAATGGTGAAACCGTAATCCTATGATTGTCTTTTATCCCTCAATACTTTCGCTGATTTTCGATCGTTTGAATTCCTTGATTTAGAGCAAATTTATCATTAGAACATTCATCTGGATAATTAAAACTCGTAAAATTCTAGTACTTGTCCCAGTCCCTATGGGATCGATATTTTATTACTTGATGACAAACCGTGCACTTGCGGAAACAACCAATCATGCAGCTTCTTCGAGTGCTGTACCAGGGTCTCTAGCTCCTATTGATGCCACGATGGACGACCTTATGCGCGATGACGACCCTCCTACTGACACTTGAGCTCGGATATCTGCTGTTTTATCATGATCTGTGTATTTGACTATGATACCTTTGGGCTGTATGCCCTCTGACGTTGTTGTTGTGACCTCGAGTCACACATATTTTGCTACTTGTTCGGATATTTTCATGTTTTGATTTATCTACTTTTACCTGCCATGACTATGTTTTTATCACATGCTTATCTGATATTCGTATCTCTATTGTTGATGCTTTGTTGATTATATGATTATGATCTGCATGATTGATCGATTGCCATGTTCATGCTTACACTGCCATGTTTACTTGATACTTATAACTATTATGGCATGTTCTGTGATCTGATATTTCATACTCATATGATGCATGTGAATGCTATGTATTGCTATAATGATTCACATGCAGTCGTATGAGTAACCCACAAACTATCGCATTTTTGATGAGTTGGGATACCCCTAGGGTTGAGGGGGAGTTTGTTTAAACTTAACAGCCCCTCTAGCTCCTTTTCGATGTTTGACAAGGGGGAGAGTGTGGATTGGTTAAGTTTAGCATGATTATGTTGTAGGGGGAGGATCTGGATTCCCCTATGATTCTAAAGTTGGAATATTGATTGAGAATCCCTAAACTTAAAATCGGGTTGTCAAACAACAAAAAGGGGGAGATTGTTGATGCAGTCTGGCCCTGATTATTGTTTTGGTGTTGACAATGATTTTAGTTTGGTGTGATGATTATGATGATTGTGATTAAGTCCTGATCGAGGATTAGGCATGATATGGAAAATCCTAACCTGGGAGGTTAGGTGTGATGATTATGATGATTATGATCAAGTCCTGATCGAGGATCAGGCAAGTGATGGAAAATCCTAACCTGGAGGGTTAGGTGTTGAAAGTCCTAGTCTGGGAGGCTAGGTGTTGGAAAAGTCCTAATTCGGAAGGGTTGGGTGAAAAGTCCTAGCTTGGACGGCTAGGTGAAAAGTCCTAACTTGGAGGGTTAGGTGCAAATTCCCATCCTGGAGAATTAGGTGAAAAAGTCCTGGCTTGGAGGGTCAGGTGCCTATCTTGGAGGGCTAGGTTGGATGATGTTCTTACTCGGAAGGGTTGGGTGAAAAGTCCTAGCTTGGAGGGCTAGGTGAAAAGTCCTAGCTTGGAGAGCTAGGTGAAAAGTCCTAGCTTGGAGGGCTAGGTGAAAAGTCCTAACTTGGAGGGTTAGGTGCAAATTCCCAACTTGGAGAGTTAGATGGAAAATCCTTGGCTTGGAGGGATAAGGTGGATGAATTCATAGCTTGGAGGGCTAGGGTTGAGTCTCTGGATCAGTCTGGTGACCGATCAGGGACGTTGGCACGCTGCTCCTGAGTGGATCGGTCTGGTGACCGATCCAACTATGTCTGATCGGACTGGTGACCGATCAGGGAGCACACAGTGAGATTGGGAATCTACTGTGTGGCTCCTGATCGGACCGGTGACCGATCAGGGAGCAGGCTGCTTCCTTGCTGTCTTGCTCCTGATCGATCTGGTGACCGATCAGGGAGCAAACGGTGAGTGAGTTCCCTTGCTAATCAGAGTCTTGGATCGGTCTGGTGACCGATCAGGGATCTTGGATTTGATTAAAAAGTAATTGTTCATCTTGCCTGATCGATCTGAGTAACCAATCAGGATCCATTCTGATCGGTCTGCTGACCGATCAGCTTCACCCTGATCGGTCTGGTGACCGATCAGGCACGTATAGCTGCGAGAGCTGGGAATCCTAGCGAAGTAGTGGATCGATCTGGTGACTGATCCACACACCCTGAATCGGTCCGGTGACCGATCACTTTAATTCAAATTTCACTGACAGACGTGGTCAGAGCGTCTGATCGTATCTGATTTGCTGATGTATGATTCTGATATTTGATATGTTGTTTGCTCTAATGCTCTGATTGAGTTTCAGGTGACAGGGGAGGATTCAAACACTCAAGGAGAGGTCAACGGTGGCTTTCCTTGGAGCAGGTTTGTCCGTTTTCCCATCTCAGGTTGCAACGGCCGGGCTGAAGACTGGAGCGTTACTGAGGGAGCTCAGTGAGTCCAGAGGTAGCTCAGTGGAGGCTGGCGTTGGCAGACGAGTAGCTGGGAGCTACAGAGATGTCGTCACCTGGTGCGGTGTGGAGGAACAAAAGAAGCGGCAGTTGGCTTCGTGGAAGCAAGTCTTGCGAACTGTGTTCTTGCCGTGCTCTGAGTTCTCCACAACCTGCTTGCTGCGCTCTTGAGTTTTTCCATCATTCTGAGCAAGCGATTGAGAAGCAATCATCTTTTACTTGAGCCTTGAAGGAGGGAACAAGAAGCTTGGAGTCCGACAGTGGGAAGACACGGGGAAGGGTTCTCGCGTGAGATCGCCACTGGGTGGAGCTCAAGGAAGCTTGTTGTGTTCTTGTCCTTGCCGAGGGTTTTGAGTAAGATCTTTCTTGTAGTTTCATTGAGCCTAAACATTTATATTTGATTGAAACGCTGTGGAGAGGTTTCTCCACCGAGAAGGAGGTTGCTTTATATCCGGTCATCACCGGGGCTTGATCTGCCGACGATCAAGGGATCGCCCACCTTAAGGGCATGCCAAGGAGTAGGGGCAAGTTATCCCCGAACCTTGTAAACCCTCTTGTTAGCGTTTTTGATAGCTACTGTTGTTAGTTCTTCATCTCTGTTTCTGTTTTCTACATTGTCTGCTATTGCTTTGTTTCTTCCACTGTGCCGCTGATAGTTTAAGTGCAGAAACCTTGATTAGAATTCGAGTTGCAAGTGTTGGCTATATTCACCCCCCCCCCCCTCTATAGCCATCTCGTTCCCAACACAATGCACTCTATAGAGGAGTGCTTTGCCATGAAGAAGAGGAGATCTCATGATGCAGACGCCAAGCCTCACAAGTAGTGGAATAAAGTGGGGCACCGACAGCGATCCCCTCAGCGAAGTCTTTCCCCTCGTCGACGACAATCAGGGAATGATAGAGCCAGGCACCAATCCCGGTCGCGTTCGAGAGGATATTGTCCGAAGATAGTGCCCCCCCAATCTATCTCCCCCGAAAGGGATCCCAAGAAGGACAAGGCTCCAGTGCGTGGGCCTCCATCGGGGCATGTGGGAGTGATCTCCAGAGAACCTACCGGAGGAGATTCTCATTGGGCGAGAAAGGCGCATACCCGTCGGCTGGAGAACTACGTCATCGGGACTAGCAGCGACAGGCGCTAGGGCCCAGTTATTTCATTCGGCCCCGATGATCTGGAGGACGTGGAAACTCCCCATGAAGATGCACTGGTAATCCTCGCACGCATAGCTAACTACGAGGTTAAGCGTGTCTTTGTGGATATAGGTAGTTCCATCAATATCATGTATAAGGCGGCTCTGGACCAGATGCAAATTGACGAGGATGAGTTGCATCCAGTCTCCACCCATCTCTTTGGCTTCATCGGATACCGAGTGCAACCGATAGGGCAGATCTCCCTATCCCTGTCGATGGGGGATGATACGCTGGAGAGGATGAGGAGGACTCCATTCATCATCGTGGATGCCCTGTCGTCCTACAATACCATCCTGGGGTGTCCAGCGCTCTGCCTCTTCCAGGCGATGATCTCAGTCTACCACCAAAAGATCAAGTTCTCGGTGGGTGAGCAGGTGGCCAAGGTCAAAGGGGACCAGCTAGCATCCCGATGATGTTATAGTGGGGAGGTTAGGACCGAAGCCCGCAAGAACCCGAGGATTTATGAGGCACTACAAATCAACCTCGCCAACCCTCGAGAAGAAGAGAGACCCAAAGAGGAGCGTAGGGAGGTCGAAAGTGAGGAGGTAGATTCACCCTCAACAACCGGAGGGGGGATCACAAGGATTGTGGCTGACCTTATGCCCGAGCTAAGAAGTCGTCTGATCTGCTGCTTAAAGGACCATCGGGATGTTTTTACGTGGGCTACCAAAGAGATCAAAGGAGTTCCCCCTGCTTTGGCCACACATCGCCTACACATAACCCCAGGAGCCCGGCCAGTGAAGCAAAGGCGGAGACATTTCACCCTTGAGCATGACAAGATCATCAGAGAAGAAGTCTCCAAGTTGTTGAAGGTGGGATATATAAGAGAAGTTCAATTACCGACTTGGCTGGCTAATGTAGTACTTGTCCCTAAGCCCAGGGGTAAATGGCGAGTCTATATTGATTTTAGAGATTTAAATAAAGCATGCCCTAAAGACTGCTACCTCTTGTCTCGGATTGATCAGCTAGTGGATTCTACCTCTGGCTGCGATTTTATTTCGATGTTGGATGCTTACCAGGGATACTATCAAGTTCCTCTCGCTAGTGAAGACCAAGGAATGGTCAGTTTCATGATGGCAAATGGTACCTACTGCTACAATGTCATGCCATTTGGGTTGCGCAATGCAGGGGCAACCTATCAGCGGATGATGGACAAGGTCTTTCTCGACCAGATAGAGAGGATCATTGAACTATATGTTGATGACATCCTAGTCAAGATAGACAATGGGAAAGACATGATAGCTGACCTAGAAGAGACGTTCGCCACCTTGAGAGTCAACAAGATGAAACTGAAGCCCGCTAAATGTCTGTTCGGGGTGAAGAGTGGCCGGTTCCTCGGGTATATGGTGACAGAAAGGGGGATTGAAGCTAACTCAGAAAAAGTACAAGCCATCCTCGACATGCCATCTCCTTGCAACTTCAAGGTCGTACAACGACTGAATGGCAGAATCAGCCCTGTCCACGTTCATCTCCAAATCTGCTGACTGGACCCTGCCATTCTTCAAGATTCTGAAGAAGGTAGTCAAGTTCGATTGGGACGACCAGTGTGAGAAGGCTTTCACAGATCTGAAAGCATACCTCGCCGAGCTCCCCAACCTTTATAAGTCATTGGAGGGAGAAACATTGTTCGTCTACTTGTCCACAGCTGAACAAGCAGTGGGCTCTGTGCTCATTCGGGAAGAAGACAATGTTCGGTACCCCGTCTATTTCTTCAGGCATCTCCTGAAGGACGTTGAGACACGGTATACTACTATGGAGAAGTTGTCCTATGCTCTGGTACTAATGGCCCGAAGACTCAGGCCCTATTTCATAGGACATCCCATCGTGGTGCTCACCAACAGCCCGGTTGGGCGGGTCCTCACCAATCCAGAAGCTTCGGGTCGGCTGATCAAGTGGACGGCAGAGCTGAGTGAGTATGAGATTGAGTACCACCCCCGTACTGCCATCAAGGCACAAGCCCTTGCTGATTTAATGCTCGAAGTTGTCCCCAAGACTTAAGCCGATGAAGTATGCAAGATCTATGTTGATGGTTCCTCCAACATCAAGCACAGCAGGCTCAGAGTTCTGATGGTTTCCCCTAGGTAGATGCATTGTATTTATCCATCCGACTCCACTTCTGGGCCACAAACAATGAATCTGAGTACGAGACGATTCTAGCGGGGTTACAAGCGGCAAAACAAGTGGGAGTTACTCAAGTCATCTTGCACTCTGACTCTCAGCTCGTCACCCATCAGATAAAAGGTGAATTTGAAATAAAAAATGTGGGCCTGCAAAAGTTCTATGAATAGTTGAGGTCCTCTTTCACCTAGGTAGTTTTGTAGAAGAATTCCTGAGCTGACAATGTAAAGGCAGACGAGCTAGCCAAATTGGCCAACTCCATTACCTCTTGGACATTGGATGAGCCCAGCGCTACAGAAGAAATGGTGTCTCAGATCAAAAAGGAGGTTGCTAACACTACATTACCCGACTGGAGAAAGCCATATGTGGAATTCTTGCGAAGAGGAGCTACACCGGCTGGCGGCAAAGAAGTTCGGCTTTTCCGCCGTCGGGCTTCCAGGTTCATGCTAGTCTGGGAGCAGCTATACAAAAGAGCTTTTGCTCGGCCTCTGCTCAAGTGTGTCGGTCCAGAGGAAGTCGACTACATCATGTGAGAGATACACGAGTGCATTTGCGGGAGCCATATTGGGGAAGATGGCTAGGAAGATTATCTTGGTTGGATACTTTTGGCCAACGCTGTAAGCAGATGCAATCAAATTCATCGTTGGATGCGAGGCCTGTCAAAAGCACCAGTATATCACTCATCGCCCAACTGAGCTACTCCGAGCCTCCACTCTTTCCTATCCCTTCGATCAATGGGGAATCAACATTGTGGGTCCTTTTCCAATCGGGCCCCAACAGAAGAAGTTCTTACTGGTGTTGGTTGACTACTTCTCTAAAGGTGGAAGTTGAACCTCTCACGCACATCACTGAGGTCGTAGTGATGAAGATGTTGTGGAGGGGCATCATCTGTAGGTACGACATCCCTCACAAATTGGTGTCGGATAATGGGAAGCAATTTGCAGGATGTGAACTCAAAGAATGGTGTGAAGGGTTGGGAATTCGCCAAGCCTTCACTTCAGTCACCTATCCCCAAGATAATGGCCAAGCAGAAGTCATCAACCGGGAGATCATTAGGGGACTCAAGGTAAAGCTTGACCACGTCGGAGCCAACTAGGTTGATGAGCTCCCCAACATTCTATGGTCATACCGCACCACTCCAAGAGAGGGGACAGGCTAGAGTTCTTTCAATCTGGTGTATGGAGCGGAGGCAGTAATTCTAGTGGAAGTCAGCGAGGAGTCTGACCGGTGATAACATTACAACAAGGAAGACAATGATCAAGAACGACTGATTGACTTAGACCTGGTGGCAGAGGCACGGGACAAGGCAGCTACCTGACTGATAGCGTATCGACAACGTATGTAGCAAGCATACAATCGCCAAGTAATCGCTCAAACTTTTCAAGTCGGAGACAAGGTCTAGAAGAGAATCAAGCCGGTCGGCAACCCCGGAAAGATTGTGCCGCAGTGGAGTGGACCTTATACAATCGTCAAGAAGCTCACTGGAGGTAGCTATTACCTACAAGACGACAAGGGCAAAAAGCTAGATAGGCCATGACATGCACATCACCTCTAGTCTTACCGTACTCAGAAAGATTTATGAGATACCATATGTATGTGTATGCGTGTTTGTACTATCTTACAGTTTCAATAATGAAAGAAGCAAGTGAATTGTCTCACCAAGATTGAACGTCATTTCTTAAAGATCCTACCACCTCGTGGTGCTACAGATGCCCGAGTTGAGTAGGCCTGGTCGTGGTGCTACAGATGCCCGACCAGGAGCTGCTGAACCCTATTACCTCGTGGTGCTGCGGATGCCCGACCAGGAGCTGCTAAAACCCTACTACCTCATAGTGATGTGGATTCCCTAGGTGAGTAGGCCGAGTCGTGGTGCTGGGATGCCCGACCAGGAGCTGCCAAAATCGTACTACCTCGTGGTGCTGCGTATGCCCGAGATGAGTAGGCCTGGTCGTGGTGCTGCGGATGCCCGACCAGGAGCTGTCGAAACCCTACTGCCTCGTGGTGCTGCGGATGCCCGAGGTGAGTAGGCCTGCAGGTGGTGTTGCGGATGCCTGACCAGGAGTTTCTAAAATCCTACTATCTCGTGGTGCTGCAAATGCCTGACCAGGAGCTGTCAAAACCCTACTAACTAGTGGTGCTGCGGAAGCCCTTGGTGAGTAGGCCTGGTCGTGGTGCTGCGGATGCCCGATGAAGACCTGCCAAAACCCTACTACCTCGTGGTGATGCGGATGCCCGAGGTGAGTAGGCCTGGTCATGGTGTTGCGGATACCCAACCAGGGGCTGCGAAACCCTACTACCTCATGGTGCTGCGGATGCCCGAGGTGAGTAGGCCTGGTTGTGGTGCTGCGGATGCCCATCCAGGTGCTGCTGAAATCCTACTACCTCGTGATGCTGTGGATGCCCGAGGTGAGTAGGCCTGGTCATGGTGATGCAGATGCTCGACCAGGAGCTGCTGAAACCCTACTACGTTGTGGTGCTTCGGATGCCCAATGTGAGTAGGCCTTGTCGTGGTGCTGCGGATGCCTAACCAGGAGCTGTTGAATCCCTACTACCTCATGGTGTTGTGGATGCCCTAGGTGAGTAGGCCTGATCGTAGTGCTGCGGATGCGCGAATAGGAGCTGTCAATACCCTACTACCTCATCCTGCTGCGGATGCTCAAGGTGAGTAGGCCTGGTCGTGGTGCTGCGGATGCCCAACCAGGAGTTGCCGAAACCCTACTACCTCGTGGTGTTGCGGATGCCCGAGGTGAGTAGGCTTGGTCGTGGTGCTGCGGATGCCGGACCAGGAGCTGCTAAAACCCTACTACCTCGTGGTTATGCGGATGCCCGAGGTGAGTAGACCTGGTCGTGGTGCTGCGGATCTCCGACCAGGAGCTGCAGAAGCCCTACTACCTCGTGGTGTTGTCGATGGTTGAGGTGAATAGGCTTGGTCGTGGTGCTGCGAATGCCCGGCCAAGAGCAGCCAAAACCCTACTTGGTCGTGGTGCTGCGGATGCCCGACCAGGAGCTGCCAAAACCCTACTACCTCGTGGTGTTGTTGATGCCAGAGGTGAGTAGACCTTGTCGTGGTGCTGCGGATGCCCGACCAGGAGCTTCCAAAACCCTACTACCTCGTGGTGCTGCGGATGCCCGAAGTGAGTAGGCCTGGTCGTGGTGCCAAGGATGCCGGACCAGGAGCATCCATAAACCTCCTACTACCTCGCGGTGCTGTAGATGCCCGAGGTGAGTATGCCTGGTCGTGGTGTCGAGGATGCCCGACCAGGAGAAGCAAAAACCCTACTATCTCGTAGTGCTACGGATGTCCGAGATGAGTAGGCCTGGTCATGGTGCCGAGGATGCCCAACTAGGAGCAGCCATAAACCTCCTACTACATCGTGGTGATCCCGACCAGGAGCAGTCGAATCCTTACTACCTCATGGTGCTGCGGATGCCCGAGGTGAGTAGGCCTGGTCGTGGTGTCGAGGATGCCCGACCGGGATCAGCAAAATCCCTATTACCTCGTGGTGCTGCGGATGCCGAGGTGCGTAGGCTTGGTCGTGGAGCCAAGGATGCCCGACCAGGAGCAGCCATAAGCCTCCCATCATCTCATGGTGCCGCGGATGCCCGAAATGGATAAACCTGGTCGTGGTGCCGAGGATGCCCAACCAGGGGTTGCCTATGCTTTTACCATCTTGTGGCGCCGAAGATGCCCGAGATGCTGAGCTGAGGAGATGCTGCCTAGAATAATTTGGATCTATTGTTGGGACCGGGTGCATGTTGACATGGATACGGGTTCGTAATTTTAAAATTTAATTACGTGCAGCGGAAGGTTTAGCATAAATAATTTCTTAAATTATTTTAACCACGTATCTAGCATGCAACCTTATGTTGTGGAGACATGATCATATATTTAAAATTTTGCAGAAAGTAAACTAATTTACTTAATACCTCGCGTAACTCGTAGAAAGGGACGAGATCCAACCGTAGCGTCCCTTGGAAGCTCCGCCTCTATTCGCGTCCACGCCGAGTTTTCTTCGGGATGACTTCGCAAAGCCACGAGTTTCGTGCCGACAAGAACTACTAGATTCTCCAAAGGCACGACAAGAATACCAAGAGAGAGATAAAAAACTAACCACCAAACGAAGAACGGAATCAAGATTCCGGGAGGAAGGAAGGAGTCACGCCCGCTTCTTCTTCTTCTTCGGCTTCTTCTTGGTGGTGGAAGCTCACGGCAAAGGGGGAGGGCTCTAGGGCCGGCGGCACTAGAAGAGGGAGAGGGAGAGAAGGAGAGGGAGAGAGGCTAGGCAAGAATCCTTGATCTCTTGAATTAATTTCCAAGCCTTGCCTTGGTACCTTTATATAGTAGCCTCTTAATCGCCAAGTCTCCTCTTAACGGAATAAATTTTTCATAAGAAATTTATCTTATAAATTTTTCTATGAATTATTCCGTTATGCCAAGTTTTTATTATAACTTAATTTATAATAAAAACAATCATGTCTCCCCTTTTATTATGGAAAGAAATTTCTTTATATAAATTTATTTATCATGGTAAATCAATCTATTATTGATTTTATAAAATAAAATAAACCATTTAAAGTTTATTTTAATTTCCATGAAAATAAATCTCTTTATATAAATTTCTTTATATAAATTTTTTTATATAAATTTCTTTATATAAATTTATTTATCATGGTAAATCAATCCATTATTGATTTTATAAAATAAAATAAACCATTTAAAGTTTATTTTAATTTCCATGAAAATAAATCTCTTTATATAAATTTCTTTATATATAAATTTCTTTATCCATAATTTTATAAAACAAATCACGCTCGATTTATTTTATAATTTAAACCAAACAATTTGGTTTCCATTTTTTATTGTGGCCGGCCAAACCAAAGAGGGTGGGGACCCTCTTTGGTCGGCCAAATCCAAGCCGTCACCTTACGAATTAAACTCATTTAATTCGTCCAATAAGCCTTCAAAAGACTTAGCCATATTAAGCTTCCGATGCGTCTCTGATAAATTCAGATTCGACTTATCTCTCTTGATCGAAAAATCTAATTTTCAACTCGTTTTAAATCCCTCGGATTACTCGTAGTGCGTGTGACTAAATAGGCTTTTGATTTATGTTGGCCGTCTATAATCAACCAATTATAGAATGATCATGAGTGGCACCTAGTAGTACATCATGACCCCCAATTAATCGAAAGATCAACGGTTGACCTCAGAAATAATTCTGAAACCTTTCAGCAGCTTTAATGAATCGTGCCTCATTCCCTTCACCATCTTATACCCACTTGGTTCAGGACACGGTCTATGTGTGTCAGTCCCCACTAGGCTGACTACGTCACACCTAGCCCAAGTAATGTCTTTCTCGTCCAACGGATTCTAATTACTCTCATGTTTCTGAGAGATTCATACTCGGAACATGTGATGCTCTGGCCAGAGGCTTCGAGTAACAATCCGACGATAGGCCTTGGGTATACATTGTAACGCCCGCTTTTTTTTTTCTTCATAAGCGGCGTTACGTTAACATGCTTAGGGCATGTACACATCATAAGGCAGCGGAATAACTTTAACTTATACATGCCCTATTACCATTCTTAACTTAATGACATGGGAACCTCAACATATTAACTTTGAACATAAGCATCATATCAGGTCATACATAACGTCATATCATAAGGTTCCAGAGGTCATCATTCAAACATATAAGTAACCAAGGTGAAGTTCTAACATAAACAGTAAACATATGGTTTCCTGGGCCAAGTCACTACTACACACATGCGTTCTTGCCCTCCTGCTGCTTCCATCATTGTCCCCTTGAATGATCTGCGGTATAAGGAAATAAGACTATAAGCACACAGGCTTAATAAGACTCTTTCCTACTCACAAAAACCATTCATCTTTCATCATCTCATAATAAGCACCTGAAACATTAACATACTTGGTGCTCTTTCGAACATAACATCTTACATCACTTATCGTATACATAGAATGGCATGAACATAAACATAGTAAACATTCTAAACATGGCATGATACATGGCATAAACATAAACATAGTAAACATTCTAAGCATGGCATGATACATGGCATAAACATAAACATAGTGAACATTCTAAGCATGACATAATACATGGCATAAACATAAACATAGTGAACATTTTAAGCATGGCATGATACATGGCATAAATATAAGCATAGTGAACATTCTAAGCATGGCATAATACATGGCATAAACATAAACATAGTGAACATTCTAAGCATGGCATAATACATGGCATAAACATAAACATAGTGAACATTTTAAGCATGGCATGATACACGGCATAAACATAAGCATAGTGAACATTCTATGCATGGCATAAACATAAACATAATGAACATTCTAAGCATGGCATAATACATGACATAATACCTATCATAGCATATGAGCATCTTCTTAACATAATCATGGCATAGATCATTCATTCTCATGCATACTTCTTAACATGAAACGTAAGCATAAAATCTTATCAACATAGCATAATGCATAACATGAATGGATGCATGAGTGGAATGCATATACATAAGGATGCTTAACTTTTAAAAACATACTTTTAAATGCTTAAACATAATCATCATAACATCATTTGGGGTCCCCGGCTTGTACCACATACATACATCATAGCGCGCATCCCTAGCAAGTCCGAGGTCGCGAGCCCCGACCTACTAGGGTAAGGACAGCATAGTCGGTAGTCCCCGAACCGAGGCGTTCTTAAGGTGCCCATCCCTGTTGCACAGCTTTGGTAGTGCCAGAACCGTGGACAGCTTCGGTAGTCCAAAACCGGGGCGTTCTTAAGGTGCCCATCCCTTGGACCCATACTTCGGTCCGGTACAAGCCCATACATAAAGTAAAATACTTTTCATGTTTCATCATTCATAAGACATTCATGGCATCTTTAACATAGCATAACTTGTTACGGCTCGGCCTGTCTACCGGCCCATTTACCGGTCCTCTTGACCGTCGTACCGTCGACCATCGACCGTGCCGTTTAGCATACTTATGCCTTAAAGACATAAGCATCATCTTTCATTCATCATACTTGTCATTCATCATCATTCATTCATCATACTTAACATCATCGTTATGCCTTAAAGGCATGTACTTTAACCTCATTCATAAGACATGGCATACATACATCTTATTCATAAAACATGGCATACATACGTATCATTCATAAGACATGGCATACATGCATATTATTCATAAAACATGGCATATCATTCATATCATGAACATAAACCTATCGTACTTATCATGGCATTATTCATATCATGAACATACACAATAACTTAACATGGTTCTTAACATAACGTGAGCATATAACTTAGCATGGTTCCCTACATCACATAAACATACCTAGGTAGGATTTCCATAACATTCTACCTACCATTCCAATACATGGCCTACAACATTAACATTCATAATAACCCTATTAAGCATGGCATCCAATCATAACCTAAACATGAAACATAAACATGGTGCTTAAACCTTAGGGTTATAGTTAACATGATTTCTACCACATGCTTGATCCTATACATATAGATACTTTATGGTAACCATGAACCATCATTCGTTGAACCCTAACTCCACCCCAAACCCTAGATTCAAGGCTTGGCCGAAACTTCTAAGGTGGAGTTCCATCAATTCCATAAACATGTAACATAGCATAAGGTAAAGGAACAACCATACATCATTTAGGAGACCATAGGAAGTCATTGGAGCCCATGATTAGGGTTAACCCTAACCTTTAGGCCACTTTCCTAGGGCTGGCCGAAACTTATAAGGCCATGGGGGTATGGAAAAATTCCATTAAAATCCCCAAATCAATCATTAAACACTAATCACATCTTACCATAGAGCCATTGGAGCCCTTACTTGAAATAAATCATAACTTTTACCCTATTAACCCTTCTTGGCCGAAACTTATAGAGTCTCTAGGCCATGTGAAAATTCACATAATCACCCTCCATCACCCTTATATCATGACAACACATAAAAATATATACTTGAAGTTTAGGACTCAACCCTAACCTTTGGGTCCTTGAGGTTGGCCGAAACTTATAGGGTCTCTAGGGTAATCCAAAAATTCCCAAAAATTATACTTAACCTCTACACATCATAAGGGAACATTAAATAACATTATAAAGATTTTTGACATAATTATAGACCTTTAAATCATGGTGGCCGAAACCCTTAAACTTAGGGTTCTTAGTTTTGTTTCTTTCATGTTGGCCGAAACCCTAGGGTGTCCTAAGGTACTCCAAAAATTCCCAAAAATTATACTTAACCTCTAAACATCATAAGGGAATATTAAAAAACATTATCATGATTTTTATCATAATATTAGACCTTTAAATCATGGTGGCCGAAACCCTTAAACTTAGGGTTCTTAGTTTTGTTTCTTTCATGTTGGCCGAAACCCTAGGGTGTCCTAGGGTACTCCAAAAATTCCCAAAAATTATACTTAACCTCTAAACATAATAAGGGAACATTAAACAACATTATCATGATTTTTAGCATAATTTTAGACCTTTAAATCATGGTGTCCGAAACCCTTAAACTTAAGGTTCTTGGTTTTTCTTCCTTTCAACATCAAATCCAAAAACTAACCAATATATCATGCTAAAAATCATGGAAATCATAAGGAACTATTATGCCACAGGTGAGGGAGTCTACCTTGGGTTTCTTGATTTTTCAAACCTTGGAAGAGAAGAAAATGGTAAGATCTTTGGACCCTTGAACACCCTTGTCCTTGTATCCTTGGAAGACCCCTTAGATCTTGGAGATGAGACCTTGGTGGAAGTTTTTCCAAGAGAGAGCTCCCTTGAAGGTGTTCGTCTAGGATGAGGGAAGGAGGAGGAAGCAATTGCAAAGTAATGGGAAGAAAAGGTAACTCCCAAACCCCCCTATTTATCACCCATTAAGGAGGTACATGAAGAGTCTCTCCATGACCCTTCATCTTCTTCTAAGCCTTAACCAATATCCACTTCATTTCCTCATAACATTCCCTTGCTAGATGAGTTGGTTAGAGCCTACATGGTTGTACAAGAGGTCCAAGGTTCAATCCTTGGCTCATGCACCTTTATTTTTATTTTTATTTTTATTTCATTTATCTTATTATTTTATTGTTCCTAAATTCCGAAAATCCCCCTAAAATCACCCATAATTATGCTAATATTCCTAAATAAAATCCTTTTATATTTATATTAATTTTACCTAATTAATACCCATTTTTGGGCCCATTTAAAGCTCATTAGTACCTAATTTCTCGATTTAAATAGGAACATTAGGCTAAGATTTACCCATAATCGTGCTAATATGCCTAATTAAAATCCATTTATATTTATATTAAATTCTACCTAAAATCCACTAATAATCATGGTACTAGAAAAGCCCATATAAGGCCCATTAGTACTTAGTTTCTCAATTTAAATGAGAAAAATCATGGATTTCTAGGCTAAGGTTCGTACTAATATTTCTAGGTCCCTCGGAAAATTATCTAGACATGATCAATATTTTAAAGAAAATATTGAGAGAATTTTCCGGGTCGTTACATACATCTCCTCGCAAGGAGTGGTGAATCCTTTGTAGGTTGTTCAATCATCTTCGGGCACTTCGGCTTATACCCAATCATCCTGGGTCCACACCTCCTTGGAGATGCTTGCTTAAGATGTCAAAGTATAAGTCTTCATGACCAAGATGACTTGAACACCGCAAGTCAAAGGAACATCGCACTTAAGCTGCAGTAAGAACTTCATTGACATATCTATATGTAGATTACCATATGAAGTTTTACAGCTAGTCACTCCAATGAACTAGTTCCCTTAACTAGCATTCATGTTTATCTCCGGACATCCCAATGTCACCAGCCAGTGAGAATCAGCTGATTAGAGAATAACTCATGCTAGTCTCAACAGAATTGATAGTGTCCGTATTTATCAATTCATCGACTAGGGACAATTTCAATACTTCACAATTGCACATGTAGAGATAATCACTAGTTGTGAATTCATCACAAATTCTCTCATGCTGTGAATTGTATTGCAGACATTCAATAAATGAGTTTAAGATCTCAATCAAATACACGAATATGTATACTCAAATAGTGAATATTCATTTATTAAAGTAAATGATTACAATCATAAGGCGATTGCCTTAGGACACTTCTCTCATATTACTAACACCTATATCATCAGGAACTGTGTAAGACCCCGGAAATACATCGGTTTGGTGATATGTTGGGTATTCCAAGTCTTGTCCTTACTCATTCAAACGATTAGCTACACATTAGTGCTTCATCCCTCCCCTGATGTTAGGCCTAACGTGTATAAGGAGGCCTATATGGGAGGAGTGGCAAGAGAGGATTCACAACCGATCAACAGCAAGATGATGAATGAAGTTCATTTATTTTCGAAGGTTATACATGGAGTGTATTCATCATGCATAGAAGACAAAAATGCTTCATTCAATTCAGAGTACATTTTACAGAATACTGAAGCATAAAAGAAAATAAAGTAGAAGAATTACACATTCCAGGAAGGGGCATACTATTCATGCTCAGAGTACACAAGACATAGAAGGAAAAAATACTTCATTCAAAATAAAGGATTACATTTGGAGTACATTAGAAAAAAGAAAGGAAAAAAGAAAAATAATATGTACAGGTGAAGGAACAAAAGCAAGCAAGCTACAACTCCTTCTCCTTAGGCGGCAACTTGTCCCAGGCTTTGCTAATGTTGAGAAAATTGAGGTCAACATCTGGCTTCAACACTCCTGCCTGTCGAATTTGCTGGACTACTCTATTGAAGCCCTACTTCAACCATCTCAGCACTTGGCTAGCCAGGAGGTCCCCAAACTCATCTAATTGGAGGAATTGGGCCTTGAATGCCGCCTCCACCTCCACCTGCTGGGACTCCTCATCGGCCTTATGTGTCATCAGTGCTTCCAAGGCTTGGTCTCGGGCAGTCTTCAGCTCGCCTGCCTCCTTGGATAGCTGGTCCAGGGCTGCCTGGGTCTTCTCAAGCTTCTCTGTGGCCTCATGGAGTTGCATCTTGTCTTGCTCTGAGTCTTCTTGCAGGAGGCGAAGGTCCTCCGACAACTTAGCCTCCCGCTCCTCGGAGCAATTCATCCTCTGAGCTAAATGACTCACCTCGTCAGTGAGGGTCTTCGTCAGCTTTGACAGGAGGAGCACCTAGTGGTTCGTACAATGCAAGGTAGACCCAGAGGCCAGCAGGGAGTCCATATAGTGCTCCAATTTAGCCTGAAGGCCCCTGCTGACCTCTGCCTACATCCAGCTCTCCTCGCGAGCTCGGTAGACCTCTGCCTCTAATTCTACTACCTATTGGCACAAGGCATCAATCTTTTGCTCAGAGGATAAGCGACTACCCAGGGAAAGATAGTCGGATGCAGCCTGCCATAGTAAACAACAGGAGTCAGTAAAAGAAAACAATAACAAGAGTAAAGCACTGAAGTTGTACCTGGAGAAGGGACTCGTGCAGGCTGGTGAGTGGCCCAACTGACGCACTGGCGCTCTTCCCTCGCATGGTTTTGCAGCCCCCCCAGGGGATGAGCTCCCGATGCGATGGAGGATGCGGGGAGCCTCGACAAGCACTTTAGAGGGCCCTGGGATGTCCTCTTCTATGCTGAAAATTTCTTCAGGGGTATGACCTCCACTGAGGCCTCCTTTAACACCAATGTTGGGATCGGGTGCATGTTGACATGGATGTGGGTTCGTAATTTCAAAATTAATTACGTGCAGCGGAAAGTTTAGTATAAATAATTTCTCTAAATCATTTAACCACACATCTAAGCATGCAATTTTATCTTGTGTAGACATGATCATATATATTGAAATTTTGCAGAAACATAAACTAATTTACGTATTACCTCGCGTAACTTGAAGGAAGGGACGAGATCCAACCGTAAGCGTCCCTTGGAAGCTCCGCCTCTATTCGTGTCCACGCCGAGTATCTTCGGGATGACTTCGTAAAGCCACGAGTTTCATATTCTCGAGAACTACTAGATTCTCTCAGAACGCGACAAGAAAACCCAAGAGAGAAGTCGGAAGACTAACCACAAAAGGATGGTCAGAATCAAAATTTCGGCGAAGCAAAAGAAGAGGCTTGCGGCAAAAAGATCCTTGCGGCAAACTTTAATTCCGGCAGCACCTTCTTCCGGCCAAGAGATGGTCGGAGCTTCCTTCTCCGGCAGCAGGTGGTGGTCGACATGGAAAGGGCAGGGGCAGCCAGCTGGTGCTCCTTCTTGGGGCTGGTTGGCGCACGACAAGAAGGGGAGAAGAGAAGGAGAGAAAGAGAGGGAGAGAGACTATGTCTTCATCTCTTCGATTATAACCCAAGGCTTGCCTTGGGTCCTTTATATAGTGGTCTCTCAACCATCAAGCCTCTCAAATATGGAATAACTTATTCCATCATGCCAAGTTTGATTTTATATCATGGTTAAAATCATATTTTAATTCATGATAAAAATCAATCAAGTCTCTTCTCTCTTATGGAATAAATTTCCTTATAATGGTAAATCAATCCATGATTGATTTTATAAAATAAACCAATCCATGGTTCATTTTAATTTCCATGAAAAATAAACCAAACCTTGGTTTATTATATAAAAATTTATATCATCCATAATTTTATAAAACAAACCACACTTGGTTTATTTTATAAATTGAACCAAAAACTTAGTTCTCTCCCTTTGTTGTGGTCGGCCAAGCAAAGAGGATGGAGGGCCTCTTTGGCCGGCTCATCCAAGCCACACCCCAATGAATTAAACTTATTTAATTCATCTATTAAGTCTTCAAAAGACTTAGCCATTTTACGCTTCCGATGCGTCTCTGAAAAATTCAGATTCGACTTATCGTTTGGCTCAACCAAACCTAATCTCTCTTGATTGGAAAATCTAATTTTTAACTCGTTTTAAATCCCTCGGATTACTCATAGTTTGTGTGACTAAATAGGCTTTTGATTTATGTTGGCCGTCTATAATTAATCAATTATAGAACGATCATGAGTGGCACCTAGTAGTACATCATGATCCCCAATTAATCGAAAGATCAACGGTTGACCTCAGAAACAATTCTGAACCCCTTCAGCAGCTATAATGAATCGTGCCCCATTCCCTTCACCATCATATACCCACTTGGTTCAGGACATGGTCTATGTGTGTCAGCCCCCACTAGGCTAACTACGTCACACCTAACCCAAGTAACGTTTTCTCGTCCTACGGATTCTAATTACTCACATGTATTTAAGAGATTCATACTATGGACATGTCATGCTCTGGCCAGAGGCTTCGAGTAACAATCCGATGATAGGCCTCGGGTATACATCTCCTCGCAAGGAGTGGTGAATCCTTTGTAGGTTGTTCAAATATCTTCGGGCACTTCGGCTTATACCCAATCATCCTGGGTCCACACCTCTTTGGAGACGCTTGCTTAAGATGTCAAAGTATAAGTCTCCATGACCAAGATGACTTGAACACCGCAAGTCAAAGGAACAACGCACTTAATCTGCAGTAAAAACTTCACTGACATATCTATATGTAGACTACCATATGAAGTTTTACAGCCAGTCATTCCAATGAACTAGTTCCCTTAACTAGCATTCATGTTTATCTCCGGACATCTCAATGTCACCAGCCAGTGAAAATCAGCTGATTAGAGAATAACTCATGCTAGTCTCAACAGAATTGATAGTGTCCATATTTATCAATTCATCGACTAGGGACAATTTCAATACTTGACAATTGCACATGTAGAGATAATCACTAGTTGTGAATTCATCACAAATTCTCTCATGCTGTGAATTGTATTGCGGACATTCAATAAATGAGTTTAAGATCTTAATCAAATACACGAACATGTATACTCAAATAGTGAATATTCATTTATTAAAGTAAATGATTACAATCATAAGGCGATTGCCTTAGGACACTTCTCTCATATTACTAACAAACTCCCACTTGGCCTAATGCCAATCGCTACGGTATCCAATACCACAGGCTCTAACATGACCCTCAAGTTTGCTTTGTGGCAAGGCCTTAGTTAAAGGATCCGCTAAATTCCTTTCAGTGGGAATTTTCTCAATTTGTATATCATTCCTTCTTATAATTTCTCTGATCAGATGATAGCGGCGAAGCACGTGTTTGGATCGCTGATGAGTCCTTGGTTCCTTTGCTTGTGCAATAGCTCCATTGTTGTCGTAGTAAACCGGTATTGCTCCATCAATGGTTGGAACCACACCAAGTTGCGAGACAAACTTCTTGATCCAGACTGCTTCTTTTGCTGCTTTCGAAGCCGCAATGTATTCCGCTTCCGTGGTAGAATCCGCTATAGTGTCTTGCTTGGAACTCTTCGAACATATTGCGCCTCCATTCAAAGTAAATACGTATCATGACTGAGATTTGGAGTCATCCTTATCTGTCTGGAAACTGGCATCAGTATACCCACATATTACCATATCTCCTTCTCCATATATTAGGAACACATCCTTAGTTCTTCTTAAGTACTTAAGGATTGTCTTGACAGCCGCCCAATGATCCATTCATGGATCAGACTGGTATCTGCTCGTGACGCTCAGAGCATACGATACATCGGGCCTAGTACATAACATAGCATACATGATAAATCCTATCGCGGATGCATAAGGAATCTTATTCATGCAAATCCTCTCGTCTTCTGTGCGCGGACACATAGAATAAATGATTACAATCATAAGGCGATTGCCTTAGGTCACCTCTGTTGGATCGAGAAAGACCGATAGAGGGGGGGTGAATATCGGAAAATGTTCGGATTTAAAAGAAAGAGCAGTTACGCAGCGGAATAAAATCAAACAACGCAAACACCAGTAGTTTACTTGGTTCGGAGCCTGGGTCGACTCCTACTCCAAGGCCCACGGTCATTGACCGTTTACTTTGGGCAATTCTATAATGCGCAAAACGGTTACAGAGTAAGATTACAAAAATGACTGTAAATAGAAAATTACACTCTGTTTTACCAACTCCCGGTGTAGATCGAGTTTCGGTGCAGCGGGAGGTCGACGACGCTTCGGACTTGAGTTGGGAAGTTCCTGGAGCAGAGCGTAGTCGTCAGAGCGTTTGGAAGCGTTGAATGAAAGCGGTGTTGAAGCTAGGGGTCGAGGGGTGCTATTTATAGCACCTAGGGGCGCCCTGGTCGTCGAGGGCGCCCTGCCACGTGTCACCCGATCCGTGCTTCGCTCGGTCAAGAGTTATCGCACCGGAATAGGGATGAGGTTTGACCTCTGGGGTGCCCTGGTCGCTGAGGGCGCCTTGGTTGACCCGGTCTTCTCGGCTGGATTGAGTTGAAGCTTCGCAGAGAGAGCTGGAGGCGCCTTGGCTGCTGAAGGCGCCTTCACTGACGAAGGCGCCTTCGCTGCTGAGGGCGCCTTGCCCAGTAAGCAGCTGAAGCCTATTTTGCTTCGCTTGGTTCTGGTTCACCTTAAGGGCGCCCTGGACACTTAGGGCGCCTTACTCAGCTGTTGCCTCACTCCTTTGAGGCTCTCTGAGTTGCAGACACACGTCCCTTTGGTCCTGCATCAAGGGTTAGTCCAAAACACAACAAAACAATAATTATTTTATACAGCCTTAGCTGTCTTGGTTCTGACTTTGGTCTCCAAAATGGAGCCCTAGGTCGAACCGACGCCTAATGTTCCCTCAAGGGAAACGCGTCCTCACCTACTCCTCTCGGGAGAATTTACCTGGTGCCAACTGGCTCCTCCAGTTGGACTTTTGCCCGGCAGCCCTTCGCCAGGTCTTGAGTACCAAGCGGCCCTTAGCTTGGTGCCTAGCGGTCCTTCGCTAGGTCTTTACTTCTGGCAGCCCTTTCGCCAGGGCCTAGCATTCCTTCGCTAGGGCTTGTCCATTCTGGCAGTCCTTCGCTAGTGCCCAGCATTCCTTTGCTAGGTCTTTTCCTTTCTGGCAGTCCTTCGCCAGAGCCTAGCATTCCTTCGCTAGGGCTTTTCCTGTACACTCAAGAAACTTGTTAGACAACAAGAAAGACTTAACTTTTGACCTATGTTGCCATTATCAAAACACAGGTTTGACTTAGGTGCATTTCTGCACCAACAATCTCCCCCTTTTTGATTTATGGCAACCCTAGTTCAAAAAGTTAAGTTTAAGCAAAACATGACAGTTTTGATCCCTCCCCCTGGAGGGAATCTCCCCCTAGATTTTTCAAAAGTTCGTGGGGAAAAAATCTTATTGTATTTTGAAAAACTTAAGTTTTGGTTACTTAGAAAAAATACATAGTAGAGTTTTTTAAAAAAAAATTTTAAAGTCTTAAAAAAATAAAGGAACCTTTTGAAAGGCTAGAGTATTTTGCAAAATTTTGAAGGCTTTAAAAATTCTAAGCTAGAGTACCTAGCAGAATTTTGAGAACTTGAGTAAAGAGTTTTGAATGTACTTAGCAAAATTTTGAAGGAAAAAATCTAAGCTAGAGTACTTAGCAGAATTTTGAAATTTGAAGAACTTAAGTACTTCTTAAAAAAACTCAAAATTTTGAACCTTTTTGAATAAAGAAAAAAATGTAGAAAAAATGTGAAAAATAATTAATTTTTTCTTTCCTTTCTCTATCTCCCCCTTTGCCATATATCAAAAAAAATATAGCATGAGTAGAAAAAATAAATAATTTGCTGTACTGAATCAGTTAGATTTACACTAAATCAATCAATTATATCTGTAGGGGCCTGTCTAACCCAATTAGCTACTTACTAACTGTTATAAACAGTAGTTTTTGCTAGGGTTAGTCAAGATAAGTGTTTCGGTTCAAGTTAGATTTTCTAAGCTTGTCACTTAACTTGATTGCTGTATAAGTTGTATTTAGTGCCCCAACTACTGCAGATGCACTGACTTAAAGCATCTTGAGTTAAGGCAAAGACCTAAGCATCTCAACCCTTTCTAGGTTATCACTCAAAGTACCCTAAGGTGCTTGTGAGATGCTGGCTTCTAGATCTATAGGTGCATGCAATTCTAGGGTTAGAGCCTAGGCTAAGTCCATTTCGAAGAAAACCCTAGCTTTTAAGGGGGTAGTTTTTGAAATAAAACTAAGTCAAGAAAAAAAATTTTAAAGCCAAAATTAACACTTTTTAAATTAGAAAAGCTTTAAAATAAACACTATTTTAAAATCAATTTAAAATATTTTAAACTTGAGGCAAAACCAAATGATTCTATTCTACTAAGCATAATCCTAACTGCCTTCTTAGTGAGCTGAACTCAGATTCAGGTAGGGGTTTAGTGAATATGTCAGCTAGGTTGGACTTGGAGTCTACATGCTTAAGGACTATTTCACCCCTAGCTACGTGATCTCTTACAAAGTGATGTTTCACTTCTATGTGTTTGGTTCTAGAATGTTGAATTGGGTTTTTGGTTAAGTTAATTGAGCTAATATTGTCAATATTGACTTGAGTCAGATTGTAGTTTAGCTGAAAGTCCTTAAGGGTGTGCATCATCCATAGGAGTTGAGCTACACACTCTCCTAAGGCTACATATTCAGCTTCAGTTGTGGATAGAGCAACACAGTGTTGCTTCCTACTACACCAACTTACTAAGCTGTTTCCTAAAAGTTGACAGCTTCCACTTGTACTTTTTCTATCTAATTTACAACCAGCATAGTCAGAATCAGAGTATCCTGACAACTTAAAGGATGAAGTCTAGGGTACCATATCCCTACATTTAGGGTGCCCTTAATGTATCTTAAAATTCGTTTTAGGGCTGCTAAGTGAGTTTCCTTAGCACAGGTTTGGTACCTAGCGCACATTCCTACTGAAAAAAGTATATCAGGTCTGCTGGCTGTAAGGTATAGTAGACTTCCTATCATACTTCTATAAAGTTTTAGGTCTACTGGTTTACCATTGGGGTACTTATACTTTTAGAGTTATCCATTTTAAATTTCTTAATTAGTTCTTTAGCATATTTAGATTGATGCACATAATTTCCATCCTTAGTTTGTTTTATTTGTAACCCTAGGAAAAAATTAAGTTCCCCAACTAAACTCATTTCAAACTTATTCTCCATTATTGTTACAAATTCTTTTAGAAATTTAGAGTTAGTTGATCCAAATATTATATCATCTATGTAAATTTGGAGAATAAATATATCCTTTTCTAAAATTTTAACAAACAAGGTTGGGTCAATTTGACCTGGTTTGAACTCTTTAGAAATCAGGTAATTGGATAATCTTTCATACCAAGCCTTGGGTGCTTGTTTTAGTCCATAAAGGGCTTTACTAAGTTTGTAGACATGATCGGATTTTTCTATATCCTCAAATCCTGGGGGTTGTCCTACATAAACTTCTTCCTTAATAAGCCCATTTAAGAAGGCTGACTTTACATCCATTTGGTATAACATCCTAATAGACTCAAGTCTAGCTACAAGGGCGTAGGTTTCATCATAGTCCAACCCCTTCTACTTGGCTGAATCCCTTAGCTACTAAGCGGGCTTTATTTCGGACTATTTCACCTTGATCGTTTAACTTATTCCTAAATACCCACTTAGTATCAATTACGGATTTACCCTTAGGTTTAGGTACTAACTCCCAGACATGGTTTCTCTCAAATTGGGCTAGCTCTTCTTGCATGGCTAAGATCCAGTCAGGATCAGGTAGGGCTTCCTCAATAGTCTTAGGTTCAATCTTTGAAATCATGGCTATTTGACTAAGATTTCTATAGGAAGCTCTAGTTCTGACTCCTAAGGTTGGATCACCTACGATTTGGTCAGCTGGATGACTTAGTCTGGGTTTCTTGGTTTTTCTAGTACTTGGATCCGCTTCAGGTCCAGCTGGTCCAATAGGTTCAGTTCTAGGTTCATTGGTTGGTTCAACTGATTCAGAAGTTAGTTCAATTGTTAAATCATTAAAGTATTCAATTGGGGCTTCAGCGTTATCTTCTTGATCAGTAGTTGATGAAGCTAAGTCAGAGTTATCAGATTTTGGGTTAGTTTCTTCATCAAATATTAAGTTGGTTGTTTCTTCAATTTTCTTAGTTATCTTATTGTAGACTCTATAAGCTCTACTTGTTGTAGAATACCCTAAGAAGATGCCTGGGTTTGACTTGGATTGGAATTTTCTAAGATAGTCTTTGGTATTAAGAATATGGACTTTACATCCAAAGACTCTAAGATAGTGTAGGTTTGGAAGTCTATGGTAGTAAAGTTCATAGGGTGTTTTATTTAACCTTTTATTAGGTAGAATCCTATTTTGGATATAGCAGGCTGTGCTAATTGCTTCTGCCCAATAATGGTTAGGTAGGTCAAATTCATTGAGCATTGCCCTAGCAGCTTCCTGTAGGGTTCTATTTTTTCTTTCTACTATACCATTTTGTTGGGGTGTTCTAGGACACGAAAATTCGTGTTTATATCCATTTATTTTGCAGAATTCTTCGAATCTCTGATTCTCGAATTCTCCCCCGTGGTCAGACCTAAGTCTTTTGATTTTGGTATCATTTTGATTCTCAATCAATTTACAAAAGTTGTTAAATAGGTTCAGGGTTTCATCTTTGGTCTTTAGAAACCTGACCCATGTGAACCTAGAGTAGTCATCAATTATCACTAAGCAGTATCGGTTTCCACTTAGTGACTTGGCTCCATGTGAATCAAATAGGTCAAGGTGTAGGAGCTCAAGTGTGGTTTGGGTTTGATCAGATTGGATCAATTT
The DNA here is from genome assembly GCA_024364735.1 of Boesenbergia rotunda. Lineage (NCBI taxonomy): Eukaryota > Viridiplantae > Streptophyta > Magnoliopsida > Zingiberales > Zingiberaceae > Boesenbergia > Boesenbergia rotunda. The sequence continues at coordinate 50,235 of JAGFNQ010001756.1, forward strand.
GTGACTAGACTTGGTTTGTTTGCCTTGATTACAAGATTCACATATTAGGTTTTCATTATTCTTAATTTTGGGGACACCTTTGATTAAGCCAAGTTGGGTAATCTTTGAGATAGTTCTTAGATTGGTATGACCTAATCTCCTATGCCAGAGTTTTGATTGTTCTAATTGTGTTAACATGCATTTGGGTATAAGGGGAAGATTAATAGTGTATACATTGTTTTTCCTAGTGCCCTTAACATAATTTCTGATTCTTGTGCATTTCTAATCAGGCAATTAGAATTATTGAAAGTAACTACATAACCAGAATCACATAACTGACTTATGCTAAGTAAGTTAAAACTAAAGTTTTCAACCAATAGAACTTTTTTAATAATGAAATTGGATTTAAGTTCAATATTACCTGACCCTATTACCTTGAGTGTAGCATTATTTCCAAAGGCCACTGAGCCCAGGTCTTTGATTTTTAGTTTGGTGAACTTCAATTTGTCTCCAGTCATGTGTCTGGAGCACCCGCTATCTAACATCCATTGGTTCAAATCTTTATGTTCCTACACATAAAGAATTTTTGGTGATTTGGATCCAATTTGAGTTAGAGATAGCTTAATTGAGTTTCACTTCCTAGTCTGTCTCACTCCAGTCTAGGGTTTTCAATCACGTTAACCTTATAGGTTTTGTGAGACAGGTTTGAGGGTAAGAATTAGTTTTGAAAAGGAGTTTCATTTTATTTTCGAAAAAGTTCTTTATTTTTGAAAAAAATAAAAATTTTGAAAACAGATTAAGTGTTTTTCAAAAAGAGAATAAGTTTGAAAAATAAAAGTTTTGAAAACAGATTAGAATCTATAATTATTTGAAATTTGAGTTAGATTCGAATTTGACAAAAGATAATTTGAATTTGAATTTCAAAAATTGGCTTCCAGGTCTTGGCGAGGCACTAGGCCTTCTTTGGCCGTAGCCTTATGGGATCATCCACCCTTTCCTTGACAAAGCCTTTTAATGAAATTTCATTTTCAAATTAAATTAGGTCATTTTCTGGTCTAACTAGCTTGGGTCTTGGATCGGTAGCTTCGGCTGGTTTCACCAGTCTAAAGAGACCAAGTAGACTTGATCTTATTAGAGTTGGTTTCCCCAACGTACTATCATCTCACCTCCTCCCAATACTATGTTTTCAAATTTCAAGTAAATTAGTCCTTAAGTCTAACCATTCCTAATTCTAAGCATGGCAACTTGCAGAAATTTAAATAAACAAGCAATCACAAAAAAAATTATCTAATAATGAAAATTGTTTTGATTTTGGCTCCCCCTGGACTAAAGCCTCTGTATGGGTTAGGCAAGATGTGAATCTTGTCCTTGGGGATCCAAAATTGATTTGAACCATTTGATTTGGTCAGGCACAGTTTTGGCACCCATGCCTGAACTTTAGGTCTTGACTGGTTCAGTACAGCAAAGTAAGATCTTTGCCGAGATTTGGTTCTATAACCAAGTCCGAATCGGTTTAGAACAGACTTCTGTTTTCCAAGAATCATATCAAGATTCTTGGAACCAGAAGTGAATCGTTCTAAAGTTGTTTGTAAGTCTTTAACTTGAGTTTTCAGGGAGGAGTTCTCTGATTCAAGTTTTTCAACTTGATCAGGGGTTCCTTCCTGAATTTTCTCAGTTAAGGATTTAGACTCAGCTCCCTCTTTCAGGAGTTTTACTTCCTGTCGGAGGGACTCGATTCGGAGTTTGGCTTTCGCCAAATCTCGGGATAGATATGAGATAAGAGAATTTAATTGCAATTTTGAGAAACCTGTTACCCTTATTTCGCCGTCGTCGGAGAAGGTCAGCTTGCCGTCGTCCTGGTCCGAGTCTGAGTCAGTCTCGATTTGATCCGAAGCGGTCAGGGCTAGAAGATTGGACTGGGGTGCTTCTTCTTCTTCTTCTGAGGAAGACTCGTCCCAGGTTGCTTGGAGTGCCTTCTTCTTTCTGGTCTTTTTGGACTCCTTTAGGCTTGGACATTCAGTCTTGTAGTGGCCCTTCTTCTTGCATTCGTAGCAGGTTACGTTGGGCATGTGTTTGTCAGTTGCTGGTACAGCTGGTTCATCCTTTCTTCGGCTTGTTCTCCGTGTGTTGGCTTGGTTCTTCAACTTTTTGTAGTAGTTTCGAGCTAGCCGGACCAGTTCAGATTGATCTCCTTCTTGATCTTCTGTTTCTGAGTCTGAGGTAGACTCGGGTTCAACTTGAGTTTTCTTCTTAGTTGTCCTTCCTGTTTTCCCTGCAAAGAAAGCTATACTTTTCTCGGCCAAATTGCAGTTAGTCTGTTCATGAAGTTCAAGTTCAGAAAATAACTCATCTAACTTAATTTTTGAAAGATCCCTAGAGACCTTGTATGCATCTACCATAGATGCCCACAAGGTGGTCCTAGGGAACGCGTTTAGGGCATACCTTATAAGATCACGGTTTTGAACCTGGTGACCTATTGCGTGAAGACCGTTCATCAATTCCTGGATTCTGGCATGGAGCTGGGCTGCTGTCTCGTTGTCTGCCATCTTGATGGTGAAGAGCTTGTTCAGTAGCAGATCCCGTTTGCTGATCCTCGTATCTGAAGTTCCTTCGTGGAGCTCGATCAGTTTACCCCATAGTTCCTTGGCACTGTTGAAAGGGCCTACGCGGTTCAGCTCCTCTTTCGTTAGTCCGCATTGGAGGGTCTGAGTTGCTTTGGCGTCAGCTTCGATTTTGCGTTTAAGGGCAGTGTCCCACTCTGAGTAGTTTTGCGGTACGCCTTCAGCATTTGTGGGAATCATCAGTCCAGACTGGATGATTATCCACATATCCACCTGAGTTTTCAGGTGGACCTCCATTCGACTTTTCCAGTAAGGAAAGTCTTCTCCACTGAAAAGTGGAGGTCTGGCGGTGCTAAAGCCTTCTTGGATGGCCATTTGTTACTCTGAAATAGCAAATAACAAAAAAAAACAACAAAAAATATTCCAAGACTTGGTCTTGGATTAGTAGTGTGGGAAGAATAAATAAAAACATATTTCAAGGGGTGTTGCACCAACCTTGAAAGAAAAATTCGAACGAAAAAAAATTTTAACGAGAAAAAATTGAGAGAGAAAATAAAAAAATCCGAAATTTTCAAACTGGTGGTTGCACCAAGTTTGAATTCCCCGCTCTGATACCACTTGTTGGATCGAGAAAGACCGATAGAGGGGGGGGTGAATATCGGAAAATGTTCGGATTTAAAAGAAAGAGCAGTTACGCAGCGGAATAAAATCAAACAACGCAAACACCAGTAGTTTACTTGGTTCGGAGCCTGGGTCGACTCCTACTCCAAGGCCCACGGTCGTTGACCGTTTACTTTGGGCAATTCTATAATGCGCAAAACGGTTACAGAGTAAGATTACAAAAATGACTGTAAATAGAAAATTACACTCTGTTTTACCAACTCCCGGTGTAGATCGAGTTTCGGTGCAGCGGGAGGTCGACGACGCTTCGGACTTGAGTTGGGAAGTTCCTGGAGCAGAGCGTAGTCGTCAGAGCGTTTGGAAGCGTTGAATGAAAGCGGTGTTGAAGCTAGGGGTCGAGGGGTGCTATTTATAGCACCTAGGGGCGCCCTGGTCGTCGAGGGCGCCCTGCCACGTGTCACCCGATCCGTGCTTCGCTCGGTCAAGAGTTATCGCACCGGAATAGGGATGAGGTTTGACCTCTGGGGCGCCCTGGTCGCTGAGGGCGCCTTGGTTGACCCGGTCTTCTCGGCTGGATTGAGTTGAAGCTTCGCAGAGAGAGCTGGAGGCGCCTTGGCTGCTGAAGGCGCCTTCACTGACGAAGGCGCCTTCGCTGCTGAGGGCGCCTTGCCCAGTAAGCAGCTGAAGCCTATTTTGCTTCGCTTGGTTCTGGTTCACCTTAAGGGCGCCCTGGACACTTAGGGCGCCTTACTCAGCTGTTGCCTCACTCCTTTGAGGCTCTCTGAGTTGCAGACACACGTCCCTTTGGTCCTGCATCAAGGGTTAGTCCAAAACACAACAAAACAATAATTATTTTATACAGCCTTAGCTGTCTTGGTTCTGACTTTGGTCTCCAAAATGGAGCCCTAGGTCGAACCGACGCCTAATGTTCCCTCAAGGGAAACGCGTCCTCACCTACTCCTCTCGGGAGAATTTACCTGGTGCCAACTGGCTCCTCCAGTTGGACTTTTGCCCGGCAGCCCTTCGCCAGGTCTTGAGTACCAAGCGGCCCTTAGCTTGGTGCCTAGCGGTCCTTCGCTAGGTCTTTACTTCTGGCAGCCCTTTCGCCAGGGCCTAGCATTCCTTCGCTAGGGCTTGTCCATTCTGGCAGTCCTTCGCCAGTGCCCAGCATTCCTTTGCTAGGTCTTTTCCTTTCTGGCAGTCCTTCGCCAGAGCCTAGCATTCCTTCTCTAGGGCTTTTCCTGTACACTCAAGAAACTTGTTAGACAACAAGAAAGACTTAACTTTTGACCTATGTTGCCATTATCAAAACACAGGTTTGACTTAGGTGCATTTCTACACCAACAACCTCTCTCATATCACTAACAAACTCCCACTTGGCCTAATGCCAATCACTACAGTACCCAATACCACAGGCTCTAACATGACCCTCAAACTTACTTAGAGGCAAGGTCTTAGTTAAAGGATCCGCTAAATTCCTTTTAGTGGGAATTTTCTCAATTTGTATGTCATTCCTACTTATAATCTCTCTGATCAGATGATAGCGGCGAAGCACATGTTTAGATCGTTGATGAGACCTTGGTTCCTTTGCTTGTGCAATAGCTCCATTGTTGTCATAGTAAACCGGTATTGCTTCATCAATGGTTGGAACCACACCAAGTTTTGAGACAAACTTTTTGATCCAGACTGCTTCCTTTGCTGCTTCCGAAGCTACAATATATTCCGCTTCCGTGGTACAATCCGCTACGGTGTCTTGCTTGGAACTCTTCCAACTTATTGCGCCTCCATTCAAAATAAATACGTATCCGGACTGAGATTTGGAGTCATCCTTATCTGTCTGGAAACTGACATATGTATACCCACGTATTACCATATCACCTTCTCCATATATTAGGAACACATCCTTAGTGTTTCTTAAGTACTTGAGGATTGTCTTGACAGCCGCCCAATGATCCATTCCTGGATCAGACTGGTATCTGCTTGTGACGCTCAGAGCATACGATACATCAGACCTAGTACATAACATAGCAAACATAATAGATCCTATCGCGGATGCATAAGGAATCTTATTCATGCAAATCCTCTAGTCTTCTGTGCGCGGACACATAGACTTCGAAAGATTGATCCCATGCCTGATGGGAAGGTAACCTTTCTTGGATTCCGACATGCTAAACCTTTCTAGCACTCGGTCTATATATGTAGACTGCGAAAGACCAAGCAACCGTTTTGATCTATCTCTATAGATTCTAATCCCAAGGATATAGGTTGCTTCTCCCAGGTCTTTCATGGAGAAAGTTTTGGACAACCAAATTTTAACTGACTGTAAGACTGATATATCGTTTCCTATAAGTAATATGTCATCGACATATAACACTAGGAATACGACTGCACTCCCACTAACCTTCTTGTACACACAAGGTTCGTCAGGATTTTGTGAGAAATCAAACTCTTTGATTGTCTCATCAAAACGGATGTTCCAGCTCCTGGATGCTTGCTTTAGTCCATATATGGATCGTCGAAGCTTGCATACTTTGGTTTTATTAACCGATGTGAAACCTTCAGGTTGTATCATGTATACATCCTCAAGCAGGTTTCCATTAAGGAAAGCTTTTTTCACATCCATTTGTCATATCTCATAATCATAATGAGCTGCTATGGCCAGGAGCATCCGAATGGATTTAAGCATAGCTACTGGCGAATAGGTTTCGTCATAATCAATTCCTTGTTTCTGACGATATCCTTTTGCCACTAATCTAGCCTTAAAGGTAACAACATTACCTTCCATGTCGGTTTTCTTCTTGAAAACCCACTTGCACCCTATGGGCTTAATCCCTTCAGGTGGGTTAACCAAGTCCCATACTTGATTTTTGTACATGGAATCCATTTCCGACTTCATGGCTTCAAGCCATTTATCCCTTTCTGAATTTTTCAGAACATCTTCATAACTGATAGGTTCGTCATCGTTAATGAGTAACACGTCGTTCGATTCACTTATGAGAAATCCGTATCTCTCTGGAATATTGCGTGTCCTATCAGACCTACGAAGAAGTGGTGTTGTTTTAGGTTCAACTGATAGCTCATCATTATGAGTTATTGGTTGTGGGTCTAGACTAGGTGTCTCTGTAATGTCTATTGGAGTTTCTTGAACTTCTTCAAGTTCAATGCTACTCCCACTGTTTTCTTGTAAAAGAAATTCTTTTTCTAGAAATACAGCATGCCTTGAAACAAACACCTTTTGTTCCAAGGGATGATAGAATTGGTAACCTTTCGTTTCCTTAGGGTATCCAATAAATAGACATTTATCAGACTTAGCATCCAATTTGTCTGATACAGTCCGCTTTACATAAGCAGGACAACCCCATATCTTTAGGTGAGATAAATGAGGTTTCTTACTATTCCACGTCTCATATGGAGTAGTAGAGACTACCTTGGTCGGGACTCTGTTTAGTAAGTAAACAGCTGTCTTAAGCGCATAGCCCCAAAAGGATTTTGGAAGAGTTGCATGATTCATCATAGATCTAACCATGTCCATCAAGGTTCGGTTACGCCTCTCAGATACACCATTATGCTGTGGTGTATATGGCGGAGTCCATTGAGACAATATCCCATTGTCCCTAAGATAATCTTGAAACTCTTGACTTAAGTATTCACCACCCCGATCGGATCGAAGTATCTTAATACTTTTGCCAAGCTGTTTCTCTACTTCACTTCTGAACTCTTTGAATTTCTCAAAAGCTTCAGATTTGTGTTTCATTAAGAACACATACCCGAATCGTGAGTGATCATCGATAAAGGTAATGAAGTAGCTATAGCCTCCTTGTGCAAGAGTTGACATTGGTCCACATACATCAGTATGTATTAGACCAAGCAATTCTCCCACTGGTTTACCTTTTTCGGAAAAGGGTAATTTGGTCATCTTGCCTTTTAAGCATGATTCGCATGTATCAAATGAACCGGGTTCAAATGATTCCAGAATTCCACATCGGTGTAATTTGGTCATGCGTTTCTTACTTACATGGCCAAGACGACAATGCCACATATAGGAGTCTATTTGATTATCTATTCGAGCACGTTTGTTGCTAACTTCGATATTGAAAACGTCACCGGATAAATCTAACGTGTAGATACCATTGCATAAAGTTCCGGTCCCATAAAGAACACCATTTAAAGTTATGTAACAGCAATTGTTACTAAAAGTTAAATGATAACCCTTTTCATTCAAGCATGAAATAGATACAATGTTCTTTATTAACGAAGGAACAAAATAACAATTATCCAATTCTAAGACAAGTCCAGTAGGGAGCTTTAGCAAATATGTTCCGATGGCAACAGCAGCAATCATTGCTCCATTTCCAACTCGCAAATTCGCTTCTCCCTTGACGAGTCTTCTTCTATTCCTTAGCCCCTGTATGTCATTACATATATGTGAGCTACACCCAGTATCAAGTACCCAGGTGTCCGAGGAAATAGAGTGACATTCAATAACGAAGATACTTGAAGAGGATGGGGCATCGGATGCCTTCTTCTTCAAGGACTCAAGATAAACCTTGTAGTTTCTTCGCCAGTGGCCCTCCTTGCCGCAGTGATGGCAAGTGCCTTTTGGTGCCTTTTCAATCTTTTGGCCTTTTTCTTTCTTCCCTTATTTTGTTCTTTGGGCTTCCTCTTAGAGCCTTTCTTTGAGGAACCAACTAATAATACCGTCTTCTGATCCTGCTTTACAGAAGGCTCTACAGTCTTCAGCAGGTTAAGCAACTCAGGAATGGTAGTCTCCAGTTTGTTCATCCGATAGTTCATCACAAACTGTGAGTAACTCTTGGGAAAACAATACAGAATTAAGTCAATACTTAGTTCGTGATCCATTGCAAATCCGAGTGTGCCTAGTCGCTCAATGTACCCCAACATCTTCAACACAAACTGTGAAACAGAAGTGCCTTCCTGCATCTTAGAGGTGAAGAGGAGTCTGGAGACCTCAAACCTTTCGGATCTCGCCTGCTCGTCAAACAGCTCATGAAGATGGAAGACGATGGTATGAGCATCCATATGCTCATGCTGCTTTTGTAGCTCAGGTACCATAGCGGCCAGCATGATGCAACTCGCAAGTTCAGAATCGGCCACATGTTTTTGATAGGCCACTAACTGGTCTGGAGTTGCATCTTCAGGAGGATGGTTGGGAAGTTGTTCTTCAAGGACATAAGCAAGCTTTTCTGCCTTGAGGACTATCCTCAGGTTTCGAAGCCAGTCCATGAAGTTTGGCCCAGTCAGCTTATTGGTGTCCAAAATGGAACGCAAATTCAGAGAAGACATGATCAGGTGATTATCCTAGAAATACAAATTGAGGTTATGTGATGAGAATGATAAAGAATGCATCAATATACATTAATTAAATCCTATTTATTTTTCGAATTGAATAACCCTTTTTATCAATTCGGGAGATCGTAGGAACATCTCCAAATAGGTTGATATCCAACCATAGATAAGAACAACCATGGCTAGAGTCCATCAAGTTATTCTTAGCTATGAAGGTAGGTAATTATACCGATTACATATTATACATATGTAACTATCACATTATGCTATCAACTAATTGAATGTTTGCATAAATCATTGGGTTGTTAACTCATTAACAAGTATGCAACAATATACATAGCACCCAACTGCACCTCTCTTTACATCGACCTTGGCTGTGGCACAACAAATCGATGCTCCAAGCTTAAGGCTGACCCATTAATCAAGAAATAGTTTTAATATGGTTGGAGCTCATTCAACCGTTTAGTCAGGCTTGGATGTGTCCAACAACCAAAACTAAGGATTGACCTCTGACTCCAACTATATTAATCATAAACTAATTCCATGGTTTGAACATGTTGAGGTTCAAGCCGGGCATGGATGTGTCCATCAACCCAAACGAGAAACAAAACTCCAGTTCTAACCATATTAATGGAAGGTGTTGGCCTTAATATTTTGTAAGGGGTTTTGGGTCTCATCCTTTTCTTTTATGCACATTCATGACATATAATTATGTCATGTTCTAACGATTTCCTTAATAAAGTATGTATGTGACTTAATTTATCAAGTCTCATTAATTGAATTAGGAACCGGATTTCCTAATTCTAATTTCATACTTTATTCAAGGAATTGTTTTGGGAAACAATTTCCTGAATTATCATAATC
>JAGFNQ010001756.1:75884-175628 GCA_024364735.1 Boesenbergia rotunda
ATGATAAAGAATGCATCAATATACATTAATTAAATCATATTATATTTTTCGAATTGAATAACCCTTTTTTATCAATTTGGGAGATCGTAGGAACATCTCCAAATAGGTTGATATCCAACCATAGTAACTAAGAACAACCATAGAGTCCATCAAGTTATTCTTAGCTATGAAGGTAGGTAATTATATCATTAATACATATATGTAACTATCACATTATGCTATCAACTAATTGAATGTTTGCATAAATCATTGGGTTGTTAACTCATTAACAAGTATGCAACAATATACATAGCACCCAACTGCACCTCTCTTTACATCGACCTTGGCTGTGGCACAACAAATCGATGCTCCAAGCTTAAGGCTGACCCATTAATCAAGAAATAGTTTTAATATGGTTGGAGCTCATTCAACCGTTTAGTCAGGCTTGGATGTGTCCAACAACCAAAACTAAGGATTGACCTCTGACTCCAACTATATTAATCATAAACTAATTCCATGGTTTGAACATGTTGAGGTTCAAGCCGGGCATGGATGTGTCCATCAACCCAAACGAGAAACAAAACTCCGGTTCTAACCATATTAATGGAAGGTGTTGGCCTTAATATTTTGTAAGGGGTTTTGGGTCTCATCCTTTTCTTTTATGCACATTCATGACATATAATTATGTCATGTTCTAACGATTTCCTTAATAAAGTATATATGTGACTTAATTTATCAAGTCTCATTAATTGAATTAGGAACCGGATTTCCTAATTCTAATTTCATACTTTATTCAAGGAATTGTTTTGGGAAACAATTTCCTGAATTATCATAATCAATTTCGGAAATAATATGTTTAAGACTTTGATTTCTCTAAATCAAATCTTATTAAATTAAGAGACAGATTCCCTTAATTCAACCACATATTATTTTCATGAAAATCTTATTTAAGGAAATATACTCTATAGGAAATAATTTTCCTAATTAATTTTGGAGACAATAATATGTAAGAGCATCACCTCATAAATCAAATAAGCAAATTATCGTTTGAGAATCACCTCAAAAATTTCCAAGATTTGATCACATATTATATTTATGGAAAATTAATATCAATAACTTAATTTGGATGGCTCCCCAAGGCTCAATCCAAATTAAACATTTGATAATTTAAATTCAATTTAGAAAATTTAATTATAACAACTAACTTTAAATTGGACGGCTCCCCGAGGCTCAATCCAAAATAAAGAATTTTATAAATAATTTAATTTCCAATTATAAATTTAAATACCAATTAATATTCCCATAATTTGTCTAGACTTTCTTGAAAGAAAGTGCCCAAAATTGTGAGCTTTCCATAAATGGAAAGTTTCCAAAAATAAAAGGTTTTCAGAATAATTGTAAGTTTCTGGTACAAAGAAAACTTATATTTTTCCAAAATTAAAAATTTTCCAAAATAGGAAATTTCCAAAATTGGAGAGTTTCCAAAAATGAAAAGTTTTCACAATTATCATAAAATTTCAAAAACAAAGATATTTCAAAAGTTTGCGAAATTTCATGAGGATTTCCAAACTTTGAAATTCCTAAATCGAAATTTTACCATAATTCGAAAGTTTCCATAATTGAAAATTTTTCCAAAATTGAGATCATGATAAAGCTTTGCGCAAAACAATTATATGATTATGTCGAACACAAACCTCGACTCTAATACCACTGTTGGGACCCGGTGCATGTTGACATGGATGTGGGTTCGTAATTTCAAAATTAATTACGTGCAGTGGAAGGTTTAGCATAAATAATTTCTCTAAATCATTTAACCACACATCTAAGCATGCAATTTTATCTTGTGTAGACATGATCATATATTTGAAATTTTACAGAAACATAAACTAATTTACGTATTACCTCGCGTAACTCGAAGGAAGGGACGAGATCCAACCGTAAGCACCCCTTGGAAGCTCCGCCTCTATTCGCGTCCACGCCGAGTATCTTCGGGATGACTTCGCAAAGCCACGAGTTTCGTGTTCTCGAGAACTACTAGATTCTTCGAGAACGCGACAAGAAAAACCAAGAGAGAAGTCGGAAGACTAACCACAAAACGATGGCCAGAATCAAAATTCCGGCGAAGCAAAAGAAGAAGCTTGCGGCAAACTCTAATTCTGGCAGCACCTTCTTCCGGCCAAGAGATGGCCGGAGCTTCCTTCTCCGGCAGCAGGTGGTGGTCGGCAGGGAAATGGCAGGGGCGGCCGGCTGGTGCTCCTTCTTGGGGCTGGTTGGCGCACGGCAAGAAGGGGAGAAGAGAAGGAGAGAAAGAGAGGGAGAGAGCCTATGCCTTCATCTCTTCGATTATTACCCAAGCCTTGCCTTGGGTCCTTTATATAGTGGCCTCTCAACCATCAAGCCTCTCAAATATGGAATAACTTATTCCATCATGCCAAGTTTGATTTTATATCATGGTTAAAATCATATTTTAATTCATGATAAAAATCAATCAAGTCTCTTCTCTCTTATGGAATAAATTTCCTTATCATGGTAAATCAATCCATGATTGATTTTATAAAATAAACCAATCCATGGTTCATTTTAATTTTCATGAAAAATAAACCAAACCTTAGTTTATTATATAAAAAATTTATATCATCCATAATTTTATAAAACAAACCACACTTGGTTTATTTTATAAATTGAACCAAAAACTTGGTTCTCTCCCTTTATTGTGGTCGGCCAAGCAAAGAGGATGGAGACCCTCTTTAGCCGGCCCATCCAAGCTACGCCCCAATGAATTAAACTTATTTAATTCATCTATTAAGTCTTCAAAAGACTTAGCCATTTTACGCTTCCGATGCGTCTCTGAAAAATTCAGATTCGACTTATCGTTTGGCTCAACCAAACCTAATCTCTCTTGATTGGAAAATCCAATTTTCAACTCATTTTAAATCCCTCGGATTACTCATAGTATGTGTGACTAAATAGGCTTTCGATTTATGTTGGCCGTCTATAATTAATCAATTATAGAACGATCATGAGTGGCACCTAGTAGTACATCATGATCCCCAATTAATCGAAAGATCAAAGGTTGACCTCAGAAACAATTCTGAAACCCTTCAGCAGTTATAATGAATCGTGCCCCATTCCCTTCACCATCTTATACCCACTTGGTTCAGGACATGGTCTATGTGTGTCAGTCCCCGCTAGGCTGACTACGTCACACCTAGCCCAAGTAACATTTTCTCGTCCTACGGATTCTAATTACTCTCATGTATTTAAGAGATTCATACTTTGAACATGTCATGCTCTGGTCAGAGGCTTCGAGTAACAATCCGACGATAGGCCTCGGGTATACATTTCCTCGCAAGGTGTGGTGAATCCTTTATAGGCTATTCAAACATCTTTGGGCACTTCGGCTTATACCCAATCATCCTGGGTCCACACCTCCTTGGAGACGCTTGCTTAAGATGTCAAAGTATAAGTCTCCATGACCACCGTAAGTCAAAGGAACATCGCACTTAAGCTGCAGTAAGAACTTCACTGACATATCTATATGTAGACTACCATATGAAGTTTTACAGCCAGTCACTCCAATGACTAGTTCCCTTAACTAGCATTCATGTTTATCTCCGGACATCTCAATGTCACCAGCCAGTGAGAATCAGCTGATTAGAGAATAACCCATGCTAGTCTCAACAGAATTGATAGTGTCCGTATTTATCAATTCATCAACTAGGGACAATTTCAATACTTCACAATTGCACATGTAGAGATAATCACTAGTTGTGAATTCATCACAAATTCTCTCATGCTGTGAATTGTATTGCAGACATTCAGTAAATGAGTTTAAGATCTCAATCAAATACACAAACATGTATACTCAAATAGTGAATCTTCATTTATTAGAATAAATGATTACAATCATTAGACGATTGCCTTAGGACACTTCTCTCATATCACTAACAACCAAGGGGTGGGGGTCGATAGAAGCTGCCTTCTCCACCACCTTTGCCTTCCGGCGCAGATGAGCACTCTTGAGAATATGCTTGGTAGGTTTCAACTCCCTGCCCTTGAGGTTGCTGGGGGTCTTGGCCACCTTTGAGCGGCCCTCGGCCTCACCCACCGGTGCCGCAATAGCTGGCCTAGTCCTCCCGAAATGCTTGGAGAGAGGAACAATATCCTTCTCATCCGCTGCCGACCTAGCCGGGTGGGTTCTCTTTCGGTGGTGCTCCGAAGTGGTCGAGAGCTTCTGCCTGTGGTCATCCGGCGCATGTTCTTCGTCCACCCCTGTCACGCCCCGAGACCCAGGAGCCGCTGTTCCAATATAAAATCGGACAGCACCTCCCCTGTCCGGCGGACAATTTACACATACACAGAACACGACCACGCAGTTTAATTGGCCTCAGGCCTCAAAATAGATATAAACACAACATATAAATACCAGACAACTAGGTAAATCATACCTGACTGCGGACCGGTCCGACTTAGGACAGAACAACCAATACAACAACCCCTTAGGGCACACGACACACTCGTAATACATATACAAATCGCTAAGGACATATGAAACAAATACACTGTCTAGTACAAACACATAACCCTGTCGTCACGATGGGTAGGGACTGGCTGCTGGGCTCTTCTGGCGACTCCAAGTATCTCAACCTGAAATAAAAATATATGGCAACGGTGTGAGTCCATAAACTCAGCGAATACCCAACAGATGTGCATAGAAGGTTATACCAACAATAAGAGTTCAGCTAATACAGATTCATATCAACAGTAGGGAAAGACTAGTACTGAACATACTGAGGTAGATACATACCTGGATCCATCTAACCTGTACAGAGGGTAAGAAATACCAGTGGAATACCAATAGACATATAATCACAGATAACAGGTCTCCAGAATATGCAATGTCAAACAAGTGCAGCAAACAATGCACAATGCAAAATATGCACATGGTGCAATGACATGTGTCACCCCTAGTCCCAGTCAGGATCGTCCACAACGTCCGCGTGGGTAGAGCTGTGACAACCTGTACCCAGTCAGGACATGGTCCACAACGTCCGCGTGGGTCGGCATGCAACAATGCAAGGATGGTGCATGCCCCAAACATATAAAGCACCCTGATGCAATGACATGTGTCACCCCCTAGTCCCAGTCAGGATTGTCCATAACATCCGCGTGGGTAGAGCTGTGACAACCTGTACCCAGTCAGGACATCGTCCACAACGTCCGCGTGGGTCAGCATGCAATAATGCAGAGATGGTGTATGATAGATACACATACCTCCCTCCCAAGTCCTCAGTATACTAAGTCTCAGTCTGAAATCCTATAACAGGAAATACAGGTAACTTACAAGGTATACTGACCGGAAAACTACCAATCCCTCAAGGTCAAAGGCAGGAGATACACCACTATCTCTAAGCATATATATAGATATGACAATATCCGAGACTGTATGGAACAAACAGCATCATAACTCAGGGATAAACTACATGTATCCAGAACAGGCACAATAACTCAGAGATGAACAACAAGTATCCAGAACAGGCATAATAAACAGGGATAGCGTATAATCTTACTGCTATCTATAACAGTCTATGCATAATCACATGACAATATCAAAAGAGATAAGTCAAAGGGTACCCGCCTCCAAGTGGAAGAAGTTCGTATCAAATAAGGACCTCCCATCCAGAAGTCCGAAAGCAAGTCAGTGTCCTGTAGCAAAGGCATAATGTTTAGCTACAATAATATATAAATTATAGCTAAACGAGTTATCTCAATTATTAGGATCGTCCTAATTATCCCAGTTACCTAGATTAGATCCATGTTAGGTTTTCGAAACCTGTTTCAATCAAGTTTAGCTTATTAGGTTTGATCTCAAATTAAACCTAATCCGTAATTCAACCCATAACTCACCCAAAAGCTCACGGCAAGCACACCCAAGTTGGTGCCAATTGTTTCAACTTAATCTAAACAGGATTCCCACCACAACCATGATTCACACCCATAACATAGCTGCCGACTAAACCAACCGAGATCATCACAAGGCAGTAGCTAATTCAAAGGAAGTAGAGTCTCTTCCAAAAACAAAATAAAAGTTTTGATCAACAATAACCTACTGTTTCATACACACACTATAATCAAACCTAAACCAAATCCAATTCCATCCAAGAAGAAACCTAAGAACACACAGGAAAACTCACTGCAACCACACACACCATAGAGCTAAACTTGAGCAGCAGAAACCCCACCGAAATCAGAATCAAATCCCCCAAACTGAGCTCACTATAAGGAATCTATAAATCATTCACAAAAGGTAGATCCAAATCACACAACAACTTATCCAAATGAGAAATGACAATTCTACATCCACATCAACCTGGCAACCAAAGACGAAACCCAAATCCCAAGCATAAACGTTCCAATCCAAATCTAAACAGAGTTTCCTCCTTAGCACACTCACGGCAGCTTAACGGAACACAATCAACCAAGCATAACTCAACAAATTCTCAAAAGGAAACATCAAGATCAAAATCCTTAACAATGGTAAACTCACGACAGAAATCAATTTGGAACAGATCCAAAAACATCCAGAATCAGAACAGAATCCATACAGAACAATCAAACAACAATCCGATCAAGATTGGCCCATTTCATCCAAAATTCTATAAGAGCCCTAGTTCAAGATTCCCTTTACCTGATTATAGCCGGAGAAGGTGTGAGGCGTCGACACTGCCTCATGCTGATCGTCGACGGCGAGAGGAGTCCCAATAAGACACCGAGTGGTGGTGGTCGCGTGCCCTAGCTGCCTTTCTCGCCGGAACCCTATCCATCAAAATCCCACCGCTATAGTCAGACCTTCACCTCGGCTGGAATCACTCGCTCAGAGTCGGGGAAGAAGGGTACAACTAGCTAGGGCTTACCTTCTTACGGTCCATCAACGAAAGTCGCCTAAAGGGAAGGTGGAAACCACCGATTCGCTAGAGTTTCGCTCGGGATTGGGCGCGGAATGTCGTCGAGCGATTTGGTCAGGGAAGTGAAGAGTCGGCGGAGATGAGGAATCGAGGGTGGCTGCGTTTTCGATCGGCAGGTGGAGAGAAATGCGGGCGGAAGCAGTGAGCCCTAACAGGCTTTTAATCACTGGTCCTTTTTGCATTTTGGCCCTCCTCCTTTAGTTCTCTTTCATCCGCACCCTTAAGTTTAGGCTTAATCACACTTTAGCCCTTAGAAACTTAAATTTCAAGGTGGTTTAATCCACAAATTTCAATTTGGGTCTCGATAACCCCAAATCTTCTTTCGAAAAATTTTCTGGATCGCGTCAAAATTATCGGATTTAACACCCCCTCCTCAGCAGGTAGGATAAGGTGAGGCCACTTGGTCGGAGGTCAGCTCGGTCTCTCAGTAGGCCCCTTCTTTAGTGCAGGGGCCTGGCCTGGCAGTTCCTTGGTGCCATCTCTCACTTCGAGCACCACCTCAATGCTCGAAGGCTGGGTGATGTCCTGCTCCTCACTGGTGACCTTCTCAGACCCCTTAGATGACCCGGCCGCGAATAGGAGAGCAGCATCGGAGGAGTCAAGGTCAATTCGTTAGCCTACTCCCATTTAAGGAGTTTGTTCATTGCCCTGGATAGCATGATGTCCTCTGCAGGACAAAAATAATAATAAAAATATTAGTTAGAATCGACAAGCATTTAATAAAAATAATGCGAATATACTGAGGCTGGGGATAATGTTGGTGGTTTTGGAGCTAAGCCTCGCCCGGTATAAGAGTTCTTCACATTGCACTAGGCGAGGGTCGTTGAACTCCATGCCAACCAAGATGCCTCTGGCCTGCTGATACCTAGGATCCTGCTGAAAGTCGGCCAGCTCCGAAATGGTTGGTAAATCTTTCCTCCAACGGGTGGGGCCGAAGGGGCATGCAGGAAATCAAATGAAGAAAAAAAAGTTCCTTCCATCCCTTGAGGGAGGAAAGAAGGCTCCCTATAATCCTATGGTTGGGGCAAGCCGCGAAACTAAAAGCCCCCCTATATGCTTGGGTTGGAAGGAAGAAAAAATGAAAAAAATGTGAAGTTAAAGGAATATCGAAAAGTTTGAAAAGCATGAATGCCCCGCCCATCTGGGTGAAGGCGTTAGCAGCCATCTGATGTAAGGGGATGTCAAAGTAAGAAGAAATAGTCATAAAAAGGGTGGAAGAGGAAAGCGGAGGCCTAGGTCTACTTGCCCTAAGAAGAAGGTGGAAAACCCTAGAGGAGGTTCTACGGGGGACTGGTCTAGCCTAGGAATCTCTACCTCCAATTCTACTGGAATGTCGTGTGCTTCGCAGGTAGATCGAAGGGTGTCGGACTTAACCCTAGAGGAAATGGTCTCGTACCATTTTGGACTGTAGACCAGTTCCCCCTCCTATTTCTCTTCTAGACCCCGAGTTCTCTTTCCCTTTCCTTCCTTACCCATGGTACTGAAGAGGAGAAGAAGAAAGGAGAACAAGACTTACGCAGGGAAAAGAAGCCTTAGCAGAGGGGAATTCTGGTGAACAGAGATGGGACGCGCAATCTCTGATAGTCAGCAATGCAAGAAGACAGAAGGGCGCTTCTGCGCCCCCTTTTTATAGAGGAGAAGCCACCCCCGTGTGGACAATGGGGGCACAACGCGTGGACACTGATGACTGCTATCTCGAGGCGTCACCCCCTTTTATGACTGTCGCTTAGTATGGCCCTGCGGTGCATATCATCTGGAGATTGCGAAGAAAAGATCTGAACATGTGGCAAGGCTACATTCGCAAAAATGGTTTGTCGCCATTAAGAGACCCCATGCGCTTTTAATGGGTGATAGACATCTATCATTGCTGCGCCTCAGAACTCGTAGAGTCTTTTTGGACTAATTCAAATGACTGCCTAGGGCCAAGGGATGAATGTTTCGATTCCTCGGACCTAACAAACCACCAAAGGAGAAGTAATGGATATATGGACCCACAGATGCATAGCTTCCCTTCGTTGTGCACTAGTCTAATCAGTCAGCCACACTTCCTTCGATTAGACTTGAAGGGAGGGACTTCTGATGGGGTTGACCATCTAGGGTTGACATGTGGCATAAGGAAGCTACATGTCAGGGTCCACTGAACCTGAATGCCGAGTCATACCAAGACCCCCTCGGGAGAGTAGATTAGCGCTCCGAGGTCAAATCGAGCTTCATGTTCCAGAGACTATCTCTAGAGAACAGACACCCAAGGTCAGGTCGGGCTGCAGACTCCCGAGACTATCTTGGGAGAACAGGCGTGAGTCCCCGAGGTCAGACTGGATGTCGGGTGCCGGGAATAGCTCGGGAGGACAGATGCCTGAGGTCAGGCCGAGCTTTAGGTTATCGAAAACCTCATGACAAAACAAATGAAGGCCCCGAGGTCAGCTTGGGAGATGAGACCCCAAGACCTACTCGGGAGAGTGGAGCTCAATGATCAATATATCTGATAGCCCAATCTCAAGTAGTCGTTTCTTTCCAGAATAGGAAGTCATCGAATAATTATTGTCCGCTGCATGTGGTGATTAAGACCTTAATGATCGCAACGGTCGTTATTAAAAGCTATCAAGTAACCGATGATTAAGGAGCATGGAGAAGAATGTGGGGGCACGTGTGATCGAAACCTCTAGTATATAAGGTGCTCCGGCATCCAGGTAATGGGTAAGCTTTGGGAACTTAATCAAATCCTGCTTCCTCGTTGTCCTCCTAATAGCGATAAAGATTCTGACTTGAGCATCAGAGTGGGCTCCGCCGGAAAACCTTCCGGTGTGTTCCCATTAACGCTCGTGTTAATCTCGCATAGCGCAATCGGCTTCTCTCCGTCACCGTCCTCATGGGCTGTACTTTGGTGACTCGTCATCCGCGTCGATTTCTTCTGGAACATGAATTATTCAGAATAATTAATTTTGAATTATTTAATTTTTGATTGTTTGGTGTTGTATTATTACTTATATTAATATTTTTTGAATGAATTGAATCAAAATTAACATGATTTATTGAATTAATTAATTTTCTAGGTCTATCTAATTTATTGAAATAATTCAAAGAAGCTAAATTATCATGTTTTCTGACAAGGGTATTTTTATAAATTTTAAATGTACTAACCTGAATTGCTTCCTCTAATTCTGTCGACTTCTTCTTCTTCTCTAGGCATTGATTCTTGTAATGTTCGTATTTCTTACACTTAAAGTACATGATGTGCTCTTTGTTTCTCTAGACTCCTAACATCGATTCCTTTTGTATTGTCGATAGTGTCATCTAAGTCTTATGAGTAGGGCACTTATTTTTATAGTGTGCTCTCTCCTCACATTTAAAACATATAATATGGAATTTAAATTTTGAAATGGCAGTCATACCTTTTAGACATTCTCACCCTTATTCTATGTCCTACTTGCACCCTTGGCGATTAGTCCAATCGAGAGTCAGCTAGATCTGTTACTAATTATAGGATTGTTGGGGATCGATAGAGAGGTGAATATTGATAGGAGTAACTTTTCATTTCTTTCTTTTTTTCCTTTATCAAAGTGTTAGCAATGTTGGTGCAATCTTTCTTGTGTTAAGATTGACCACGTTAACTAAGCTTGAGTTGGCTCGTGCTTGAGTTTCAATGTTTGGAAAACATATGTGATTGACAAGTCATGTAGGTCTAGGATGACCAGAGACTTGACTGACAAAGTCCTAACTAGAAGTTAGGCAAACATGAAGCCATAGTGACTATACAAACCTAGTTGGAAACTAGGATAAGTCCAAAATGGATTAGTTAGAAGCTAAACACTTAAAATGAGTGAAATCCTAGTAGAACTTGGAAAAACTAGTTAGGAACTAGGTTAAGTCCAAGGTGGGTTAGCTTAGAACTAAACACTTGGCATGAGAGAAGTCCTAGTTGGGAACTAGGCAATGGGAAGTCCCAACGGGTCACGGTTGATCGAATGGTGGGCAAAGGAAACCCTAGACTTGGATCAAATAAGTTGGGGTTGGGAAATCGATTGGCATTAAGTTAATCGATTAGAGCAATCGATTAAGCCTTACTCAATCGATTAGCTAATCATTGAGGCTAAAATCGCGAGAGCACAGAAGATGCCGAAATTGCTTAGGCATCGAATATAACATCTCTAATCAATTAGGGAGGACCGAATTGATTGGGAAGGTTCCCAATTGATTGGAGTTGTTTGTCACGAAGAGATAGTAAGCTGGGGAATTGATTAGCTGATCAATTAAGAAGCCTTAATCAATTGGATAATTGATTAAGCTTTTAAAACATAGTCATTGAATGGTCGAATGATGATATGGTAATCGATTAAGGGTAAGCTTAATCGATTAAGGGCATCGGGCAAATCCTAGAAAAGGTATTTTCATGCAGATTTAAAGGCAGAGCTCAATTCCATTCTTCACGCCAATTCTTGGGTGTTCTTAGAGAAAAGTACTGCTGCATTTTTAAACATCAAGAGGGTGATCAAAGCAACAAGAGAGCAAGAAAAGCAAGGTTTCATTATTGTAATCGTGTTTTATGATTTCATTTGTTTGCTTTGTGTTCTGTGTATTTCTTCTTTCAAGCTTGTACGAGGCTTCTCCGTCTCCGGATTGTTTCCGAGAAGAAATGTGTTCATAGGGGAGCTATGAGTATAGCATGAATCCTTGGATTAGTCAACTCAAGGAGATAGATACCAATTAAATCAAGGGCATCAGCATTGCTTTGAGTTATCCACTGCAACAAATCATCAAAGAGTGAAACGAGCTATCCCCCCCCCAACTCTAGCTATCTATGGGTCCTAACAAGAAGTAGAGGACCAATAAATAACAATTAAAATAGAAAATAAGAGACAAAGAACTTTTACTTGGTTCACACCCTCAGGGTGCTAAATCCAAGGCCTACACACTTAGTATGAGTTTATTATGTGTATCTCCTTTCTAGAACTTTTTCGAAGTTGAAGAAACCTCTTACACTTTTATATACAATCACAAATAGATAAACATGAAGCACATATATATATATAATACAAATAGTTTTTGATTGGCTAAATTGATCTAGAAGTCCTGAGTGTTGCTACACTACTCTTGAAGCTTCCCTGGTCAGATCTTTACGTATAGATTTGAACACAATGAGATTGGATGAGTAGTAGATTGATATTCTAAGCTCTAATATCAAGGTTCTTTTATAGGTCTCTTCTGGTCAACTTATATGTTGGGACCGGGTGCATATTGACATGGATGCGGGTTCGTAATTTTAAAATTTATTACGTGCAGCGGAAGATTTAGCATAAATAATTTCTCAAATTATTTAACCACACATCTAAGCATGCAACTTTATATTGTGTAGACATGATCATATCTTAAAATTTTGCAGAAAGTAAACTAATTTACTTAATACCTCGCGTAACTCGAAGAAAGGGACGAGATCCAACCGTAGCTTCCCTTGGAAGCTCCGCCTCTATTCGCGTCCACGCCGAGTTTTCTTCGGGATGACTTCGCAAAGCCATGAGTTTCGTGCCGACAAGAACTACTAGATTCTCCAAAGCCATGATAAGAATACCAAGAGAGAGATGGGAAGACTAACCACCAAACGAAGAACGGAATCAAGATTCCAGGAGGAAGGAAGGAGTTGCGCCCGCTTCTTCTTCTTCTTCGGCAGCTTCTTGGTGGTGGAAGCTCACGGCAAAGGGGAGGGCCTCTAGGGCCGGCGGCACTAGAAGAGGGAGATGGAGAGAAGGAGAGAGAGAGGGCTTATTTCTAGATCTCTTGGATTAAGAATCAAGTCTTGCCTTAGTTCCTTTATATAGTAGCCTCTCTACCGCCAAGCCTCCTTTTTATGGAATAAATTTTCATAAGAAATTTATCATATAAATTTTTCTATGAATTATTCCATCATGCCAAGTTTTTATCATAATTTAATTTACAATAAAAACAACCATGTCTCCCTTTTCTTATGGAAAGAAATTTCTTTATATAAACTTCTTTATATAAATTTCTTTATATAAATTTCTTTAGATAAATTTCTTTATCATGGTAAATCAATCTATTATTGATTTTATAAAATAAAATAAACCAATCCATGGTTCATTTTAATTTCCATGAAAAATAAATCCGTTTATATAAATTTCTTTATCCATAATTTTATAAAACAAACCGCGCTCGGTTTATTTTATAATTTGAACCAAACAATTTGGTTCTCCCCTTTTAATGTGGCCGGCCAAACAAAGAGGGTGGGAACCCTCTTTGGCCGGCCAAACCCAAGCCATGACCTCACGAATTAAACTCATTTAATTCGTTCAATAAGTCTTCAAAAGACTTAACCATTTTATGCTTCCGATGCGTCTCTGAAAATTCAGATTCGACTTATCTCTCTTGATCGGAAAATCCAAATTTTCAACTCGTTTTAAATCCCTCGGATTACTCGTAGTGCGTGTGACTAAATAGGCTTTCGATTTATGTTGGCCGTCTATAATTCATCAATTATAGAACGATCATGAGTGACACCTAGTAGTACATCATGATCCCAATTAATCGAAAGATCAACGGTTGACCTCAGAAATTATTCTGAAACCCTTCAACAGCTCTAATGAATCGTGCCTCATTCCCTTCACCATCTTATACCCACTTGGTTCAGGACATGGTCTATGTGTGTCAGTCCCCACTAGGCTGACTACGTCACACCTAGCCCAAGTAATGTCTTTCTCGTCCAACGGATTCTAATTACTCTCATGTCGTTAAGAGATTCATACTCTGAACATGTCATGCTCTGGCCAGAGGCGTCGAGTAACAATCCGACGATAGGCCTTGGGTATACATCTCCTCGCAAGGAGTGGTGAATCCTTTGTAGGCTGTTCAAACGTCTTCGGGCACTTCGGCTTATACCCAACTATCCTGGGTCCACACCTCCTTGGAGATGCTTGCTTAAGATGTGAAAGTATAAGTCTCCATGACCAAGATGACTTGAACACCGCAAGTCAAAGGAACATCGCACTTACGCTGCAGCAAGAACTTCACTGACATGTCTATATGTAGACTACCATATGAAGTTTTACAGCCAGTCACTCCAATGAACTAGTTCCCTTAACTAGCATTCATGTTTATCTCCGGACATCCCAATGTCACCAGCCAGTGAGAATCAGCTGATTAGAGAATAACCCATGCTAGTCTCAATAGAATTGATAGTGTCCGTATTTATCAATTCATCGACTAGGGACAATTTCAATACTTCACAATTGCACATGTAGAGATAATCACTAGTTGTGAATTCATCACAAATTCTCTCATGCTGTGAATTGTATTGTGGACATTCAGTAAATGAGTTTAAGATCTTAATCAAATACACGAACATGTATACTCAAATAGTGAATATTTATTTATTAAAGTAAATGATTACAATCATAAGGCGATTGCCTTAGGACACTTCTCTCATATTACACTACTAGAAAAAATGCATTTAACAACAGTGAATCACTGTTGTCGTAGGCCAAATACCACTGTTGTTAAAGGCCATGTTGTTAAAGGGGGGGTCTACGACAACAGTGAATCATTGTTGTCGTTTTGGTCTACGACAACAGTTTGACAACAATTTTCCACTGTTGTCGTATATCACATTCGACAACATTTTCACAACAGTGTTTCACTGTTGTCTTTTATTATATTCGACAACAGTTTTATAACCGTTGTCGTATATCAATAACAACAGTTTATCACCGTTGTCGTATGCCATATTCACCGTTGTCTTTTATTATATTCGACAACAGTTTTTATAACCGTTGTCGTATATCATAACAACAGTTTATCACCGTTGTCGTATGCCATATTCACCGTTGTCTTTTATTATATTCGACAACAGTTTTATCACTGTGTTGTCGTATGCCACCGTTTATCTACAACAACAGTTTAGCTTTAAAAAAATCTGTTGTGCGTTTGCACTGTTCCACAACAGTTTCATACCAATTTGACAACAAAGATATTTCCATTATATTTTCAATTAAAAGGCAATAATTTAACCTCGAAACAAAAACTATATATATCAAACATCATCAACATATTTACAATAAAGATCCACCACAAGCTTTCTACAGACGAAACCACAAAAGTATCTTCTGTCCAAAAACCTTTCTACAGACGAAACCACTAAAGTATCTTCTGACCCAAATTATAAGAGTTCAAATTATATATAATTCTGACCCAACTAAACTTACAATGAAGTTCAAATCACAAAAATTATAGCTTGGAAGGTCAGATTAATGGTCTTCAAACATGATCACGAACAAGTCCCTGCAGCTGGAAAAAAGAGAACAAACACTCTAATTAGTTATTCTATTAAATGCATATGTCCAATAAAAAATGATCCATGAAGATATGTATCAACAAAGAAGGGGATATAGCATGTTTCATGCACACACAAGACTTTTTCAAGTATTTCAACTCAGTCTTTTGGGATATCCCAAAATGCATATGCACGTCAGTTATTCACCATTGCATGTGTTACCAATTGTTCACCAACAGTCAGAGACTAAAGCAGGGGGCTTGCTGTTGATTTTTTATGGCATGACATGTAAAGAGATGAATATTGATTTTTGTGGCTCAGTGTTTACTAGGTTTGTAAGTTAAGGAATAATGTTAAATACCAGAAGGATCGTTGCAAAAAGATTCAGTTTAAAAGTTGTAATGAGAACATTTTGCTATGTATTTTATTGTTGGTCTTCTAAGATCTCTAAGGGATGGGATTCCATTTGGATGATACACAACTGTTAATCTAGGTTGGTAATTTTCCACCCATTTGCAAAATGGGTACATTAAAAAGCCTAGTTAGATCAAATTTCAAGGAAATTACCAAACTCCTTGAATGCCCTAGTATCATTTTGATTTGAAAAGCCTATTTCATGTTGAGGTTTTGGCAGAGTTCCTAGAGAGCTTTGAGCAAAAAAATTAATTTCAACACCTCTTCACCCTCAAAGAGATGGACCTATTTAAAGCTCTACCTGGGAAAGCATGAAGTTCCACAACGTTGTTGGATGAAATTTACATATCTCCAAATAACTAAGAGTAACTCTCTGTCTCTCTCTTTAATTATGTCTAAGTAAATAAGATAAATGAAATCAAACAGATATGAGATAGTACAATTCTTTCTTTACTTTTATTTTTCTCTTCCCTTAAACTATTTCATTCGCCTTCTGTTCTTTCAATAGAAGTACAGTGTATGTGTTTCCCCGCAAAAAAAGGTTTTAGCATTAGCGAATGTTAAGTAATATCTGAAAAGTTTATAATGAATTCCTTTTCCAGAATAGTAGATCTAAAGCATATGCTGTTAAAATAATGATTTCATTTTCCATAGGAAAACAATATTCTAAAAAGCATACTGACACACAAACAGAGTTTTGATGAGAAGCACATATAACAAAAAGAAATTGTTTGACCAGCATTAACAAGTTAATAAATTTTAGCATTATTAATCATAGAACCGTTTTTAGGAATATGGTTATATAGAAATACTTGATTTGAAGGAACAAATACACGATAACAAGTATCCTTCCATTAAAAGAAGAAGAAAACTAATCTTTAGAAGATCAAAACATTATCACCTTGTATTCGAGAAGATAGTCCCAGATCAAAAGTATCATATCTCCAAAAGAGTGAGTTGTCTGTAGAACATTTAGGGCCCTCGACATAGCATTGCTAGTCTGTGAAAGGTTTGCACAAAAACAGATAAAAGGTAGCCACTTCCATTTTATTATTATAATTACAAAATCCAGTAAATGAATGTCTAAGGCTGAGATGGGATAATAACAAATTTAGAAGTTCAACGCCTAAAGAATAAAATAGCAAATAATCATATTTATGGATTTGTGCATCAGTAATTCTGCATGATTGTGAAAATTGTAAAGCTGTAATTGTTTGTGTTGCAGAAAGCTAATTTACTCCGCAAAGAGAAAACACAGGTATATTCTCTCCTCAAGCTGTGTTTATGTCAACTATTTGGATCGGCTGCATCAATCGTATCATTCCATCCTCCATTAAGTTCACATCCATTTAAGTTCTATGTGAGACCATATAATCAATAATATTCATATTATTTTTTATTATATTAATTAGATTATTCTTTGGTGTCTCTGCATCTTATGCCTTTTTCTCTCCAATTGATTTGAACTAGAATCAATTCATCTTATTATAAAATCTTCTATAGATTCCTACATGCATCAAAATGCCTACCAAAATAGTATCCAATAACAACTGAATGATAATTCACCAAAAAAATAAAACGTACATAGGATAGAAACATTTCAAACCTCCCAGAGTTCAACTCAATTTCCTCTATCAGGTATCTTGATGAATTGTCGAAACAAATACTTACTTTTGTGAGTATGCATAGTAATGACGAGCTAAAATATTCAAAGCGTTAGTAGATCAATAAATAGCTTTCGAACTTGAATAAGTAACCTTCAGCCAAAATGATGCAAAATTCTTACACACTATAAAGTCACCGAAAGACCAACTTCAAGCCAAACAGAAATAGGTCGCGCTTAAAGATATCAAATGACATCTTTAAGAGAAAATGAGTACCATTCTAGAAAAGCTTGTTATTAGAAGGCTCTTCCTCCCTCGCTTGTCCATTAGAGAAGATGCAACAGCAGTACCTGTATAGCATGTTAATAAGGAATCATCGGTTATGCAGTGCGAATAATTCGAACTAGATATTGCTGTGTTTAAATTTAATCTGGTAACTAAAATAGGAAAACATACCAAAAATATTTGATGCGACCAAGCTCACACCAGAATGGATGTATAAAATTATATTTTGATTCATGTTGGAAAGACAAAGAATTGGGTCTCAGAAAAAGATTATTTAGCATTGATTGAATTTGTAAAAAATTTTAAATCCATAGAGTATAATTACCTTTTCTACAAACTGATTAAACAAACACAAATAATAGCAAAGTTTCCAACACAACAAGATACAAATGATGCAGTTAATATCCAATCACGCTCATGACAAAATGTTAAAAGAAGGATCCAATATTGAGAAAATCTTTGGCATAATACATTCAACAATAGATTGAATCTTACAGCTTTGGATGAACACGCTCCGGAGGGATAAGATGAACCTGAAGGTTGTGCTCAAACACAAGATAATTATTAATCTCATCAGCTACAACCTTGGCAAACCACAAATTATAAACATGTATAAATGTAGTGAAAATGATTTACAAAAGAAACTTGGATGAAAGTTGTAAATCTGGAATAAGATGAACCTGAAGGTTGTGCTCAAACACAAGATAATTATTAATCTCATCAGCTACAACCTTGGCAACCTACAAATTATAAACATGTATAAATGTAGTGAAAATGATTTACAAAAGAAACTTGGATGAAAGTTGCAAATCTGAAACGAGGAGGGAGGGATCGGCGCAGGGGCAGGTTCCGCAGGCGAGAGACGTGAGAGAGGGAGGACCGCAGGCGAGAGACGCGACAGAGGGAGGCGCTGCAGGTTAGGGTTCGGAATCGCGAGAGAGGGAGGCGCCGCAAGTGAGAGACGCGACAGAGGGAGGCGCCGCAGGTTAGGGTTCGGAATCGCCGCAGGCGAGACTCGAGAGACACGACAGTCGACAGAGGGAGGCGCCACAGCCCGCAGGCGAGAGTCGCGACAGAGGGTCGAGGGAGGTGCCGCAGGTTAGGGTTCGGACTTTGGAATCATGAATCCTTAATATATACATAATATTAAATATAACCTCTTAACAGTTAACATAATATATATATATATATATATATATATTGTCATAATAGACAACAGTTTATCACATCAGTTGTTGTAAATCCCGCCTATAGACAACAGTTATTTTATAACTGTTGTCGTTGAGTATACATACGACAACATTTTGTTATTACTGTTATCTTTTTACGTATGCAGACCAACAACAACAACGGTTAATACTAAAACTGTTGTTAAATTGACATAAGACAACACTTTATCAAAAAACCGTTGTCCATTATGTGTTGTTGAATGCAAAAATTCTAGTAGTGTTACTAACAAACTCCCACTTGGCCTAATGCCAATCGCTACGGTATCCAATACCACAGGCTCTAACATGACCCTCAAACTTGCTTTGAGGCAAGCCCTTAGTTAAAGGATCCGCTAAATTCCTTTCAGTGGGAATTTTCTCAATTTGTATATCATTCCTACTTATAATTTCTCTGATCAGATGATAGTGGTGAAGCACGTGTTTGGATCGCTGATGAGACCTTGGTTCCTTTGCTTGTGCAATAGCTCCATTGTTGTCGTAGTAAATCGGTATTGCTTCATCAATGGTTGGAACCACACCAAGTTGCGAGACAAACTTCTTGATCCAGACTGCTTCTTTTGCTGCTTTCGAAGCCGCAATGTATTCCGCTTCCGTGGTAGAATTCGCTACAGTGTCTTGCTTGGAACTCTTCGAACTTATTGCACCTCCATTCAAAGAAAATATGTATCCAGACTGAGATTTGGAGTCATCCTTATCTGTTTGGAAACTGGCATCTATATACCCACATATTACCATATCTCCTTCTCCATATATTAGGAACACATCCTTAGTTCTTCTTAAGTACTTAAGGATTGTCTTGACAGCCGCCCAATGATCCATTCCTGGATCAGATTGGTACCTGCTCGTGACGCTCAGAGCATACGATACATCGGGCCTAGTACATAACATAGCATACATGATAGATCCTATCGCGGATGCATAAGGAATCTTATTCATGCAAATCCTCTCGTCTTCTGTGCGCGGACACATAGACTTTGAAAGATTGATCCCATGCCTGATGGGAAGGTAACCTTTCTTGGATTCTGACATGCTAAACGTTTTTAGCACTCGGTCTATATATGTAGACTATGAAAGACCAAGCAACCGTTTTGATCTATCTCTATAGATTCTAATCCCAAGGATATAGGTTGCTTCTCCCAGGTCTTTCATGGAGAATGTTTTGGACAACCAAATTTTAACCGACTGTAAGACTGATATATCGTTTCCTATAAGTAATATGTCATCGACATATAATACTAGGAATATGACTGCACTCCCACTAACCTTCTTGTATACATAAGGTTCGTCAGGATTTTGTGAGAAATCAAATTCATTGATTGTCTCATCAAAACGGATGTTCTAGCTCCTAGATGCTTGCTTCAATTCATATATGGATCGTCGAAGCTTGCATATTTTGGTTTTATCATCCGATGTGAAACCTTCAGGTTGTATCATGTATACATCCTCAAGCAGGTTTCCATTAAGGAAAGATGTTTTCACATCCATTTGCCATATCTCATAATCATAATGAGCTGCAATGGCCAGGAGCATCCGAATGTATTTAAGCATAGCTACTGGCGAATAGGTTTCGTCATAATCAATTCCTTATTTCTGACGATATCCTTTTGCCACTAATCTAGCCTTAAAGGTAACAACATTACCTTCCATGTCGGTTTTCTTCTTGAAAACCCACTTGCACCCTATGGGCTTAATCCCTTCAGGTGGGTTAACCAAGTCCCATACTTGATTTTCCTACATGGAATCCATTTCCGACTTCATGGCTTCAAGCCATTTGTCTCTTTCTGAACTTTTCAGATCATCTTCATAACTGATAGGTTCGTCATCTCTTATGAGTAACACGTCATTCAATTCACTTATCAGAAATCCGTATCTCTCTGGAATATTGCGTGTCCTATCAGACCTACGAAGAGGTGGTGTTGTTTTAGGTTCAACTGATAGCTCATCATTATGAGTTGTTGGTTGTGGATCTAGACTAGGTGTCTCTGTAATGTCTAGTGGAGTTTCTTGAACTTCATCAAGTTCAATGCCACTCCCACTATTTTCTTGTAAAAGAAATTCTTTTTCCAGAAACACAGCATGCCTTGAAACAAACACCTTTTGTTCCAAGGGATGATAGAATTGGTAACCCTTCGTTTCCTTAGGTTATCCAATAAATAGATATTTATCAGACTAAGCATCCTATTTGTCTGATACAGTCCGCTTCACATAAGCAGGACAACCCTATATTTTAAGGTGAGTTAAATGAGGTTTCTTACTATTCCACGTCTCATATGGAGTAGTAGAGACTACCTTGGTCGGGACTCTGTTTAGCAAGTAAACAGCTGTCTTAAGTGCATAGCCCTAAAAGGATTTTGGAAGAGTTGCATGGTTCATCATAGATCTAACCATGTCCATCAAGGTTCGGCTACGCCTCTCAGATACACCATTATGTTGTGGTGTATATGGTGGAGTCCATTGAGACAATATCCCTTTGTCCCTAAGATAATCTTGAAACTCTTGACTTAAGTATTCACCACCCCGATCGGATCGAAGTATCTTAATACTTTTGCCAAGCTGTTTCTCTACTTCATTTCTGAACTCTTTGAATTTCTCAAAAGCTACAGATTTGTGTTTCATCAAGAACACATACCCGAATCGTGAGTGATCATCGATAAAGGCAATGAAGTAGCTACAGCCTCCTTGTGCAGGAGTTGACATTGGTCCACATACATCAGTATGTATTAGACCAAGCAATTCTCCCACTGGATTACCTTTTCTGGAAAAGGGTAATTTGGCCATCTTGCCTTTTAAGCATGATTCGCATGTATCAAATGAACCGGGTTCAAATGATTCCAGAATTCCACATCGGTGTAATTTGGTCATGCGTTTCTTACTTACATCGCCAAGACGACAATGCCACGTATAGGAGTCTGTTTGATTATCTATTCGAGCACGTTTGTTGCTAACTTTGATATTGAAAACGTCACCGGATAAATCTAACGTGTAGATATCATTGCACAAAGTTCTGGTTCCATAAAGAACACCATTTAAAGTCATGTAACAACAATTGTTACTAAAAGTTAAATGATAACCCTTTTCATTCAAGCATGAAATAGATACAATGTTCTTTATTAATGAAGGAACAAAATAACAATTATCCAATTCTAAGACACGTTCAGTAGGGAGCTTTAGCAAATATGTTCCGATGGCAACAGCAGCAATCTTTGCTCCATTTCCAACTCGCAAATTCGCTTCTCCCTTGACGAGTCTTCTTCTATTCCTTAGCCCCTGTATGTCATTACATATATGTGAGCTACACCCAGTATCAAGTACCTATGTGGTTGAGGAAATAGAGTGGCATTCAATAACGAAGATACTGAAGAGGATGGGGCATCGGATGCCTTCTTCTTTAAGGACTCAAGATAAACCTTGCAGTTTCTTCGCCAGTGACCCTCCATGCCACAGTGATGGCAAGTGCCTTTTGGTGTCTTTTCAATCTTTTTGGCCTTTTTCTTCTTTCCTTTATTCTGTTCTTTGGCCTTCCTCTTACAACCTTTCTTCGAGGAACCAACTAACAGCACCGTCTTCTGATCCTGCTTCACAGAAGGCTCTATAGTCTTTAGCAGGTTGAGCAACTCAGGAATGGTAGTCTCCAGTTTGTTCATCCGATAGTTCATCACAAATTATGAATAACTTTTGGGCAAACAATGCAGAATTAAGTCAATACTTAGTTCATGATCCATTGCAAAACCGAGTGTGCTCAGTCGCTCAATGTACCCCAACATCTTCAACACAAACTGTGAGACAGAAGTGCCTTCCTGCATCTTAGAGGTGAAGAGGAGTCTGGAGACCTCGAACCTTTCAGATCTTGCCTGCTCGTCAAATAGCTCATGAAGATGGAAGATGATGGTATAAGGATCCATATGCTCATGCTGCTTTTGCAGCTCAGGTACCATAGCGGCTAGCATGATGCAACTCGCAAGTTCAGAATCGTTTACATGTTTCTGATAGGCCACTAGCTGGTCTGGAGTTGCATTTTCTGGATGACGCTTGGGAAGTAGTTCTTCAAGGACATAAGCAAGCTTTTCTGCCTTGAGGACTATCCTTAGGATTTGAAGCCAGTCCATGAAGTTTGGCCCAGTCAGCTTATTGGTGTCCAAAATGGAACGAAAATTTAGAGATGACATGATCGAGTGATTATCCTAGAAATACAAATTGAGCTTATGTGAGAAGAATGATAAAGAATGCATCAACATACATTAATTAAATCCTATTTAATTTTTCGAATTGAATAACCCTTTTTATCAATTACGGAGATCGTAGGAACATCTCCAAATAGGTTGATATCCAACCATAGATAAGAACAACCATGGTTGTGGCCATCAAGTTATTCATAGCTATGAAGGTAGATAATTATACCGATTACATATCACATGTATGTAATTATCACTTTATGCTTTCAACTAATTGAATGTTTGCATAAATCATTGGGTTGTTAACTCATTAACAAGTATGCAACAATA
This sequence comes from Boesenbergia rotunda, assembly GCA_024364735.1. Classification (NCBI taxonomy): domain Eukaryota; kingdom Viridiplantae; phylum Streptophyta; class Magnoliopsida; order Zingiberales; family Zingiberaceae; genus Boesenbergia; species Boesenbergia rotunda. The sequence goes on from JAGFNQ010001756.1 coordinate 99,141, forward strand.
TACATAGCACCCAACTGCACCTCTCATTACATCGACCTTGGCTGTGGCACAACAAATCGATGCTCCAAGCTTAAGGCTGACCCATTAATCAAGAAATAGTTTTAATATGGTTGGAGCTCATTCAACCGTTTAGTCAGGCTTGGATGTGTCCAACAACCAAAACTAAGGATTGACCTCTGACTCCAACTATATTATTCATAAACTAATTCCATGGTTTGAACATGTTGAGGTTCAAGCCGGGCATGGATGTGTCCATCAACCCAAACGAGAAACAAAACTCCGATTCTAACCATATTAATGGAAGGTGTTGGCCTTAATATTTTGTAAGGGGTTTTGGGTCTCATCCTTTCTTTTCTAAGCACATTCATGACATATAATTATGTCATGTACTAACAATTTCCTTAATAAAGTATGTATGTGACTTAATTTATCAAGTCTCATTAATTGAATTAGGAACCGGATTTCCTAATTCTAATTTCATACTTTATTCAAGAAATTGTTTTGGGAAACAATTTCCTAAATTGTCATAATCAATTTCGGAAATAATATGTTTAAGACTTTGATTTCTCTAAATCAAATCTTATTAAATTAAGAGACAGATTCCCTTAATTCAACCACATATTATTTTCATGAAAATCTTATTTAAGAATACTCTATAGTAAACCATTTTCCTAATTAATTTTGGAGATAACAATATGTAAGAGCATCGCCTCTTAAATCAAATAAAGAAATTATCGTTTGAGAATCACCTCAAAATTTCCAAGATTTGATTACATATTTTATTTATGGATTTATTAATTACAACAAAATATTTTCTTTGGGTGGCTCCCCGAGGCTCAGATACCCAAAAAAAAGGAATTTATTGTAAATCTAATTTGGTCCGCTCCCCGAGGCGTAACCAAATTAAACATGACAATTTTATTCAAAATTTGGAAATTAAATAACAACAACTAACTTTAAATTGGACGGCTCCCCGAGGCTCAATCCAAAATAAAGAATTTTGTTGATAATTTAAAACCAATTCAAATTTAATTGTCAATTAATGATCCATAAATTTGTCTAGACTTTCTTTCAAAGAAAGTGCCCAAAATTGTGAGATTTTATAATAGGTTTTCAGAATAATTGTAAGTTTCTAGTACAAAGAAAACTTACATATTTTCAAAATTAGAAAATTTCGCAGAAAGTAAACTTATATTTTCAACCTTATATTGTGTAGACATGATCATATATTAAAATTTTGCAGAAAGTAAACTAATTTACTTAATACCTCGCGTAACTCTAAGGAAGGGACGAGATCCAACCGTAGCGTCCCTTGGAAGCTCCGCCTCTATTCGCGTCCACGCCGAGTTTTCTTCGGGATGACTTCGCAAAGCCACGAGTTTCGTGCCGACAAGAACTACTAGATTCTCCAAAGCCACGACAAGAATACCAAGAGAGAGATGGGAAGACTAACCACCAAACGAAGAACGGAATCAAGATTCCGAGAGGAAGGAAGTGTTGGGACCGGGTGCATGTTGATGAGGATACGGGTTCGTAAATTTTAAAATATTTACGTGCAGCGGAAGAATTAGCATGAATAATTTCTCAAATTATTTTTAACCACGTATCTAGCATGCGACCTTATGATGTGTGGACATGATCATAAATTAAAATTTTGGAGAAAAGTAAACTAATTTACTTTGTACCTCGCGTAACTCGAAGATAGGGACGAGATCCAATCGTAGCGTCCCTTGGAAGCTTAGCCTCTATTCGCGTCCACGCCGAGTTCTCTTCGGGATGACTTCGCAAAGCCACGAGTTTTGTGCCGACAAGAACTACTAGATTCTCCAATGGCACAACTAGAATATCAAGAGAGAGATATGGAAACTAACCACCAAGTAACGGAATCAAGATTCCGTGAAGGGAGGAAGGAGACGTGACCCGCTTCGTCTTGGTGGTGGCTCACGGCTAGGGAAGGTGGCGCCGGCCCTAGAGGGAGAAAGTGGCGCCGGCACTAGAGAGAGAAGGGGCGCCGGCCCTAGAGAGAGAAAGGGTGGGCGCCGGCCCTAGAGAGAGAGAGGGAGAGAATGAGAGAGAGAGAGAACTTCTTAATCTCTTGATTAATTGGAATTCAAGGCTTGCCTTGGTTCCTTTATATAGTAGTCTCTCCATCGCCAAGTCTCCTCTTAACGGAATAAATTTTCATAAGAAATTTATTCTATAAATTTTCTTATGAATTATTCCGTTATGCTAAGTTTTATTATAACTAAATTTATAATAAAAAAACTCATCTCTCCTTTTATTATGGAATAAAATTTATAAGAAATTTATTATATAAATTTTTCTTTATCATGGAAAAATCAATTCATAATTTATTTTATAAATAAAATTAAACCATTCCATGGTTCATTTTAATTTCTACAAAAAGAATAAATTTCTATAAATTCCTTTATATAAATTTCTTTACATTAATCTCTTTATATAAATTTCTTTACATATCAATTTATTTATCCATAATTTTATAAAACAAATCGCACTTGATTTATTTTATAATTTAAACCAAATAAATTGGTTTCTCTCCATGTGGTGGCCGGCCAAACCAAGGAGGGTGGGCACCCTCTTTGGCCGGCCACATCAAGCCAAACCCTTGCGAATTAAACTCATTTAATTCGCCCAATAAGCCTTCAAAAGACTTAGCCATTTTAAGCTTCCGTTGTGCCTCTGATTAATTCAGATTTGACTTATTTCTCTTGATCGGAAAAATCTAATTTTTAACTCGTTTTAAATCCCTCGGATTACTCGTAGTGCGTGTGACTAAATAGGCTTTCGATTTATGTTGGCCGTCTATAATCAACCAATTATAGAACGATCATGAGTGGCACCTAGTAGTACATCATGACCCCCAATTAATCGAAAGATCAACGGTTGACCTCAGAAATAATTCTGAAACCCTTCAGCAGCTATAATGAGTCGTGCCTCATTCCCTTCACCATCTTATACCCACTTGGTTCAGGACACGGCCTATGTGTGTCAGTCCCCACTAGGCTGACTACGTCACACCTAGCCCAAGTAGTGTCTTTCTCGTCCAACGGATTCTAATTACTCTCATGTTTCCTAGAGATTCATACTCGAAACATGTCATGCTCTGGCCAGAGGCTTTGAGTAACAATCCGACGATAGGCCTTGGGTATACATCTCCTCGCAAGGAGTGGTGAATCCTTTGTAGGCTGTTCAAACATCTTCGGGCACTTCGGCTTATACCCAACTATCCTGGGTCCACACCTCCTTGGAGATGCTTGCTTAAGATGTTAAAGTATAAGTCTCCATGACCAAGATGACTTGAACACCGCAAGTCAAAGGAACATCGCACTTAAGCTGCGGTAAGAACTTCACTGACATGTCTATATATAGACTACCATGTGAAGTATTACAGCCAGTCACTCCAATGAACTAGTTCCCTTAACTAGCATCCATGTTTATCTCCGGACATGCCAATGTCACCAGCCAGTGAGAATCAACTGATTAGAGAATAACCCATGCTAGTCTCAACAGAATTGATAGTGTCCGTATTTATCAATTCATCGACTAGGGATATTTTCAATATTTCACAATTGCACATGTAGAGATAATCACTAGTTGTGATTCCATCACAAATTCTCTCATGCTGTGAATTGTATTGCGGACATTCAGTAAATGAGTTTAAGATCCCAATCAAATACACAAACATGTATACTCAAATAGTGAATTTTCATTTATTAAAATAAATGTTTATAATCATAAGGCGATTGCCTTAGGACACTTCTCTCATATTACTAACAAACTCCCACTTGGTTTAATGCCAGTCGCTACGGTATCCAATACCACAGGCTCTAACATGACCCTCAAACTTACTCTGAGGCAAGGCCTTAGTTAAAGGATCCGCTAAATTCCTTTCAGTGGGAATTTTCTCAATTTGTATATCATTCCTACTTATAATCTCTCTGATCAGATGATAGCGGCGAAGCACGTGTTTGGATCACTGATGAGACCTTGGTTCCTTTGCTTGTGCAATAGCTCCATTGTTGTCGCAGTAAACCGGCACTGCTTCATCAATGGTTGGAACCACACCAAGTTCGGAGACAAACTTCTTGATCCAGACTGCTTCCTTTGCTGCTTCCGAAGATGCGATATATTCCGCTTCCATGGTAGAATCCGCTACGGTGTCTTGTTTGGAACTCTTCCAACATATTGCACCTCCATTCAAAGTAAATACGTATCCAGACTGAGATTTGGAATCATCCTTATCTGTCTGGAAACTAGCATCTGTATACCCACGGATTACCATATCTCCTTCTCCATATATTAGGAACACATCCTTAGTTCTTCTTAAGTACTTAAGGATTGTCTTGACAGCCGCCCAATAATCCATTCCTGGATCAGACTGGTATCTGCTCGTGACACTCAGAGCATACGATACATCGGGCCTAGTACATAACATAGCATACATGATAGATCCTATCGCGGATGCATAAGGAATCTTATTTATGCAAATCCTCTCGTCTTCTATGCGCGGACACATAGACTTTGAAAGGTTGATCCCATGCCTGATGGGAAGGTAACCTTTCTTGGATTCCGACATGCTAAACCTTTTTAGCACTCGGTCTATATATGTAGACTGCGAAAGACCAAGCAACCGTTTTGATCTATCGCTATAGATTCTAATCCCAAGGATATAGGTTGCTTCTCCCAGGTCTTTCATGGAGAAAGTTTTGGACAACCAAATTTTAACCGACTGTAAGACTGATATATCGTTTCCTATAAGCAGTATGTCATCGACATATAACACTAGGAATACGACTGCACTCCCACTAACCTTCTTGTACACACAAGGTTCGTCAGGATTTTGTGAGAAATCAAACTCTTTGATTGTCTCATCAAAACGGATGTTCTATCTCCTGGATGCTTGCTTCAGTCCATATATGGATCGCCGAAGCTTGCTTATTTTGGTTTTGTCAACCGATGTGAAACCTTCAGGTTGTATCATGTATACATCCTCAAGCAGGTTTCCATTAAGGAAAGCTGTTTTCACATCCATTTGTCATATCTCATAATCATAATGAGCTGCTATGTCCAAGAGCATCCGAATGGATTTAAGCATAGCTACTGGCGAATAGGTTTCGTCATAATCAATTCCTTGTTTCTGACGATATCCTTTTGCCACTAATCTAGCCTTAAAGGTAACAACATTACCTTCCATGTCGGTTTTCTTCTTGAAAACCCACTTGCACCCTATGGGCTTAATCCCTTCAGGTGGGTTAACCAAGTCCCATACTTGATTTTCGTACATGGAATCCATTTCCGACTTCATGGCCTCAAGCCATTTGTCCCTATCTGAACTTTTCAGAACATCTTCATAACTGATAGGTTCGTCATCGTTTATGAGTAACACGTCGTTCGATTCACTTATGAGAAATCTGTATCTCTCTGGAATATTGCATGTCCTATCAGACCTACGAAGAGGTGGTGTTGTTTTAGGTTCAACTGATAGCTCATCATTATGAGTTATTGGTTGTGGGTCTAGACTAGGTGTCTCTGTAATGTCTATTGGAGTTTCTTGAACTTCATCAAGTTCAATGCCACTCCCACTGTTTTCTTGTAAAAGAAATTCTTTTTCCAGAAATACAGCATGCCTTGAAACAAATATCTTTTGTTCCAAGGGATGATAGAATTGGTAACCCTTCGTTTCCTTAGGGTATCCAATAAATAGACATTTATCAGACTTAGCATCCAATTTGTCTGATACAGTCCGCTTCACATAAGCAGGACAACCCCATATCTTAAGGTGAGTTAAGTGGGGTTTCTTACTATTCCACCTCTCATATGGAGTAGTAGAGACTACCTTTGTCGGGACTCTGTTTAGCAGGTAAACAGCTGTCTTAAGTGCATAGCCCCAAAAGGATTTTGGAAGAGTTGCATGATTCATCATTGACCTAACCATGTCCATCAAGGTTCGGTTGCGCCTCTCAGATACACCATTATGTTGTGGTGTATACGGCGGAGTCCATTGGGACAATATCCCATTGTCCCTAAGATAATCTTGAAACTCTTGACTTAAGTATTTACCACCCCGATCGGATCGAAGTATCTTAATACTTTTGTCAAGCTGTTTCTCTACTTCATTTTTGAACTCTTTGAATTTCTCAAAAGCTTCAGATTTGTGTTTCATCAAGAACACATACCCGAATCGTGAGTGATCATCGATAAAGGTGATGAAGTAGCTATAGCCTCCTTGTGCAGGAGTTGACATTGGTCCACATACATCAGTATGTATTAGACCAAGCAATTCTCCCATTGGATTACCTTTTCCGGGAAAGGGTAATTTGGTCATCTTGCCTTTCAAAATTCCACATCGGTGTAATTTGGTCATGCGTTTCTTACTTACATGGCCAAGACGACAATGCCACGTGTAGGAGTCTATTTGATTATCTATTCGAGCACGTTTGTTGCTAACTTCGATATTGAAAACGTCACCGGATAAATCTAACGTGTAGATACTATTGCATAAAGTTCCATTTCCATAAAGAACGTCATTTAAAGTTATGTAACAACAATTGTTACTAAAAGTTAAATGATAACCCTTTTCAATCAAACATGAAATAGATACAATGTTCTTTATTAATGAAGGAACAAAATAACAATTATCCAATTCTAAGACACGTTCAGTAGGGAGCTTTAGCAAATATGTTCCAATGGCAACAGCAGCAATCTTTGCTCCATTTCCAACTCGCAAATTCGCTTCTCCCTTGACGAGTCTTCTTCTATTCCTTAGCCCCTATATGTCATTACATATATGTGAGCTACACCCAGTATCTAGTACCCAGGTATTTGAGGAAATAGAGTGACATTCAATAACGAAGATACCTGAAGAGGATGGGGCATCGGATGCCTTCTTCTTCAAGGACTCAAGATAAACCTTGCAGTTTCTTCGCCAGTGACCTTCCTTGCCACAGTGATGGCAAGTGTCTTTTGGTGTCTTTTCAGTCTTCTTGGTCTTTTTCTTCTTTCCTTTATTCTGTTCTTTGGCCGTCCTCTTAGAACCTTTCTTCGAGGAAACAACTAACAGTACCTTCTTCTATTCCTGCTTTACAGAAGGCTCAATAGTCTTCAGCAGGTTGAGCAACTCAGGAATGGTAGTCTCCAGCTTGTTCATCCGATAGTTCATCACAAATTGTGAATAACTTTTGGGCAAACAATGCAGAATTAAGTCAATACTTAGTTCATGATCCATTGCAAAACTGAGTGTGCTCAGTCGCTCAATGTACCCCAACATCTTTAACACAAACTGTGAGGCAGAAGTGCCTTCCTGCATCCTAGAGGTGAAGAGGAGTCTGGAGACTTCGAACCTTTCGGATCTCGCCTGCTCTTCAAACAACTCATGAAGATCGAAGATGATGGTATGAGCATCCATATGCTCATGCTGCTTTTGCAGCTCAGGTACCATCTAGCATGATGCAACTCGCAAGTTCAGAATCGGTCACATGTTTCTGATAGGCCAACAATTGGTCTGGAGTTGCATTTTCTGGAGGACGGTCGGGAAGTTGATCTTCAAGGACATAAGCAAGCTTCTCTGCCTTGAGGACTATCCTCAGGTTTCGAAGCCAGTCCATGAAGTTCGGCCCAGTCAGTTTATTGGTGTCCAAAATGGAACGCAAATTCAGAGAAGACATGATCGAGTGATTAACCTAGAAATACAAATTAAGCTTATGTGAGAAGAATGATAAAGAATGCATCAACATACATTAATTAAATCCTATTTATTTATCGAATTGAATAACCCTTTTTATCAATTCGGGAGATCGTAGGAACATCTCCAAATAGGTTGATATCCAACCATAGATAAGAACAACCATGGCTGTGGCCATCAAGTTATTCTTAGCTATGAAGGTAGGTAATTATACCGATTACATATCACATATATGTAACTATCACTTTATGCTATCAACTAATTGAATGTTTGCATAAATCATTGGGTTGTTAACTCATTAACAAGTATGCAACATTATACATAGCACCCAACTGCACCTCTCTTTACATCGACCTTGGCTGTGGCACAACAAATCGATGCTCCAAGCTTAAGGCTGACCCATTAATCAAGAAATAGTTTTAATATGGTTGGAGCTCATTCAACCGTTTAGTCAGGCTTGGATGTGTCCAACAACCAAAACAAAGGATTGACCTCTGACTCCAACTATATTATTCATAAACTAATTCCATGGTTTGAACATGTTGAGGTTCAAGCCGGGCATGGATGTGTCCATCAACCCAAACGAGAAACAAAACTCCGATTCTAACCATATTAATGGAAGGTGTTGGCCTTAATATTTTGTAAGGGGTTTCGGGTCTCATCCTTTCTTTTCTAAGCACATTCATGACATATAATTATGTCATGACTAACGATTTCCTTAATAAAGTATGTATGTGACTTAATTTATCAAGTCTCATTAATTGAATTAGGAACCGGATTTCCTAATTCTAATTTCATACTTTATTGAAGGAATTGTTTTGGGAAACAATTTCCTAAATTGTCATAATCAATTTCGGAAATAATATATTTAAGTCTTTGATTTCTCTAAATCAAATCTTATTAAATTAAGAGATGGATTCCCTTAATTCAACCACATATTATTTTCATGAAAATCTCATTTAAGAAAGCTATATAGGAAATCATTTTCCTAATTAATTTTGGAGACAACAATATGTAAGAGCATCACCTCTTAAATCAAATTTCCAAGATTTGATCACATATTTTTATTTATGGATTAATTAATTACAACAAATTGTTTTCTAAGGGTGGCTCCCCGAGGCTCAGATCCCAAAGAAAAGTAATTTGTCATAAATCCAATTTGGTCCATTCCCCGAGGCGTAACCAAATTAAACATAACAATTTTATTCAAAATGGGAAATTAAATTACAACAACTAACTTTAAATTGGACGGCTCCCCGAGGCTCAATCCAAGATAAAAAATTTTGTTAATAATTTAAAACCAATTCGAATTTAATTTTCAATTAATGATCCATAAATTTGTCTAGACTTTCTTGAAAGAAAATGCCCAAAATTGCGAGATTTCATAATAGGTTTTCAAAATAATTATAAGTTTCTGGTACAAAGAAAACTTACATATTTCCAAAATTGGAAAATTTCCAAAATAGAAAATTTCCAAAATTGGAAAGTTTCCAAAGATGGGAAGTTTTCACAATTATCATAAAATATCAGAAACTAGGATATTTCAAAAGTTTGCGAAATTTAATGAGGATTTCCAAACTTTGAAATTCCTAAATCTAAAATTTATCATAATTGGAAAGTTTCCATAATTGGAAAATTTTTCAAAATTGAGATCATGACAAAGTTTTTCGCAAAACAATTATATGATTATGTCGAACACTAACCGGCTCTGATACCACTGTTGGGACCGGGTGCATGTTGACGAGGATACGGGTTCGTAAATTTTAAAATATTTACGTGCAGCGGAAGAATTAGCATGAATAATTTCTCAAATTATTTTTAACCACGTATCTAGCATGCGACCTTATGATGTGTGGACATGATCATAAATTAAAATTTTGGAGAAAAGTAAACTAATTTACTTTGTACCTCGCGTAACTCGAAGATAGGGACGAGATCCAATCGTAGCGTCCCTTGGAAGCTTCGCCTCTATTCGCGTCCACGCCGAGTTCTCTTCGGGATAACTTCGCAAAGCCACGAGTTTTGTGCCGACAAGAACTACTAGATTCTCCAAAGGCACAACTAGAATATCAAGAGAGAGATATGGAAACTAACCACCAAGTAACGGAATCAAGATTCCGTGAAGGGAGGAAGGAGACGCGACCCGCTTCGTCTTGGTGGTGGCTCACGGCTAGGGAAGGTGGCGCCGGCCCTCGAGGGAGAAAGTGGCGCCGGCCCTAGAGAGAGAAGGGGCGCCGGCCCTAGAGAGAGAAAGGGTGGGTGCCGGCCCTAGAGGGAGAGAATGAGAGAGAGAGAGAACTTCTTAATCTCTTGATTAATTGGAATTCAAGGCTTGCCTTGGTTCCTTTATATAGTAGCCTCTCCATCGCCAAGTCTCCTCTTATCGAAATAAATTTTCATAAGAAATTTATCCTATAAATTTTCTTATGAATTATTCCGTTATGCTAAGTTTTATTATAACTAAATTTATAATAAAACAAACTCATCTCTCCTTTTATTATGGAATAAAATTTATAAGAAATTTATTATATAAATTTTTCTTTATCATGGAAAAATCAATTCATAATTGATTTTATAAATAAAATTAAACCATTCCATGGTTCATTTTAATTTCCACAAAAAGAATAAATTTCTATAATTCCTTTATATAAATTTCTTTACATAAATCTCTTTATATAAATTTCTTTATATATCAATTTATTTATCCATAATTTTATAAAACAAATCGCACTTGATTTATTTTATAATTTAAACCAAATAAATTGGTTTCTCTCCATGTGGTGGCCGGCCAAACCAAGGAGGGTGGGCACCCTCTTTGGCCGTCCACATCAAGCCAAACCCTTGCGAATTAAACTCATTTAATTCGCCCAATAAGCCTTCAAAAGACTTAGCCATTTTAAGCTTCCGTTGCGCCTCTGATTAATTCAGATTCGACTTATTTCTCTTGATCGGAAAATCTAATTTTCAACTCGTTTTAAATCCCTCGGATTACTCGTAGTGCGTGTGACTAAATAGGCTTTCGATTTATGTTGGCCGTCTATAATCAACCAATTATTAAACGATCATGAGTGGCACCTAGTAGTACATCATGACCCCCAATTAATCGAAAGATCAACGGTTGACCTCAGAAATAATTCTGAAACCCTTCAGCAGCTATAATGAGTCGTGCCTCATTCCCTTCACCATCTTATACCCACTTGGTTCAGGACACGGTCTATGTGTGTCAGTCCCCACTAGGCTGACTACGTCACACCTAGCCCAAGTAGTGTCTTTCTCGTCCAACGGATTCTAATTACTCTCATGTTTCCTAGAGATTCATACTCGGAACATGTCATGCTCTGGCCAGAGGCTTTGAGTAACAATCTGACGATAGGCTTTGGGTATACATCTCCTCGCAAGGAGTGGTGAATCCTTTGTAGGCTGTTCAAACATCTTCGGGCACTTCGGCTTATACCCAACTATCCTGGGTCCACACCTCCTTGGAGATACTTGCTTAAGATGTTAAAGTATAAGTCTCCATGACCAAGATGACTTGAACACCGCAAGTCAAAGGAACATCGCACTTAAGCTGCGGTAAGAACTTCACTGACATGTCTATATATAGACTACCATGTGAAGTTTTACAGCCAGTCACTCCAATGAACTAGTTCCCTTAACTAGCATCCATGTCTATCTCCGGACATCCTAATATCACCAGCCAGTGAGAATCAGCTGATTAGAGAATAACCCATGCTAGTCTCAACAGAATTGATAGTGTCCGTATTTATCAATTCATCGACTAGGGATATTTTTAATACTTCACAATTGCACATGTAGAGATAATCACTAGTTGTGATTCCATCACAAATTCTCTCATGCTGTGAATTATATTGCGGACATTCAATAAATGAGTTTAAGATCCCAATCAAATACACAAACATGTATACTCAAATAGTAAATTTTCATTTATTAAAATAAATATTTACAATCATAAGGCAATTGCCTTAGGACACTTCTCTCATATTACTAACAGGAAGGAGTTGCGCCCGCTTCTTCTTCTTCTTCGGCAGCTTCTTGGTGGTGGAAGCTCACGGTAAAGGGGAGGGCCTCTACGGCCGGCGGCACTAGAAGAGGGAGAAGGAGAGAAGGAGAGAGAGAGAGGGCTTATTTCTAGATCTCTTGGATTAAGAATCAAGTCTTGTCTTGGTTCCTTTATATAGTAGCCTCTCTACCGCTAAGTCTCCTTTTTATGGAATAAATTTTCATAAGAAATTTATCATATAAATTTTTCTATGAATTATTCCATCATGCCAAGTTTTTATCATAATTTAATTTACAATAAAAACAACCATGTTTCCCTTTTCTTGTGGAAAGAAATTTCTTTATATAAACTTCTTTATATAAATTTCTTTATATAAATTTCTTTAGATAAATTTCTTTATCATGGTAAATCAATCTATTATTGATTTTATAAAATAAAATAAACCAATCCATGGTTCATTTTAATTTTCATGAAAAATAAATCCGTTTATATAAATTTCTTTATATAAATTTTTTTATATAAATTTCTTTATCCATAATTTTATAAACAAACCGTGCTCGGTTTATTTTATAATTTGAACCAAACAATTTGGTTCTCCCCTTTTAATGTGGCCGGCCAAACAAAGAGGGTGGGAACCCTCTTTGGCCGGCCAAACCCAAGCCATGACCTCACGAATTAAACTCATTTAATTCGTTCAATAAGTCTTCAAAAGACTTAACCATTTATGCTTCCGATGCGTCTCTGAAAATTCAGATTCGACTTATCTCTCTTGATCGGAAAATCTAATTTTTCAACTCATTTTAAATCCCTCGGATTACTCGTAGTGTGTGTGACTAAATAGGCTTTCGATTTATGTTGGCCGTCTATAATTCATCAATTATAGAACGATCATGAGTGTCACCTAGTAGTACATCATGATCCCCAATTAATCGAAAGATCAACGGTTGACCTCAGAAATTATTCTGAAACCCTTCAGCAGCTCTAATGAATCGTGCCTCATTCCCTTCACTATCTTATACCCACTTGGTTCAGGACATGGTCTATGTGTGTCAGTCCCCACTAGGCTGACTACGTCACACCTAGCCCAAGTAATGTCTTTCTCGTCCAACGGATTCTAATTACTCTCATGTCGTTAAGAGATTCATACTCTGAACATGTCATGCTCTGGCCAGAGGCTTCGAGTAACAATCCAACGATAGGCCTTGGGTATACATCTCCTCGCAAGGAGTGGTGAATCCTTTATAGGCTGTTCAAACGTCTTCGGGCACTTCGGCTTATACCCAACCATCCTGGGTCCACACCTCCTTGGAGATGCTTGCTTAAGATGTCAAAGTATAAGTCTCCATGACCAAGATGACTTGAACACCGCAAGTCAAAGGAACATCGCACTTACGCTGCAGTAAGAACTTCACTGACATGTCTATATGTAGACTACCATATGAAGTTTTACAGCCAGTCACTCCAATGAACTAGTTCCCTTAACTAGCATTCATGTTTATCTCCGGACATCCCAATGTCACCAGCTAGTGAAAATCAGCTGATTAGAGAATAACCCATGCTAGTCTCAACAGAATTGATAGTGTCCGTATTTATCAATTCATCGACTAGGGACAATTTCAATACTTCACAATTGCACATGTAGAGATAATCACTAGTTGTGAATTCATCGCAAATTCTCTCATGCTGTGAATTATATTGTGAACATTCAGTAAATGAGTTTAAGATCTTAATCAAATACACGAACATGTATACTCAAATAGTGAATATTCATTTATTAAAGTAAATGATTACAATCATAAGGTGATTGCCTTAGGACACTTCTCTCATATTACTAACACTATATATCTCATTCAGACGATCAAACTTGGTCAAACTTGATCCGCACCATCGATTCTTCATGATCTAGACCGAGTCATGTGATCTCATCATTATTAAGTTTATCAGTCAATAGAAACCTTTCTAGTTGACTAAACACTGAATCAAATTCAAACCCAACTGGTCGATCGATCGACCGAACTGGTTTGGACCCTGTTTAACCCAGGTCAAGTCCGGTTTACTCCGGACTTGGTTCAGTTATGTCTAATTACATTTGTCTACTCTCTGTCTTGTTTCCAACTCTTGGTTTATATAGGACACATATACAAACAAAACAAGAAAACGTAATAAACAAGCTTAATCATACAAGTCTACCTAAGCTATTATGTTTTGCCTCTTGAACGGAGCTCACTCCTCAAAGACATCTACCTAAATCACTATCCTAGGATTTTTCCTTTACCATGATCTAATCATCTTGACCTACTTGGACTTGCCACTTGTTAGACATCCGATTATTTTTTACCTGCCTTGACTTTCCACTTACCAAGCATTTAGTTACCTTGACCTGCTTGGACTTGTCACTTACTATACATCCGGTCATCCTTGACCTGCCTAAACTTTATCCTTGCCAAGCATTTGGTCACCCTTGACCTTGTTTGGACTTTTCTTTTGCTAGTCATCCTATCAACCTTGACCCGACTAGACTTTCATTTTACTAGTCATCTAGTGAACCTTGATCTGACTAAACTTCTCTTTGCTAGTCATCGGATCAACCTTGACATGACTAGACTTTGCCCTTTTTAGTCATCCAGTCAAACTTGCCCTGACTAGACCTGTCACTTAAGTCACTTCCAAACAACTAGTCCTATTTGGATCAGCCTTGGTCAAACTTGACTCGACACGAGTATATTTTCAAACATCGAAATCATGGAGACTGATTACATCAAAACTCTTATTTACAAAGAGATTTTTTCGTTGCTGGTAAGGTTATAAAGAATTTGGGTTGTTCTAAAAAAAAGGAGAAAAGTCAAATTTGATTGGTTTTATAAATAGTGATTATGCAAGAGATCTAGTTGAAACAAAAAGTACATCTAGGTATGTTTTCATGTTGGGAAAGGTTGTTTCATGGTCATCAAAGAAACAATCTATTATTATATTATCATCCACTAAAACTATGTTCGTTGTTGCTGGTGATGTAGTCTGGCCCGATTATTATTTTGGTGTTGACAACGATTTAAGTTTGGTTGAGCGAATTTGGATTAAGTCCTGGTCGAGGACTGGGCATGAAATCCTGGTGAGTGAAGCCAGGTCCTATCCTAGGAAGCTAGGTGATGAAAATCCTGGTGAGTGAAGCCAGGTCCTAGCTTGGGAAGCTAGGTATTGGAAATCCTGGTGAGTGAAGCCAGGTCCTAACTTGGGAAGCTAGGTGTTGGAAATCCTGGTGAGTGAAGTCAGGTCCTAGCTTGGGAAGCTAGGTGTTGGAAATCCTGGTGAGTGAAGCAATCCTGTGTGTGAAGCCAGGTCCTAGCTTGGGATACTAGGTGTTCGAAATCTTGGTGAGTGAAGCCAGGTCCTAGCTTGGGAAGGTAGGTTGGATGAAAGCCTGGTGAGTGAAGTCAGGTCCTAGCTTGGGAAGCTAGGTTGGATGAAAGCCTGGTGAGTGAAGCCAGGTCCTAGCTTGGAAAGCTAGGTTGACTGAAATCCTTGTGAGTGAAGTCAGGTCCTAGCGTGGGAAGCTAGGTTGATTGAAGTCCCGGTGAGTGAAACTGGGCATGGAGTCTTGGTCCGAGGGACCAGGATGAGTCAGAGAAGGCTAGGGAGGTCGTTCTCTTGACTTAGAGTTGACATGGGAGTCCCTGGATCGGTCTGGTGACCGATCAGGGAAGTTGGCATGAAATCCCTGTTGTGATCGGTCTGGTGACCGATCCAGAGAAGTCTGATCGGTCTGGTTACCGATCAGGGAGAGAATAGAGAATCCTTGGTTGGCTTCTGTTCAGCTCCTGATCGGTCTGGTGACCGATCAGGGAGAGCTTTTGATCGTTCTGGAGAACGATCGAATGTCGCGAGCTCCTCACTATAACCGATCAAGCTAGAGCCTGATCGGTCAGGGAGTGCCCTGATCGGTCCCTAGACCGATCAGGCCACAACCTGATTGGTCTGGTGACCGATCAGCCGTGTAATTCCTACGAGTTGTGGCAAGAAGATTCTGGATCGGTCTGGTGACCGATATGGTGACCGGTCATAAGAATCCGCGATTTCTGATTTCTCACTGTGGACTGATCAGGCTGGAGCCTGATCGGTCAGGGGTAACCCTGATCGGTCTGGTGACCGATCAGGGTCCTCTTTGATCGGTCTGGTGACCGATCAGTAGCTGCAGCTTTAATTCAAATACGCTGTCAGAGCTCTGATCGCGTCTGTTTTCTCGTCTGATACACTGCTGCTGATATGGTTTGATATTCATTTGATAAGGGTCTGTTAAGTGTGCAGGTGATACAGGAGGATTCAAACACTCAAGGAGGGTCAAAGGGAGATTTTCCATCGAGCAAGTTTGGATGCTTTCGTTTCTCAGGTTTCAACGGCTTCTGAGGCACGGCTAGCGACTGACAGAGGCTCAACTGGAGAGGGACTTCAGTGGACTGAGTGCTCAGGGAGGTCAGTGGGTTCAGGCTGTGCTCAGGGGATGCTGATGGAGCTTGGGGATGAAGCAGGAGCTTAAGAGGAAGATGAGAAGCAGAGGAGAAAGAGAGAACGAACAGGAAAACAAGCAAGTGTGGCTGTGGGTTTCACTGTTGTTGTGATCCTTGTGTAGCTTCTCTCTAGAGCTTTCTTGCTACTACCTTGTGAGAGGTTCCTCCCTAGTCTCGTGAGCTTATCTTGTATCCTATTGAGATGCTTGTGGAGACGTTTCTCCACCGAGAAGGAGGCGCTATTTTATCCGGGTCACCGGAGCCTGATCTGCCGACAATCAAGGGATCGCCCACCTCACAGGCACGCCAAGGAGTAGGGGCAAGTTATCCCCGAACCTTGTAAATCCTGTGTGTTAGCATCTGTTTGTTTTCATTCTTTGTCTGTTTTCTTTCTGTGTTTTGTGTTTCCGCTGCTAATCTGATCACAGGAAGAAGAAGAAGTTCAAAGCACAAGATTTGAGTATCTGGCTACATTCCACCCCACCCCACCCCCCCTCTAGCCATCCAAGCACCAACATTTGCAACATCTTGTGCTTGTCCATCTATTTAGCTAAAGAATATTCTTAAAGAATTACATTTCAAAGAGGATGGATTTACTCAAACTTATTGTGACAACAATTCAATAAGAAAGCTTTCTAAAAATCTAGTGCTACATGGTCGAAGTAAACATTAGATGTGAGGTGTCATTTTTTAAGAATCATTACAACAAATATGACTTTCCGAAGTATGCAATTTTACTATCCACAACGCACATTGCACACTGCACAACTATAAGCTATTAAAAGTCATAAAACATCAACAACGTGTAATATGCGCTACAATTAAGAGCATTCATAACATGCACCTCATGTTGTGATTAAGAAAAACGATTAATGAGGTTTTTCCAACCTCGGGCGACCGGCCCAACCTCACGGAAATTTCCCACCGGCTGCTAGGGTAAATCGGGAAGCGCTCGCGGTGGGCGGTCTAGAAGCCCAGCGTCCCAGGGTTCGAGCCCCATTTGGAGGAAAAATTCCTACATATACGTCGTAGCTGGAGATCGAACCGCGGATGCCTGGGATAGCGACTAGACGCCTTACAGCTACACCATAGCCCCGGAGGCCTCTGATGGATCGATTTAGGCGTGCAGAGGGGGGGGGGTGAATGCACTTTTTCGGATCTCTACAAAGTTGTTAGCGCATCGGAAATAATATGTAAAAGAAACAGAAGCAATGCTAACACTTATCAGTTACTTGGTATCCACCCAGATGGGTGACTAGTCCAAGGATCCATGTCGCGAGCACCACTTTTCACTATCGAAAAGTCTCCTTGAGGTGGAGAAACCTTTACAGCAAGATCTTCCTCTTTACAAATGCAGAAATACAATAGAGGAAGCAAGAAACACTCTACAATTTGGCAGCACTTCGTTACTGTACGGAACCGTACTGTACACGTACAAAACGTGCTCCTTTTATAGGTGAACAGGACAGATTCGCAATCTGTCCAGCCCACACCAGTCGACTGCCCCTGGGGCAGTCGACTGGCCTAGCATTAATTGCTAGCCAACGGCTAGTTTCGGGGGTATACCAGTCGACTGCCCAGCGGCCAGTCGACTGGTCCGACGCTGCGAACTTTCTGTGAGTTTTGGCAGTCGACTGCCTCTGGGCCAGTCGACTGCCCTGCCTCACAGCTCAGCTCCAGCCACTCCGGACCTTCTCCTTCGCGTGTGCCTTCAGGTTGCTCCCTTGGCTCGCCCCCTGAAGTACTCGTCCTCTGGCTATCGTCCCTCGGATGCGCACGCAAGCCTTCCCTTGGCTTGCCTCCATGCCACCCTTCATGTGTGCCCTTGAAGTCCACTTCCCGGCTTACCCTTGGAGCTCTCCTCCCTCGGCTCTCGTCCCTCGGATATGTCCACCATGTGTGATTCTCCAAGTCCTGCAAACTCAATCACACATATCAAATACAACATTACACTCTAACTTTGAACATATTCGCCCACACATCAAAATCATGATCTTCCAATCATTTAAGGGCTGATTGCCTCAACAATCTCTCCCTTTTTGATGTGTGGCAATATGTTTATGTTAGAGATAAACAACAATTACAATAGCAATAGCAACATATACAGTTGAAAAATCATGAGACATAGTAACCCTAAGAGATAACCTCCCCCTTAACCTATGTCTCCCCCCATTTTAAATTCTAGTCACAATCCAAATTATGTTTTCACTTAATAACAGCAATATGATAAAAATATAAGACATATCAGAACCTAAGAGGTACCTCCCCCTTAATCCATGTCTTCTCCCAAATTTTAACCTTTCAATGTCTAAGTTGGACAAAATACCTAAAATTATACATTTTAAGTCAAAATTCTAACTTAAACCATCCATTCTCCCCCTTTGACACCATCAAAATGATTGCCTCAAGCAACCAAAACCCATGGCATCAAATGAAAGAATTTTCAATTTCTGAAATTTCTCACAGTGGCTGAAAACCTGCGTGCGGTCGACTGCCCATGGGGCAGTCGACTGACACGCCATCAGTCTGATATTTCAGCTTTTCTGCCGAATTTCAGAAACTCCCAGAAAATTCCAAAAATTATAAAATTTTGCATACATGTTTGAAATAATATACTCTATCAGGGAAAAATATTAAACCATATAAATTTCAAACATGCATGACTTTTGACAAAAATCCAAAATCTTTGAAAAACACTACATTTTGTATCAAACTTTGAAACCAATTTTGCAATTATATGAATTCTAAAAGCATGGCAAAGTATGTAAGACATAAAATGGTTTTCAAAAGTTTAAAATGTCCAACTATGATCTTTGGGCAAAGTGTCTATTGATTAAACACTTGTCTTCCCCATAGTTGGTCTAGTTTTCATATTTTGATACTCTCAATGGTTCAACAATGTGCCACAAGCACAAGTGAGCCAAATGTATCACCCTAATGGATCAAACACCCTTATTCAAACTAATGTCTCCAAGTTCATCCTATACTTCCACAAAACACATTCCAAGCCCTCTTCTTAAGGATGTGAACTCCGATTCCGGAAGAGGCTTGGTAAAGATATCGGCTAGGTTCGACTTGGATTCAACATAGTGTAGTTCTATGTCTCCCCTTGCCACATAGTCTCTAATGAGTGATGTTTCACTTCAATGTGTTTTGTTCTAGATTGGTGAACCGAATTTTTAGTTAGGTTGATTGTACTTACATTGTCACACAAGACTTTGACCTTGGTGTAATGTAGTTCATAATCCTCTAAGGTGTGCATGATCCAAAGGAGTTGGGAAACACACCCACCCATTGCCACATATTCCGCTTCCGTTGTAGATAGGGCAACGCATGGTTGTTTCCTACTACTCCAACTAACTAAGGAAGACCCAAGGAATTGACACCCTCCACTTGTACTCTTCCTATCTAGCTTACACCCCGCGTAGTCCGAGTCGGTGTATCCAATTAGATCAACACTAGGGGTTCTAGGATACCAAAGTCCGACATTGAGGGTCCCTTTCACATACCTTAAGATCCTCTTAACTACAATCAAATGGAACTCTTTTGCACAAGATTGGTATCTTGCACACATACCTACTGCAAACAGTATGTCGGGTCTACTAGCGGTTAGGTATAGGAGGCTACCAATCATGCTCCTATACTGTTTAGAGTCTACCATTTTCCCTTCACTGTCACTATCCATTTTCACATTGGTTCCTATGGGTGTAGATGCTGTTGGTGCAGGAAGCACCATATCGAACCTTGTTTTGATATTGGCAAAGGGTTCAAAGTTAAGTATTATTGGTTATCTAACGTTGTTCACTAATTGTGCAGAAAGAAGTCCTAGCGAAGGGCTGCTAGGAACCTGGCGAAGGACTGCCAGGAAACAAAGTCCTAGCGAAGGGCTGCTAGGCACCTGGCGAAGGAATGCCAGGATACAAAGTCCTAGCGAAGGGCTGCTAGGCAACTAGCGAAGGGCTGCTAGTCACCAAGTCCTAGCGAAGGGCTGCTAGTCACCAAGTCCTAGCGAAGGGCTGCTAGGCAACTAGCGAAGGGCTGCTAGTCACCAAGTCCTAGCGAAGGACTGCTAGGCAACTAGCGAAGGGCTGCTAGTCACCAAGACCTATTGAAGGACTGCTAGGCACCAGGCAAAGGACAGCTCGGCCTCCAAGACCTGACAAAGGACCGTCAGGCAAAAGTCCAACCAAAGGAACGGTTGGCATCAGGTACATTCTCCCGAGAGGAGTAGGTGAGGACGCGTTCCCCGTCGAGGGAACAGTAGGCGTCGGTTCGACCTAGGGCTCCATTTTGGAGACCAAGGTCAGAACCAAGACAGCTAAGGCTGTATAATCTAATACTTTATTGTTTTATTGTGTTTTGGACTAACCCTGGATGCAGGACCGAAGGAACGTGTGTCTGCAGCTCAGAAAGCCTCAAAGGAATGAGGCAACAGCTGACCAGGGCGCCCGGAGTGTCCCGGGCGCCCCCAAGGTGAACACAAAACACAAGAAAGCAAGATGGGCTTCGACAGTTCAACTCCCGGGCGCCCCCGTGCTCCCGGGCACCCCCGCTGCTCCCGGGCGCCCCCATGCGCAAGCGTCGAAGATCAACCCAGCGAAGCCGAGAGATAAGATTTGACCCGGTCAACCCGGGCGCCCCGAGCGCTCCGGGCGCCCCGGTCAAAGCGGATCCCGAAGATAAAGGGATCAGACGCTGACCGAGGTATTGGCGGATCAAAGGCCACGTGGGGGGGGGGGGGCGCCCCGGACGTCCCGGGCGCCCCCAGGCCCTATATAAAGGGCCTTCGACCAAGGCTTCAAAACATCAATTCACTAAACGTCTCAAAGCTCTTCTGCTCTCGCGCCTTGCTCCGGAATCCTTCCAACTCGAGCCGACGATGTCCCGCTGCTCCGGAAAAGTCGATCTGCCCCGGACGTCGGTAAAAGAGCTATTTAAAAGTTTACTATACTTAATTCTGTAACACTCTTTTGTAAACTGTTTTGCGCCTAATATAGAATTACCCAAAGTAAACGGTCAACGACCGTGGGCCTTGGAGTAGGAGTCGACACAGGCTCCGAACCAAGTAAAATATACTGTGTCTCTGTGTTGTGATTTTTAATTTCCGCTGCGTACTTGCTCTTAATTTTCCGAAAAACGAATACCGATATTCACCCCCCCCTCTATCAGTTCTATCGATCCAACAGATGCTACCTTAGTATTTTCTAAACCAAATTTCTTTAACATCTCCTTAGCATATTTGGTTTGAAAGACATGTGTACCTTCATTAGTTTGCTTAACTTGAAGGCCAAAGAAAAAGGTTAATTCTCCTACAAGACTCATCTTAAATTCATCTTCCATATACTTGATGAATTCTTGTAGGAAGTCATTATTTGTTGACCCAAAAATGATATTATCCACATAGACTTGGGCAACAAATATCTCCTTGTCCTTAGATTTTAGGAACAATGTAGGGTCAATTGTTCCTCTCCTAAACCCCTTAGACACTAGAAATGAAGAAAGCCTTTCATACCAAGCCCGGGGAGTTTGTTTCAATCCATATAAGGCTTTTCTTAGTTTGAACACGTGTCTTGGAAAGTTAGGATCCTCAAACCCAGGGGGTTGTTCTACATAAACCTCTTCCTTAATGATCCCATTAAGGAATGCCGACTTCACATCTATTTGGTGGAGTGTGAAACCCATGTGAGCGGCATAGGCTAGTAGAATTCTAATTGACTATAACCTAGCTATAGGGGCATAAGTCTCATCATAGTATAGTCCTTCAACTTGGTTAAACCCCCTAGCTACCAATCTAGCCTTGTTCCTAGTGATTTTACCTTGGTCATCTAGTTTGTTCCTAAACACCCATCTAGTGGTTACAATAGTACTATCATTGGGCCTAGGAACCAACTCTCAAACTTCACTCCTCTCAAATTGATTTAGCTCTTCTTGCATGGCTAAAACCCAATCAACATCTCCCAATGCTTCATCAATGGACTTAGGTTCTAATTGGGAGATTAAAGCTATTTTGACTAGTTTGGTCCCTAAAATAGGACCTAGTCCTTACACCTTGAGTGACATCACCCACAATTTGGTCAATAGGGTGATCATGGTGATGTCTCAAGGGTCGAGAGGTTGTAGGTTCATTTACTCCTTCATCCTCATCCTCTAGGGTACTTCTTACTCCCCCTTGATCATTGCCCTCCAAATGTAGGTCTTGAATTCTTTGGGCAAGGGGTTGGACCTCTTTTATATCCTTATCAATTGAGGCCTTCCTAGGGTAGGTACTACTTGTTTCATCAAATTTAACATTCGAGGACTCCTCAATCATCTTTGTCCTTTTGTTATACACTCTATAACCTCTACTATTTGATGAGTACCCTACTAGAATCCCTTCATCGGCTTTTGACTCAAATTTTCTTAGGTCATCTTTGGTATTTAAGATGTAGACTTTACATCCAAAGACTCTAAAATAATGGACTTGTGGTACCCTTCCATTCCACAGTTCAAAGGGTGTTTTCCTAAAAATCTATGTACCAACACCCGATTTTGGATATAGCAAGCGGTGTTAACCGCTTCGGCCCAAAAATAACTAGGAAGGGAATATGCATTAAGCATAGTCCTAGCAGCTTCTTGTAGGGCTCGGTTTCTTCTCTCAACTACCTCATTTTGTTGAGGAGTCCTTGGTCATGAAAACTCATGCTTGTACCCATTTTCAACACAAAATTGTGTGAAACTAGCGTTTTGGAACTCCCCACCATGGTCACTCCTAATTCGGTTTATTTTGATGTTCTTTTCATTTTCTACCCTTTTACTAAATCCTATGAAGATCTCTAGGGTATCATCTTTATGTTTCAAGAAATAGACCCATGTAAACCTAGAAAAGTCATCTACTATTACTAGGCAATACTTACTTCCTACAAGTGAGGGGGTACTATGGCAATCAAACAAGTCTATATGCAAAAGTTCTAAAGGTAAGGAAGTGGTGATTAGAGTTTTACCTTTGTGTGATGCTTTTGATTGCTTACCTTCTTGACATGCATCACACAACTTGTTCTTCTCGTACTTGAGCATTGGGAGCCCCTTCACCAATTCTTCCTTGGCCACTCTTGCAATGCTCCTCATGTTGACATGTCCAAGTCTCCGGTGCCACAACCACCCTTCTTCTTCTTTAGACATGAGACACTTAACAACATTGTTAGTAGCATAAGATAGATCAAGATAATATAAATTTGCCTCTCTAAACCCTTCTAATATGATAGCATTTGATTCATTATGTCTATTGATGCATTTTCTAGCATGTTGAAAACCGGCATCACATAATTGACTCACACTTAATAAATTGAATTTCATGTCTTTGATTAAAAGTACTTTATGTATTGAAATAGTGGGAGATACCTCAATTGTGCCCCTACCAATAATCCTCAACTTTCCACTATTCCCAAAGGAGACCATCCCTTCTCTTAGGTAGCTAATAGTGGTGGACTTGCTCACATCTCCGGTTATGTGTCTTAAGAATCCACTATCTACTATCCACATTGTTGGGGCCTCCTTCACCTTTACCAAAACAACATGGAAAACATATTCTTTTGGTACCCATATCTTTGATCCATAAGCATCATTTAGAAATCTCTTAGGTACCCATGCCTTCTTTGTGGTTCCCCTAGCTCCAAGTCTCCTAGATGCACCAATCCTACCAGTAAGTGAAAAAAAGGCAACCTCCTTGGTCTTAGGTGTTGGAACCCGGATCGCTAGAGAGTGGGGGGGGGGGGGGTGAATATAGCCAGACACAAATTTCTTTTGCTTTAGGTCACTTTAGGGTTTCTCTGCACTTCACGGTTAGTAGCACGGCAGCGGAAACAATAGAAACAGAGTGCAGAAATGCAGGAAACAAAAACAGACGAAACCAACTAGCAAGATCGCTAACAAGGAGGGTTTACAAGGTTTGGGGATAACTTGCCCCTACTCTTTTGTGTGCCCTTAAGGTGGGCGATCCCTTGATCGTCGGCAGATCAAGCCCCGGTTAACACCGGATAGAAAGCAACCTCCTTCTCGGTGGAGAAACCTCTCCACAGCGTTTCAATCACAGATATAGATTTAAGCACAATGAAACATAAGAAAGATCTTACTTAGCACTTAGCAAAGACAAGAACACAGCAAGCTTCCTCCTGAGCTCCACCCAGCGACGATCTCACGCAAGAACCCTTTCCCCGTGTCTTCTCGCTGTTGGACTCGAAGCTCCTTGTTCCTTCCTCCAAGTGCTCAAGCAAGGGATGGTTGCTTCAAGATTGCAGTAGCTTGCTCAAAGTGATGGAACTTCAAAACATGCAAGCAAGTTGTGGAGAACACAAAGTCGCAGCAAGAACTCAAGCCTGAAACTGTATTTCGAACTTCTGCCTCAACGAAGCTTTCTTGTGCCCTTTTGTTTCTCCACTCAGCACCAGGTGACACCATCTCCTGCAGCCTCCAGCTGCTTCTCTACCAACGTCAGTTACCACTGAGCTCTCCCTGGACTTCCTGAGCTTCCCTCAGCCAAGCTCCAGTCAACAGCTCTAGTCTGCAGCTCTAGTCGTTGCAACCTGAGATGGAAAACGGACAAACCTGCTCCAAGGAAAGGCCTCCATTGACTCTCCTTGAGTGTTTGAATCTTCCCTGTCACCTGGAGCTTAATCAGAGTGTTAACACAACATATCAAGCAGGAAATCATGTATCAGATGTTAAGTGCAGAGAATCGGATACGTTCAGACGCTATTAGAGCGTCTGACAGTGCATTTTGAATTAAAGTGATCGGTCACCGGACCGATCAGAGAGCCTCCAGATCGGTCACCAGACCGATCAGGCTGGGTCTAGACCGATCAGGCTCCGTCCAGATCGGTCCCCAACGCTCAATTAGAAATCGCAATTTCTTTGGGACTCTCCTGGATCGATCACCAGACCGATCCCAGGTTGTGGATCAATCACCAACTGATCCACCCCTTTATCGGGCGATTTCTGAGCTTCGCAGTCCAATCCTCCTGATCGGTTACCGGATCGATCAGGGAGCATCCTGATCGGTCACCAGACCGATCAGGTCATGACCAGACAGATCAGGCTCCGTCCTGATCGATCATAGAGAGGAACCTGCGACGCTGGATCGTTCTCCAGAACGATCTGTACAGTTATCCTAATCGGTCACCAGACCGATCAGGAGCAGATCAGCAAGGGAACTCAACCTCACTATTTACTCCCTGGTCGGTCACCAGACCGATCAGGAGACAAGCAATGGGTGAAACGCATACTCCCTGATCGATTACCAGACCGATCCAGGGGCTCTAACCTAGCCCTCCAAGCTAGGGTTTCATCCACCTTGGCCCTCCAAGCTATGGATTTTTCACCTAACCCTCCAAGTTGGGAATTTACACCTAACCCTCTAAGTTAGGACTTTTCACTTAGCCCTCCAAGCTAGGACTTTTCACCAAACTCTTCTGGATTAGGACTTTTCCAAACCTAGCCCTCCAAGCTAGGACCTGGCCCTCCAAGCCAGGACTTTTTCACCTAACTCTCTAAGTTGGGACTTTTCACCTAACCCTCCAAGTTAGGACTTTTCACCTAGCCCTCCAAGCTAGGACTTTTCAGCCAACCCTTCCGAATTAGGACTTTTCAACACCTAGCCCTCCAAGCTAGGATTTTCCACACCTAACCCTCCAGGTTAGGATTTTCCAACACCTAGCCCTCCAAGCTAGGATTTCCCATACCCTGCCTGATCCCCGATCAGGACTTAATCATAATCATCATAATCATCAACCTAAACTAAAATCGGTGTCAACACCAAAATAATAATCAGGGTCAGACTGCATCAACAATCTCCCCCTTTTTGTTGTTTGACAATTCGATTTTAAGTTTAGGGATTCTTAATCAATTTCTCAACTTTCAGAATCATAGGGGAATCAAGATCCTCCCCCTACAATATAATCATCCTAAACATAACCAACCAATACTCTCCCCCTTTGTCGAACACCGAAAAGGGTCTAGAGGGGTTGTTAAGTTTAACCATACTCCCCCTCAATCCTAGGGGTATCCCAAAATAATAAAGATTTGATTGTAAATTTGGAACACATATGACATCATGTGAAAAGATAGATCAAGATATAGCATTCACATGCAGCATATGAACATGGCATCATAAGCATAATCATGGCAATGTAGCAAACATGCAGATAATACCCATGTAAACAACATAGCATCAACAATAAACATACTAAAGTAGGATAAACATGTGAGGTAAAGTCAGAGAAGTCAAGGCATAACAAGATGCAAGACACATGCATCAAAGTCAAAATACGTGCGGCTCAAGGCCACAACTGACAAGTCATAGGGAATACAGCCCGAAAGTCACACAAATCAAACAGTCAAGTACACAGATCACAAGGAGAGGCAACGGACATCCAAGCTCAACTGTCAGCGGGGGGATCATCATCCTGCATGAGATCATCCATCGTAGCATCAGCAGATCCTGGTGCAGCACTGCCTGAAGGGGCATCCCCTGGAAATGTATGGCGGCGCCACTCTGCGTACCAAGTCTGCTGCAATGTCTGGACCCCAGGAACAGTGGATTCCACACCGGTCAATCTGCGATCAATGGATCGGAACTGTGATCGGACCTCCTTGCGGTAAATCTCTCGCAACTGAAAATCATGCTGGACGGTCTGATCCAGCTCTGAAATCTGCCAGCGCAGATCCGGCTCGGGCTCATCGTAGTAATCAGCAGCAGCAGGAGCCTCATGAGGTGCAGGAACATCAGCCGGTGCCTGAAAATGTGGTGCTTGTAGCGACCCGCCTTCTCCTACCTTTAGACGGACCGTTACTTTCTCTACTACTTGGCAAATCCTGCTATCTCTGGACAGGGGAGAACACGCCCAGGGCGTGTTGACTGACACGCCCGTGCGGGTCACCCGAGATTCGCCAGTGGACGGCACGCCCAGGGCGTGCTGAAGAGCACGCCCGTGCCTATAATTCCTCCTAAGAGCGCGCCCGTGCCTCGAGATGAGCACGGCCGTGCGCCCGTGCTGGATGGCACGGCCAGCCTGTGTCGTCCTCCAATGCGCGACTAAAAATGCAGAACTAAAATGCGGAACTTTATGCAACCCATCTAAGAATGACATCCTAACTTTAATGGTCATGCATGATGCGATGGCACACTTCCTTTCTCTAAAAATTCATGGAGAAAATAAATGAAACTTTACAAGTATTGCTAACCATTTAAAGTCATCACGCAAGGTTCTATAATATTACTAAGCATTATGGAACATGAATGCAAAATATCTATAACTCAAATACTTAGATAAATTCTATATAATCTAACTTAAACTAAGACTCTATAACCAAATGGATTTGGAGTCTTTTATTCCTCTTGTCCCAAGGACCTCTCCAAGGTCAGCCACCACACACACGTCACTCAGCACCGCCTTGTCGCCTTCCTTCAGAATTGCTTGCCTTTACCTTTACCTGCAGTAAGAGGAAATGCATCTATAAGCGAAAAGCTTAGTAAGTACTATCTAGCTCACAAAAACTCGAAATATGCAAACATGCTTCTAGATCAAACTGAACATCATATGAGATACTAATATGCTTGAAAGAAAACTACGAACATGTATAGCTCAAAACATGCATACTCAAGCAATAAATAATCTCAATTTACTTTTCTTGGCTCAACTTGAAACTTTAGCTATTCTTTAACTTTTGAAAACTTTCTGAAACTTTAGAAACTTTGCTAAAGCATATACTTGAAAATAATAATAACTTGGATCCACTGAAGACGTAAGTACCATCTGATGCGCGTTCCCTAAAAGGTTGGGGTAGCGAGCCACCAATCCTAATAGAGCAGACCTTGGTCTACCAGGGCCAAGACCTTGGAATTGGACACCTGGATTTCTTTAACGACGCCCTTGGACGCCGGGTACTGGCCTTAGAAAATAAAATAGCTTTTCTTACTTTTCTTTCTTATCTGTAAATGCCTTGGCATTTTCTGGAGCACCTTGCGTGCTAAAATCCCTAAGTCTTGACTTTTGGGGATTTCTTAAGGCCTTGGCCTTTTCTTTTCTTATCTTTATCTTCTCTTTTCTTTTCTCATAGCTTTCTTAGACCCTAAACTCATATAGGGTACATGAATAAACTTATACATAAACATACAACAATTAATGAACTAAGATAACATGCAAAAACTTAAACAAAAAGGAAATAGCTCTTTTTAAAACTTTTAAAGGAAATTCTCGCGGAAAAACCGCCTCTTACTGCAGGTGAGCAGTACTTACATTGATATCTTGGACTTACAACCAAGATTGACGACTAGAGCTCGAGAAAACTTGAGATCTCAGAGAATTCTTTACGCCTACGCGTTCCTCTCGTCGCGGGGACCCCGAATATAGGATTATCT
Organism: Boesenbergia rotunda; assembly: GCA_024364735.1. Taxonomy (NCBI): domain Eukaryota; kingdom Viridiplantae; phylum Streptophyta; class Magnoliopsida; order Zingiberales; family Zingiberaceae; genus Boesenbergia; species Boesenbergia rotunda. Next base: position 127,757 of record JAGFNQ010001756.1, read on the forward strand.
CTTGGAGAAGGGTCTCGGCCGACCCTCCTTGGCCTTGATGTTGGTCGGCGTCGCCCAAGAGAGAAGAGGGAGTCGGCGTGAGGGTTTGGAGAGGAGAGAAATAAAACTTCTCTCTTTAATTGGCTATTTATACTTAAGGGTCGGATCAACCTAACTATCGCTTAAATACCCTTCTCTCCATCCGTTTCTGTGCTTGATACCCCTAGCCCAGCCGGTTGGGCGCTTGTGCTGTTTCGGTGTGGTCGCGGGTTCGACCCACCCGCTGCACTAAACCGGTTTTTTCCTTTTTTTTGGCTTTTTCCTTTTTCTTTTTCTTTTTCCAAAAATACCAAACGGACTCGGAAAATTCCATAAAAATACTCTAAAAATTCCTAAAAATATCTAGAATATTTCTAAACCATTTCTAAATAATTCCAAGGACTTTAAGAACCAAAAATGAAAATTTTGGGGCGTTACAGTGCTCCCCCAGGTAGCTCACCGAGTCCTCTCCCATCCTTCCAAACCAAGGCCCCATCGCGGTCCCGTAAGATGATGCCGGACTTGGCAAATGCCTGCCGGCCATGTCTGCAATCCTGTCGGACCATGGGGACTGTCCTGCCTTTGGTGACATCAACACCGACTGACATAAGCCAATCGGTGATGACGTGACCAAATGGCATGTAAACCATGCGACGGCTCAGCTCACGATAGGATACAATGGACTGAAAGATGCTCTCCATGATATCGAAGTCCATTCGGCGGTGCATGCCGTAGAGCATAAGGCAATGGTAGGGTCGAATCTCAGCTAAGGGCTTGAAAGTGATTGGATGAATACAGTTTGTGATAATCTTGAATAAGACGTAATCAACAGGAGACAGACGTAGTGCTGCAAAGGTAGGAAAATCAGGGCCCAACTCATCGAGACCGGCCGGCCGGGATGACTAAAGAAGTGTTGATAGATAGCATCAGGAGTAATGTCCGCAAAAGGTGCCAATAAAGGATCAGGAAGCTCAGGGTAGATAGAATACAGATTTGGTGATCGTCGACCACCCAGATACTCTGCTAAAATCTCGTAAGAGAAATCAAGGTTCTTCTTGGCGACTCGAGTGGTGAACTCAAAGCCTCCCTGAGGACCCTGCTGAAGATTGTTGTAAAATTCAGAGACGAGGTCATAATTGATAGTTCTTTCCAGAGAGAGGAGAAAACCAAGGTTGTAATACATGATTATCTCCATGACCGACGAACAATGTTCAGTCAGAAAAGGGACATCAATGGATCGGCAGGGTAGAAGCTTAAAGGTGCGGGATTGGAATGCCTGCTCACAGGTAGCATTTGGGAAGCGAGAGCTTGAGGAAGGCTGAGGCCTTCTGGAGGGCGCAGATGAAGAAGGGGATTTCCCCTTCGAGCTGCCCTCCACAGCTTCTTTACCCTTAGATGATTTTCTAGAGATTGGAATAGATCATGACACAAGATTAAAGATTGTTCAACAGACAAGAGGTAACCCAAGACCCAATCAGTGAATATAAGATACAACAGTTGATCAAAAAGAGGACAATAATGAAATGAGAGAGAGATTTGGTCACAGATGACACAATCAAAAGGTGAACCATGGAAAGATAGAGTCACGGCCAACACAAGAAGGTCACGGCGCAACATCATAACATCATAACATGGTTAGTGCAAATACAAAATCCATTAACTGATTCACAAAGTGAACTAACCAACATAAACTTACTTAGGCGCCATGAAGAAAGTTCTTTAAGGTTGGAGAAAGAGATCACGCGGAAGAAGTTCTCGGCGAGAAGGCTTCAGTGAGACAAACTTGCCAAAAACAAGGAGGAGCTCTTGCGCAGAGGAGACGATAGTAGAGCACGCGCAGGAAGAGAGAAACCGCAGAGAGGCTCACGCGTAAGAGGAAGGGAGATCGCACACGTAGGAGAAAGCTTCGGTGGTGAGGGGTTTTTGGTCGGCTAGGGTTAGGCAATGAGGAGTTGTGAAGGAGTTAATCGGTTGGTGGATCGGTCCACCAACCATAATTTAATGCGCCTGAATGGATCACCATTCGATCTGATAGTGCCCAAACTGATCAGGCTCCAGCCTGATCGGACTGTCCTGGTCCTGATCGGTCGGGTGACCAATCAGGAAGGCTCCTGATCGATCGGCTGATCGATCAGGAAGTGAACAGTAGGGTCAGATGATTTTCGAGAGGCCCTCCTGATCGGTCTCTGGACCGATTACCACGATGTGCCAAATCGGTCCAGGGACCAATCCAGACTAGCAAAGAAAGGTTGGCCGAAATCTCGCAAAGTCTCTGTGACCCCTCTGATCGGTCGGTGGACCGATCAATGCAGGAGGAAGCCAGATCGGTCCGGGGACCGATCAGCCCTATGCCTGATCGGTCCAGTGACCGATCAGGGTTCCTGATACTTCCAGATACGATCTGAAACTTTCAGTTTCAGATTCTCACACGATTTTCAAAGGGATATGGTGAAGGATATCGATCTTGGAAGCCGTCCCTCGTCTATAATTGATCCCCAACCAAGGATCAAAGGTCCTTAGGGTTTGAACAAGTCACTTTGCTCCACCCAAGTGGAGTCAAACTCAAACAACAATCATTCAAACAATTTGTGCCAAATCCAAGTTTCCAATCAAGTTTCCTTGATTAGAATGTCCAAGTATGATCATGGAGCCAAATATACATATGTTATGCATTGGTTTTCCCCATACTTGGTCACCGAAGTGATTATTATCTTGTCAACTTAATTTCTCAAGGGATGCAATGACATTTTGAGAAATTGAGTTGATCCTAACATCTCACCCCATTTCTAGCAAACAAAAACGTTTTGGTAAACCTTATAGTGTATGTGAGATGTCCCCAAAGTTACCCAATTGTTTCCCAACAATTTCGAAATAATCATGAAGGATTTTGAATGCATTTTGAAATTCATGAAGCATGACACATTCCCAACTCCCTTCTTAAGAAACTAAACTCATTTTCGGGGAGTGGCTTAGTGAAAATGTCAGCGAGGTTTGATTTGAACTCTACATGTGAGAGTACAATATCTCCCCTAGCCACATGATCTCTAATGAAGTGGTGACGCACTTCAATATGTTTTGTCCTAGAATGATGGACTGGATTTTTAGTTAGATTAATTGTGCTAATATTATCACATAACACTTGCACACCCTTGTAACTCAATTCATAGTCCTCTAGAGTGTGAATCATCCACAACAATTGCGATACGCTCTCTCCCATAGCAATATACTCTCCCTCGGTCGTGGAGAGAGCAACACAATGTTGCTTCCGACTTGACCAACTTACTAAGGATGAACCTAAGAATTGTCAACCCCCACTTGTGCTTTTTCGGTCCAACTTACATCCAGCGTAGTCGGAATCCGTATAGCCAATTAAATCAAATGATTCAGTACGGGGGTACCAAAGACCGACTCCTATTGTGCCTTTAAAGTATCTCAAAATTCTCTTGACAGTGATTAAGTGAGATTCCTTGGCACAAACTTGATACCTTGCGCACATACCCACAGCGAAAAGAATATCTGGTCGACTAGCTGTGAGGTATAGCAAACTCCCTATCATGCTTCGATATTGAGTCAAATCAACGGATTTACCACTCTCATCATTATCTAATCTTGTATTTGTAGTCATGGGAGTTGTTACCTCTTTTGAATCACTCATATTGAATTTTTGAAGCATTTCTTGTGTATACTTTGATTGGTGCACATGGATATCATCGCGAGTTTGCTTGATTTCAAGTCTAAGAAAGAAAGTAAACTCTCCCACAAGACTCATTTCAAACTCACTTTCCATGTGTCCAATGAATTCATTTAAATAGCCCTTGTTAATCGAGCCACAAATTATATCATCGACATATACTTGGGCTACAAAAATATTATCACCATCTCTCCGTAGAAATAGTGTAGGGTCTATTTGGCCTCTTACAAAGCCTTTTTCAATAAGAAAAGTTGACAACCGCTCGTACCAAGCTCGGGGTGTTTGTTTAAGACCATAAAGTGTCTTTTTGAGCTTCAACACGTGGTTTGGGAATTCGGTACTCTCAAACCCCGGAGATTGTTCGACATAGACCTCTTCCCTAATCAAACCATTTAGAAAAGCCGATTTGACGTCCATTTGATATAACATGAACCCTCGATGTGCCACAAATGCAAGCATCAATCGGATGGATTCTAATCGTGCCACGGGAGCATAGGTCTCATCATAATCAAGGCCTTCAACTTGACTATAGCCCTTGGCTACTAAGAGTGCCTTGTTTCTAATGATTTCTCCCTTATGGTTCAATTTATTCTTGAAGACCCATTTGGTTCCAATGATGGTGGTCTTCTTAGGTCTAGGGACTAAGTCTCAAACTTGACTTCTTTCGAATTAACCTAGTTCATCTTGCATTGCAATGATCCAATCGGGATCATTTAATGCTTCATCAATTTTTCTAGGCTCAATTTCGGAAATTAGAGCAACTTCATTAGCCTCATTCCGAAAGAATGATCTAGTCCTAACCCCATGATGGATGTCACCAACAATTTGGTCTTGGGGATGACTAGAGGCTAATCTAGTTTGCCTAGGTGTTGGTGGTGCTTCTTGAATAGGTTCACTAGACATAAGCTCAGCCTCAGGATCTGGCTGATCAATGGGTTATCTAGGCTCACCGTCATCGGATTCATCACCATCAGCAAAATTTGGATTCTCATTCAAACTTAGTCTCCTAAGTTCGAATTGGACTTCATCTTCTGGTTGACCATTGACTTTTGGAATTTCTTCAAAGACAACATCAGAAGACTCTTCAATTAATCTAGAATTCTTGTTGTAGACTCGGTAGGCTTTGCTAACGAGGAAATACCCGACTAGTATCCCTTCATCAGTCTTTGCCGTGAACTTTCCAAGACGATCCTTGGTGTTTAGGATGAACACCTTACAACCAAACACCCTAAGATGTTTAACCGTAGGTGGTTTCCCAAACCAAAGTTCATGGGGAGTCTTTCCTAAAAACCTATGGATGAGAACTCGGTTTTGCACATAGCAAGCTATATTTACAGCTTCAGCCCATAAGTAACTCAGAGTGAGTACTCATTAAGCATGCTTCGTGCAGCCTCTTGTAGAACACGGTTCTTCCTCTCTACAACACCATTTTGTTGTGGTGTTCTAGGAGTAGAGAACTCATGTCTATAACCTCTATCTTGACAAAATTCTAAAAACCGTTGGTTCTAAAATTCACGTCCATGATCACTTCTAATTGTCTTAATTGTTGATGATTTTTCATTTTCAACTCTTCTACAAAAAGAAATGAAAACATCTAAGGTTTGGTCCTTATATTTTAAAAAGTAGGTCCACGTATATCTAGTGAAATCATCAATGATCACAAAACAATATCTACTTTCATTCAATGATATGATAGTACTACAATCAAATAGATCCATGTGAAGTAAATCTAAAGCTGTAAAAGTACTTACAGTGCTCTTACCTTTATGTGCAGATTTCGTTTGCTTACCCATTTGACATGCATCACAAAGTTTATCCTTTTCATACTTGATGCTTGGTAAGCCACGAACTAATCCCTTGTTGGCCAACTTCCGGATGTTCTTCATATTCACATGTGCAAGTCTCCGGTGCCAAAGGGTGGACTCTTCGTCTTTTGACATGAGACACTTAGCAAAAGCATTAGTAGCACTTTTAAATGAAACTTGATAAATATTGTCTACTCTTGTTCCTACTAGTACCGTGTCCAAGGTGTCATGTTGTCTAACTAGACATTGACTTGGTTGAAAATCAATTGTGTAACCCGTGTCACATAATTGACTGACACTTAGGAGATTAAATGTCATCCCCTTGACTAGAAGGACATTTGAAATTCTAAGACATTCGGATATTTGAATGTCTCCTATTCTTATGACCTTAAGACTACCATTGTTACCAAATGAAACATTACCTCTACTTTTCTTGTGAAGTGTGGTAAACAATGATCTATCCCCGGTCATGTGTTTGGAGTATCCACTATCAATGAACCAAGTTGATAGATGCTCCCCCTCAATCATAACCTACACAATTCGAAAAATAGAAGTTTTAGGTACCCAAACCTTGGGACCTAAAGCATCAACTAAACAAGACTTAGGCACCCATGCCTTGACAACTTTCTTTTGAACCTTGGGTGTCCTAGATTATCTCATATCAGTCCTAGACATAAAAGACACAAATGAGGGTTCTTTAGGACGGTAACCAATACCGGCCCTATTGTAGACTGCCCTTTGGGCATTCAAGATCATGTCTAGGGTTTTAGAGCTAGTTGAGAACTTCTCAAGAATATTCTTGAGTTTCTCAACTTCACTCTTTAATGATTGGTTTTCTTCTACTAGCAAATCATCATGCAAATCATCTACATCCTCAATCTTAGAGGATTTCAAATGTTCAACCTCAAGTTTTAATGACTTAATCTCATCTTCTAACAATTCAGCATGTAAGTCATCAATGTTATCATCCCTAGATAGTTTCAATTGATCAATTTCTAATTGCAATGTTTTAACCTTATTTTTTGACTTCTTCAACATATTGGTTAAACATGCAATTGCTCTATAACATTTTTTAAATTCGGGAGAAGTTACCTCATCATCATCCGAAGATGATGAAGTCGCGTTTGAGGAGTTGGAAGATTCATCACTACTCTCTTGATCTCCCAATGCCATGAGTGCCACATGCCTTGTGCTCTTCTACTCCTTCTCTTCATCGGATGAGCTTGAGGAGGATTCATCCCAAGTGGCCTTCAAAGCCTTCTTCTTCTTCTTGGATTTTTCTTCTTTCCTTTTGGATTTTTCCTCCTTCTTCTTTAGCTTTGGGCATTCATTCTTGAAATGCCCTTTCCTACCACACTCAAAGCAAGAAGCATTAGTCTTATCAAGTTTAGCTTCACTAGGGTTACCTCTACTCTTGAAGCGTCGACCCCTTCTCATCATCCTTCTCACAAAGTTCGCCATCTCGGAGGATGAGGAGCCGCTGCCATCTTCCTCGGAATCGGACTCGGATTCGGAAGAGGATGAAGATGAAGTGACTTCCTTCTCCTTCTTCTTCTTCTTCTTCTTCATATTGGATCGATCCCCTGCAACTAAGGCAATCCCCTTCTCCTTGGGGCCTTTGTTAGCCATTTCATGTAATTCCATTTCACAAAACAAATCATCTAACTTAACAATGGATAAATCCTTGGATACTTTGTAGGCATCCACCATGGATGACCACAAAGCATTCCTTGGAAATGCTTTTAGTACATACCTCACAAGGTAGCGATTCTCGACCTTTTCATCAATCGAATGAAGTCCATTGAGGACTTCCTTGAACCGGCTATGGAGCTCACTTACCGATTCATTTTCCTTCATGGAGAGATTTTGTAATTGGTTGAGAAACAAATCCCTCTTGGCGATTCTTGAGTCTCGGATGCCCTCGTGGAGTTAAATGAGCTTGTTCCACAAGTCCTTTGCACTTGTGAAAGGACCAACCTTGATGAGTTGGTCTTTGTTCATGCCGCATTGTAAAGTGACAACCGCCTTTGCGTCGGCTTCACTCTTCCGAGTTTGTTCGGCTATCCACCGCCATAATTCAAGTTCCTTGCCTTCATCATCCTTAGGAGGAGTGAAACCCTCCTTCACCGCGAACCAAGTGTTGATGTCCATCTTCAAATAATACTCCATCTTTGATCTCCAATATTGGAAATCAGCACCATCAAAGAAAGGAGGTCGGGTGGTGGAAAATCCATCTCTCAACGCCATGGATGATAGCTCTCGGTTGTTAATCCGCAAAAACAGAGCCCCAAGCTCTGATACCACTTGTTGGAACCCGAATGGCTAGAGGGGGGGTGAATATAGCCAGACATAAACTTCTTTCGCTTTAGGTCGCTTTAGGGTTTCTCTGCACTTCACGGTTAGTAGCACGACAGCGGAAACAATAGAAACAGAGTGCAGAAATGCAGGAAACAAAAACAGACGAAACCAACTAGCAAGATCGCTAACAAGGAGGGTTTACAAGGTTCGAGGATAACTTGCCCCTACTCCTTGGCGTGCCCTTAAGGTGGGCGATCCCTTGATCGTCGGCAGATCAAGCCCCGGTTAACACCAGATAGAAAGCAACCTCCTTCTCGGTGGAGAAACCTCTCCACAGTGTTTCAATCACAGATATAGGTTTAAGCACAATAAAACACAAGAAAGATCTTACTTAGCACTTAGCAAAGACAAGAACATAGCAAGCTTCCTCCTGATCTCCACCCAGCGACGATCTCACGCAAGAACCCTTTCCCCGTGTCTTCTCGCTGTTGGACTCGAAGCTCCTTGTTCCTTCCTCCAAGTGCTCAAGCAAGGGATGGTTGCTTCAAGATTGCAGTAGCTTGCTCAAAGTGATGGAACTTCAGAACACGCAAGCAAGTTGTGGAGAACACAAAGTCGCAGCAAGAACTCAAGCCTGAAACTGTATTTCGAACTTCTGCCTCAACGAAGCTTTCTTGCGCCCTTTTGTTTCTCCACTCAGCACCAGGTGACACCATCTCCTGCAGCCTCCAGCTGCTTCTCTGCTAACGCCAGCTACCACTGAGCTCTCCTTGGACTTCCTGAGCTTCCCTCAGCCAAGCTCCAGTCAACAGCTCCAGTCTGCAGCTCCAGCCGTTGCAACCTGAGATGGAAAACGGATAAACCTGCTCCAAGGAAAGGCCTTCATTGACTCTCCTTGAGTGTTTGAATCTTCCCTGTCACCTGTAGCTTAATCAGAGTGTTAGCACAGCATATCAAGCAGGAAATCATGTATCAGATGTTAAGCGCAGAGAATCGGATACGTTCAGACGCGATCAGAACGTCTGACAGTGCATTTTGAATTAAAGTGATCGGTCACCGGACCGATCAGAGAACCTCCTGATCGGCCACTAGACAGATCAGGCTGGGTCCAGACAGATCAGGCTCCGTCCTGATCGGTCCCCAATGCTCAATTAGAAATCGCGATTTCTTTGGGACTCTCCTGGATCGATCACCAGATCGATCCCAGGTTGTGGATCGATCACCAGACCGATCCACCCCTTTATCGGGTGATTTCTGAGCTTCGCAGTCCAAACCTCCTGATTGGTCACCGGATCGATCAGGGAGCATCCTGATCGGTCACCAGACCGATCAGGTCATGACCAGACAGATCAGGCTCCGTCCTGATCGATCATAGAGAGGAACCCGCGACGCTGGATCGTTCTCCAGAACGATCTGTACAGTGATCCTGATCGGTCACCAGACCGATCAGGAGCAGATCAGCAAGGGAACTCAACCTCACTATTTGCTCCCTGATCAGTCACCAGACCGATTAGGAGCCAAGCAATGGGTGAAACACATACTCCCTGATCAATCACCAGACCGATCAGTCATCGCTGGATCGGTCACCAGACCGATCCACAAAGGAGCACCATACCAACTCCCTGATCGGTCACCAGACCGATTCAGGGGCTCCAACCTAGCCCTCCAGGCTAGGGTTTCATCCACCTTAGCCCTCCAAGCTAAGGATTTTTCACCTAACCCTCCAAGTTGGGAATTTGCACCTAACCCTCCAAGTTAGGACTTTTCACCTAGCCCTCCAAGCTAGGACTTTTCACCCAACTCTTCCGGATTAGGACTTTTCCAAACCTAGCCCTCCAAGCTAGGACCTGACCCTCCAAGCCAGGACTTTTTCACCTAACTCTCCAAGTTGGGACTTTTCACCTAACCCTCCAAGTTAGGACTTTTCACCTAGCCCTCCAAGCTAGGACTTTTCACCCAACCCTTCCGAATTAGGACTTTTCAACACCTAGCCCTCCAAGCTAGGATTTTCCACACCTAACCCTCCAGGTTAGGATTTTCCAACACCTAGCCCTCCAAGCTAGGATTTCCCATACCCTGCCTGATCCCCGATCAGGACTTAATCATAATCATCATAATCATCAACCTAAACTAAAATCGGTGTCAACACCAAAACAACAATCAGGGTCAGACTGCATCAACATTAGGCCTATAACCCAACCCGGCTTTGTTGTACACAGCCCTTTGACTGTTGATGATCATATCTAAGTTACTAGATCCCACCTGGAATTTCCTAAGGGCCTTTGTGAGGTCATCTACTTGTTTCCTTAATTCCTTATTTTCATTTTCAAGGCGTGAAACGTGTGAAGAAGTAGAACTAGCATGCAAATCCTTAAGTCTAGTAGCTTCTACTCTAAGCATGGCAATTTGTTCTTTTAGATCCTTAACTTTACTTCTAGTCTTAGCTAAGTCCATGTTCGTGCTAGAAATTATTTTCACTAAAGTAGAGGAGGGTAAGTGGTATACCTCACTTACCGAAGCTTCTGACTCTGATGATGAAGTGGAGGAGCTCTCATCTTCACTACTTGAGCTTCGTTCATCATCCGATGAGTCCGAATGATCTTGTGCCATAAGAGCAAAGTGGGAGACTTACTCTTCTTCTTCCTCTGAGGATGAAGGATCATCCCAAGTTGCCTTGAGGTTGGTGGCACCCTTCTCCTTTCCCTTTGATCTCTTCTTGTCACTCTTCTTCTTCTCTTCCTTCATGTCATCCCTTTTCTTCAATTGAGGGCACTCATTCTTCATATGTCCCTCTTGGTGGCAGTTGTAGCAGATTATGTCCTTGGCCTTACTCTTACCTTTGGCCCCTTTCCTAGTATAGGACTTGTTATATAAACTTTTAAATGCTCTACGAAATTTCCTTACCATGAAGGCCTCTTGGTCACTGTCCATAGAGGTGCTTGACTCCTCTGAATCTGATGAAGATGAGTAGACCACCTTCTTCTTCTCCTTCCTCCTCTTCTTCTCCTTTTCTGCAACAAAAGCAATACCTTTCTCTTTGGCCGTAATGTTAGCTTGCTCGTGCAGTTCAAATTCACAAAACAAATCATCTAATTTTACTAAAGATAAGTCCCTTGATACCTTGTAAGCATGAACCATGGATGCCCACAAGGTGGTTCTTGGGAATGCTTGTAAAACATACCTGACGATGTCCCAGTTTTCTATCTTCTCTCCAAACACATAGAGCTCATTTATCACTTCTTTCACCCTTCCATGTAGCTGGCTGACGGTTTCGTTACTCTTCATGGACAGGGATTGCAGTTGAGCCACTAGTAGGTCCTTCTTGGCTCTTCTGGACTCGTTGGACCCCTCGTTCAGTTCAACCAACTTGTCCCATAGTTCCTTGGCGCTTTTGAATGGCCCCACCTTGTTCAGTTGCTCCTTCGAGAGCCCGCATTGCAATGTGGTGGTGGCCTTCGCATTAGACTGCGCCCTTTTCATCACCTCCTTCGACCATGATCTCATCGGTGTTGGGTCTCCTCTTTCATCGATGGGCGCCTCGAAGCCATCTGCAACACTTATCCAATTTTCTATGTCATTCATAAGGTAGTATTGCATTCTACCTTTCCAGTAGACGAAGTCGTTCCCATCGAAGAACGGAGGTCGTGTGGTGGAGTATCCCTCTTGAAACGCCATTTCAATTTGTTCTGGTTGATTGTTAGATCTTCCAAAACGCACTTCGCTCTGATACCAACTGATGGATCGATTTAGGCGTGCAGAGGGGGGGGGGTGAATGCACTTTTTTGGATCTCTACAAAGTTGTTAGCGCAGTGGAAATAATATGTAAAAGAAACAGAAGCAATGCTAACACTTATCAGTTACTTGGTATCCACCCAGATGGGTGACTAGTCCAAGGATCCACGCCGCGAGCACCACTTTTCACTATCGAAAAGTCTCCTTGAGGTGGAGAAACCTTTACAGCAAGATCTTCCTCTTTACAGATGCAAAAATACAATAGAGGAAGCAAGAAACACTCTACAATTTGGCAGCACTTCGTTACTGTACGGAACCGTACCGTACACGTACAAAACGTGCTCCTTTTATAGGTGAATAGGACAGATTCGCAATCTGTCTAGCCCTCACCAGTCGACTGCCCCTGGGGCAGTCGACTGACCTAGCATTAATTGCTAGCCAATGGCTAGCCAACGACTAGTTTCGGGGGTATACCAGTCGACAGCCCAGCGGCCAGTCGACTGGTCCGACGCTGCGAACTTTCTGTGAGTTTTGACAGTCGACTGCCTCTGGGCCAGTCGACTGCCCTGCCTCACAGCTCAGCTCCAGCCACTCCGGACCTTCTCCTTCGCGTGTGCCTTCAGGTCTGCTCCCTTGGCTCGCCCCCTGAAGTCCTCTTCCTCTGGCTATCGTCCCTCGGATGCGCACGCAAGCCTTCCCTTGGCTTGCCTCCATGCCACCCTTCACGTGTGCCCTTGAAGTCCACTTCCCGACTTGCCTTTGGAGCTCTTCTCCCTCGGCTCTCGTCCCTCGGATATGTCCACCATGTGTGATTCTCCAAGTCCTGCAAACTCAATCACACATATCAAATACAACATTACACTCTAACTTTGAACATATTCGCCCACACATCAAAACCATGATCTTCCAATCATTTAAGGGCCAATTGCCTCAACAGCCTCATGTTGTGATTAAGAGCATTTACAACGCGCAACATGAGTTGTGATTACGATCATTCAAATATCACATATAAATATTACACATAAATTATAATACCATATACATATACCACATACACAATTATAAAATCAAAACTCAAGCAATTTAATATATTATTACATTCAACCATAAATATCACACTTAAGTAAAACAATCCAAACTAGTAGTAAAAAATTCACTTAGTAACATAATTGCTTTCCTACAAAAGAGTATAAAAATTTAAAATAAGTAGAATCTATATCAATCATACAAAACTATAAACTTAGATAACCAAGTGACTATACTTCCTATTAAATGCTCAAGAAAAAGCATTTTATTATTTGGTCAAATTATGTCACGCCCCGAGACCCCAGGAGCCGCTGATCTAATAGAAAATCGGACAACACCTCCCCTGTCCGGCGAACAATTTACACATACAGACATCACATATAACACGACCACACAGTTTAAATGGGCCTCAGGCCTCAAATTAAGACAGAACATAAAATAAAACCGGGTAAACCATACCTGACTGCGGACCGGCCCAACCTACGACAAAACACAATGCATAAAGGTCACCATGGCTCACAAAAGTACAACTATACCGTCGTATATTATGACAAAACCCAACACCAAAAGCAACAGCGGAAATGTAAAGTATAACAAATATAGAAAATGGTACCAATAACTACTACCAACAAAATAGGAGAAAATTTCGAAAACATCTCGACGAGTACGCGAACTCGGATAGATTGTCGGGCATGCTCCAGTCGATCATCCTGAAATAAAAACAAGTAGCTAACGGGATGAGTCATAGAACTCAGCGAATATCTCATCATATATACAAGATAATCTAAGCTAGCAACAGTGTAACGGACTATCGAAATAACACATGTACAAGCAGTGGTAAGTACAACTGTAAGAGGGAATAGGAAATACCATACCAATGTAGCAGAGTCGCCAAAACCAGACATAAGGTCTCCTGTAAGTGCATGTCAATCATATGCAACATCCAAGTAAAGCAAACACAAATAAGTACAGAGTATACGTGTACACAAGGTGCAATGACATGGTCACCCCTGCCGTCGGTCAGACATCGTCACCTATGTACGGGAGGAAGCTGAGCGGAGGCCACCCTCCGACGTAGGGTTGTGACTGTCGTTCATACCCTGCCATCACTACTACTGAGCGATCGAATTGACGGAATGCTGTCGGTGTAACACCCCTACTCCATGACCTATCTTGGCAATATCTCTATCAGCCCCAGGCCATCTCTGGAGGATATCTCTATCTGGGTGTTACCCCTACCCCATGTATATAAACGGGGGAGAGACCTCTCTCTCTCATCTCCTGGTATATGGACTACTCAAGGAGGGATCTCTGCCTGCTACCACGCTCCGATTCACTAACCCATGAGTGCATGAGTGGAACAGCACAGAGCACACTACCCAATACTCCGTCAACCACTAACCCATGAGTGGCCGTATGGGTAGGTCAGTATGACTGTTGACCTGACTCACCCACAAAGGGGGCCCCTGATCGACAGTGATGCACAGTGCGCGATGATGCATAACACGGGTCAAACAACATCCACTATCTAGTCCACCTATATCAACATGATATGCAAGGATCATAGATAATCTAACATAACCTAAGTCCTATAGGTATAGGTATCACATGTTAATTGTGGCACAAACAACATCAGCAAAATAAATATAAGAGTTATGTCACAATCTATTACTCTATTGCTAAACAAAGCATATCAAGCATATATATATCTGTGACTAATCTAAAAGAAAAGTCAGAGATACCCGCCTCCAGTGAAATCACACGTAAACGAAGAGAATCCCCGTCCAAAAATCTGTAATCGCTCACCAAGTCAATGTCCTGTATCATGAACATAAATTTAACTATTTACAATAGTAATGATAGCTAAACTAATACTAAACAATATTAGGATCTAACCCTAACTATCATATGTAGTTTGTCAACCCCAATTAATTAAACGCCTTTGATCTAACTTGTAGCGGCCCCGCCTCTATGGTCCCCGCAGGCAACCCTCTAGGCCGGCGACCCTACGGTCTTCCCACCCCTGGCAGTGGGTTTTTGCCTTCCCCAGGATTCGAACTCTAGACCTCCAGGCTAAGTACTAAAGTTCCTGAATCCTGGTACCAAGTGAGCTGTAGAGTTCGAATCTTGGGGAAGGCAAAAACCCACTGCCAGGGGTGGGAAGACCGTAGGGTCACCGGCCTAGAGGGTTGCCTGCGGGGACCATAGAGGCGGGGCCGCTACATAACTTGTGATCCAATTAGATTATCAACCAAGCAAAAACCCTAACCCATTCATAGCTCACGGGATGAAGCTGTAGGATCGGTGAAGCAACAATTATTCTAATCCCCAATATTAACTCAGGGACACATGAACAAATCACCTATTCCAAGGTCAAGACAAAACAAAAACAATTCCACTCAAAACAACCCCAAGCACCTCACACACTAATCAAGACTAACAACAACCTACATAGGAAACCCACGATTAGAGTAATCCCACACCCGAAACCATAACTCATAGAGCCAAGGGAACAAGAAATCCTTAATCGAAATCTCATTCAAACTCTATACAAGATATGATCAACATAGAAGCGAAACAAAATCATAATTTAACAGCCTCAACCCAGATCAACAACCACAGATCGCAAATAACAAGGAACAGAGAATTCAAGATCCATAGCTGAAGCTTCAAGGTCTTACCTCCTAATACTCACCTGCGTGGATCATCCCCTACAACCCAACAATAGAACACCCAACCACAGAACACACATGACCCTCCAAATCGCAAGGGAACAAGGGTACGAGGCCAAATATAGGGACAAGCTTCAAGAACATCCGAAGAAATCCAACACCTAACAGAAGGGATCACATCTTACCTCAAGAATTTCCGGCGTCCCTTGCTCTAACTCCGTCGATCCAGCCATAATCAGTCAAGAACTCCCTCCACGTGATGACGGCGAGGACTTGATCTGCTAGGGACACGAGGCCAAGACCTTCTTAGTGTCGGCGACCATCTGTGACCTGAGCTGGAACGTCGTCGGTGCCAACAGAGTGGCCCTAAGGTGAAGGCGAGGCGAAGAAGACGGAGAAGAAAAAGAGTGCTTGGCTGTGATCTAGGGCACACGAAGGCGAAGGGTGCTTGGCTGCGATCCAGACACGCGAGGGCGAAGAAGACTCAGTGCTTGGCTGCGCTAGGGCTCACCAAGAAATAAGAGTGAAGGATCGATAACGTGAGGAGAAGAAAAGGAAAGGGTTCGTGCTACCTGTGCTCACGAACAGCCCCAATGCGGTGACCTTATAAAACTCACCCTTTTACACTTAGCCCCTCTTAATTTAATTATTCGCCCAAAAGCCCCTAACGCTTGAGTTTATTGCCTTTTAACCCTTCAACTTTCCATATTCTAACAAATTAGTTTCACCTTCTCCATAAAAACTCTATCAACCCAAACTTTCCAACAAGATCCACCAACAAAGAACATGATGCACATTTGCTTTTGGATCTATAGATGCAATTCGACCTTCTGTAACAAATCCATCAATGTACCAATGAAATAGCTTACACTTAGTATTATTGTCGATATCTCCATGACTTATATCCTTCATTTTTTACTGTATAATAATACAAAGTTATTAATTCTAGAATGCCTATTTTTATAACATATGTTTAATTTAAAAATATAGAATTTTAAAATAATTACCTGAGCTACAGTTAGAGGTTATTTAACATTATTAATATTATCACATTTTTTTCCACGACTACTATTGCCAATATCATTCCCAATTCTCAATATCATTCCCAATTCTGCTACCAATATCACCACTAGCAACCTAATTTTACAAATAAATTGTGTCAAATAATATCACCATAAAATAATTTTACTAACAAGAAATAAAAACTCCATGTAATTAAGACAAATGATGTCAAATAACAAATGATGACAAACTCTTCCATATTTTATTTTATGTTGTTATTTACTAATCTATATAAAATAAGAAATTTAGTTTACCTATTTTTTTTCTTGTGAATTCTATGTGCAAATAACAAAGAGATAGTTTTTTATTAAAAAAAATAAAGAGATAGTTTTATTATCATTTTCTCTCCAATAGCTTGACTACTAGGTTATTCATTTTTTTCTTATGACCTTCGATTCAAACTTTTGATTGTGTAATTGGTGTCTCTACAAGACTTACTTTTTCCTTAAGTATAAGACATAAAAATTATTAGAATAAATAATAATGTTACAATTAAGTATATCTGAAAAACTTTTCATAAAGTTTGATAAATAATAATTTTTACCATCATGCAAGCCAAACGAGCATAACCTCTATTGCTCGTTGTCTGAATAATATGGTCTTGATTTCCTCTCATTATTCTAAATTTTGTACTTTTTTCCTTGAGAATCAATAGAAATAATAATTAATTAACAAGGGAATATAGAAAGAAACAATAGAAATTATGATATAGCATAGAAAAAAAAGGAGGCAGAAAACATCAAGTAGTAGCAAGAAAGTCTCGGATCTTGAGGTTGGAACGATAAAGAAGTATAACAATACATGTTTAGGACATTGTTGAATTTCAAAAAAGTTTAAGGTACATGGTGAGGTTCAAGAGATTGAAGCATTGGAAGTTTTTAACTTCGTGGTGCTAAGAGCATATTCTTATTCATCATTTAGCACTAGATTGATTGGAGTTTCAATCCAAACAATGCTGATCAGAAAAAGCATCAGTAGTTGGGTTTAGGGAATACATTCCACTACTCCTTGTATATATGAGTTCAGATTTCCAGCGGCAATAATTCAGATTTCTCATCAGTAGTTGGGTTTAGGGAATACATTCCACTACTCCTTGTATATATGAGTTCAGATTTCCAGCGGCAATAATTCAGATTTCTCAGTATTGGCACTAGTATCTATGAGTAATTGCTTCAAATTTTTGTTGCATCCCGTGCCTCATCCCTTACAAAAGAATGAAAAGTTAAATGCAGCCACTCACATATCAGTTTCCTTAGCAACAAATTAATATTAATTCAATAAATCCAAATCAACAACTTCCTGGACTAAGTTTCAACAGTTGCAATTCAAAAGGGTTAAGTTAAGAAGAAAACATAATTCATTTTGTTGTTGATAGGAATAACTAGAGGAATTGGCACAAAACAAGTTGCTGTTGATCAACATTCTCTCCTCTTTTTTTTCCTCTTCTTATTCTCATCTTTCTTAACTCTCAAACAAACTCAGTTTTATCTTCTCTCTACTCTACTTTTATCTTATATCTCATCATCTCAAATAGCTTGAAGAATGCATTTATGTTGTATAGGTGAAGAACCAAACAGACAATTAAGCAGTTTGATTCATTCCTAGCCTGCATTTTTTTTTTTATCGTAGCAATCAAATTCCAAATTTTGGTCACAAACGGCTTGAGAAGAGTAAAACACCACTTGTCATTGAGTAAACAAGAACTTTACTTAAGCTTTTCACTGATCAAGAAGATGCATAAAAAATTTGGATATGGTAATCAAGACACTGAATTCCGATACTCAAGAGGTCAATTTCAGAAATCACACAGAACTCCGAAACTCAAGAGGTCAAGTTCAAGAGTTCAAGAGATTGAAGCATTGGAATTTATTAGCTTCGTGGTGCTAAGAGTATATTCTTATTCATCATCTAGAGTAAGAGCATATTCTTACCATTTTATATTTCTCTTATTTAGTGAATTCCACACTTCTATAAAGTATATGCTTTTGAACCCAAAAGTAGAACTTGTACTTGTCTAATAGTTAGTGTGTGATCAAATAGTTTCCTATGTTAAATTGCATAAAATTATAACTTGTACTTGTCTAATTAAAATTGGAAGAAAAAAATGGTATCTTAATAAATTCCTTCAAAGGCAATAGTAAACTAAATGGTAACATCGAAATCAATAAATTCCTTGAAAGGTAATATTAAACTGAAGGGTATTGTGAAAAATAATGAATTCCTTCAAAGGCATCATTAAGTAAATAATAAAACCTGTCTACTTAACCAAAGGAAAACAAATCCACCAAAATCAAAATAGCATCAGAACTTTAACCATTAAAAGCAAGATTTATTAATTAATACTTACTTGAAAGGTAGATGATAGTGTTCTCTTCGCAAACAATCCCCACTGATTTTGTTCCATAAATTCAAGCTCCAAAAGACTAAGATTTCGTGAAGCCATTGGACCAACATTAGCTTCTCTATAAGTATTTGCAGTTTTGACTTTTTATCGTTGCACAACTTAGCAAATTTTTGAAAGATTGATTTCTTTTCCCACTTCTCAACATTATAATTCATCTATACATTAAGAAGCATGCAAATATGTTTACATTTTGTTATAGAATTGGACAAGAAAAATTTAACGACTGAAGGGACTACCTTAAGAAAATTCCACATCATATTCTTCACTTCTTCATCTACGTCATGTCATCCATCTAATGTATATGGCAAAGATTTCTTTGTCATGCAACCTAGAAAAGAAGCATACTTCACTAAATTATTTCCAATGGTTTATCTGAACTCATTACGAATTATGTACTACATAAAGATTATCTAATAGGGTTTGCAATTAACTACACTCACTATAAGTAAGGTTCAATTTTTGCAGTATTGAATGACACATCGATGTGCAGCTTGCAACATATGGTCTTCTAAAATCTTTTCTTTTCATTGGGAATTCGGCGATCATCCACTAATCCATTCTCTATATCCACATTTCAATTAGAACGGGCACCAATATTAGCAGCTTTTTTTATAAAAGCACTACAAAACCACATTCATTCTTTTGCGAGGTAACACTCAGTTATGCAACCCTCTGGCCTTGCTTGATTCTTCATATAACCTTTAAATGTTTTCACAAATCTAAATAACAAAATAAAATTAGATAAAAGAAGTGTTGATAACAAAATCTAATTCGTTGTATAATATTCATTACCTCTCAAATGGATACATCCGGCAAAATTGGACTGGTTCACACAAGCAAACTTCTCTAGCTAAATGAATTGTCAAATGAACTGAAATGGTAAAGAAAATGGGTGGAAAATATCTTTTCAACATGCATAGAGTTTCAACAATAATCTCCTCAAGTTGTTCTAAACAATTCCTATCTAAAACTCTTTGACATAATTCATTGTAAAATATACATAGCATAAATAGAGCATTGCGTAGACCTTTCAGTAAAAGATTTCTCAATGCAACTAATATCAATTGTTGCATTAGAACATGACAATAATGAGATTTCAGCCCAATAAGTTTATGCTCTTCTAAAGAAACACAATTACCAATATTTGAGTTATAACCATCAGCTAACTTTATTTTCTTCAACCTAGAGCAAAATATATCCATTTCTTTTTAAGACAAGGTGTAAGGTGCAGCATGCAAGTGATACAAATTTTCTCGTTTTTCTTGAGGATGTAATTTTTCTCTAATTTTTAAAAGCATCACATCTTTGCGAGCATTAACACCATCTTTGCATTTTTTTCATCACGTTTAATAATGTGTCTATGATATATTAGGATGTATACTAAAAGCCTTGCTTTTATATAGACATCTACATTTTGAAAGAGAATCACATGATCACTGTTTGCATGCTTATATTAGTATGTACATATTGTTTGATACTTTACATTGTAGATAATATGGTGTGTGGTGTCACACAGAAGATCATGTTATCAGTCCCTTGTAATGTATAAGTAGAGGCTCACAACCGAGATGGATTTGGGCAAACCATCGGGATGGTTGTAGTGTAATTTGGTATTTGTTTATCTTGACCATAAAATTACACTAGTACACTTTGTGTACATTGAACAGGACCGACATAGAGGTGATTCAATTTATACTGACTTTATAATTGAATCAGACCACAGTTATTAAGGAGTACATGCTCTTAATCTTGATATAATAACGGGCATATGTACTTAATATTTATTTCTTTGATTTACCAATGGGCGAGATTTATTCTGTTAAATCGATAAGCCCGGTAAGTTGAGAAATAATATTATTTACATGATGTGTCATTGATTATAGAAGGAAACCGTGTCCTGGTGAGTCAGGTTGATGATGTCCCCTTGAGGAGCTCATAAGGTTCATCATGTTAAATCTTGAAGGTGGACTTGGTCCGACATGATGATAAGGTTGAGTGGTACTACTCAAGGAGTTAGATATTGATTAATTAAATTGTCAATAATTTAAATTAATCAACGGACATTCGATATCTTAAACATGAGGAGATACTTGTACTTATAATAGGTGGAGCCCATATTTAAATATAGGGGTTGGTGAGGTAGTTCAATGAGGGTCCTTTAGTGGAATGGATCGTCATTAATGGATCGAGCCTTGATCCATTGGGTGACCAAGACCCAACTCCTCCTCATGGTCCCTATTGTAGTCCTATATATACCCATGTAGTCATGAGACCAAGGCATCCAATTCATCCAAGAGAAAACCTAAGCCTCTCTATTCTCTCCTCTCCTCCCCTCTCTCTCCTAGGGTTTCAAATGGCCGGCGGCAAGGGTGGAAGAGGGAGGTGGCGCAAGGGTTTGGGAAGGGGAGAAACTCATCACTTCTTCTTCTTCTCCTCACCCTTCTCCTCTCTTCTTCCTCAATAGCCTCGGCAGCACATGGAATAGGAGGAGGCGGCGCCGCTTTGCTTGAAAGTGGCCGGCGGTGAGGAAGAGAATGAAAAGAGATCGGCGGTTAGGTTTTGCAAGGAAGGAGAAGTGTTCTTCTTCTTCTTCATAATCTTCTTCATCTTCCTTTCACCCTCTTGTGGCCGGCGATCCTTTGGAGTAAGGTGAAGGGCCAACGGGAGCAAAGGGGGTGGTGGTGGTGGCCAACGGTGTAACGCCCACCTTTTTCCCACACCTTACGGGGTGGCGGGAGGCGACGTTATGCTAACATACATATAGGCATATGAACATCGTATTGTAGCGGAATAATTAAAAACTTTATACATACATGCAACTAACACTTGAGTTAAGTAGACATGTCTTAACCATCATTCCTAAACATAATGACATGGTAACTTAGCATGTTAACATCATACGTGACATCATGATATGAACATCACATAAATCATCCATAAGCATCATAAGTAGTAAGTTATTCTTTAGGCATAACTATCATAAGTATAGCATGAAACTTAAGAAGACAATGCAAAACACAAGACATGTAACAAAGTATAAATATGAGAATCTTTTTCTTTTTCCTTTGCCATGTCACTGCCACACACACACTCTTGCCCCTCCTGCCGCTTCCCTTAATATCCTCTTACTAGATCTGCGGTATAAGAAAATAAAACTCTAAGCACATAGACTTAGTAAGACCCTTTCCTACTCACCAAAATCATACGTCTCATAAAATAAAACATATAACTTACTTATCATAAAGAAGTTCTTCATATAAAACCTAAGCATATGAAATACTAACATGGCATGGTTCTTGACATAAAACATAAGCATATGAAACATTTAACATGGCATAGTTCTTAACATAAAACATAAGCATATGAAACACCTAACATGACATGGTTCTTAACATAAAGCATAAGCATATGAAACATTTAACATGGCATGGTTCTTAACATAAAGCATAAGCATATGAAACATTTAACATGACATGGTTCTTAATATAAAACATAAGCATATGAAACATTTAACATGAGCATAAAATATACTTAACATGGATGCATAACATGAATGGATGCATGAGTCAAATGCATATAACCTATGGATGCTTATTTGAAAATCATACTTATAAATACTTAAATATAATCATCACATCATAGGGGCCCTGGCTTGTACCACATATATACATCATTTGAGCGCATCCCTAAGTAAATACGAGGTAGCTAGTCTCGACATACTAGGATAAGGACAGCTGCGGTAGTCCCAAAAATCGAGGCTTTCATGAGGAGCCCATCTCTGTTGGACAGCTGCGGTAGTCCCAGAACCGGGGACAGCTGCGATAGTCCCACACCGAGGCTTACATGAGGAGCCCATCCCTTGGACCCTTCCTTCGGTCCGGTACAAGCTCATTCATAAAATAAAATAGCTTCACATGCATCATCATTCATAGGACATTCATAACATATTTAAAGACATAAACATGATCTTATTACATGAAGCATGGCATAAAACATACTTAACATTTCATCATTCATAGTTAATGCATAACATCATAATGCCCTAAAGGCATGAACATCATCATCATTCATCATCTTCATTCATAAGGTATGTCATGCATACATCATTATGCCTTAAAGACATGGACATTATTTTCATTCATCATCTTTATTCATAAAGCATGACATACATACATAATTATGTCTTAAGGCATAAACATCATCTTAGCTCATAAAGCATGCATGATCACGGTACATAGGGTAAACATGCATAGATAAGGTTTCTTTTCATACATGGTACATATCACATAGCATGCATGATCATGGTATCTAATATAAAGCATGCATGGGTCTACTTAAGCATATATCTATCATAGGCGTTTAACTTAAAACATGTATCATTCTACACAAACATGAGGCCTACTTCACCATACATGTGTTCATGGTATAGGCTTTAAACATTCATGAATGAAACCTACTAAAACATGGTATCTAACATAAGCATACAAGATCATGAAGCATAGCACATAAGGTTAGGGTTTTAGGTAACATAAAAATTCATACCACAGGCTTGAACATATATATACATCATAATAAGCCATAAACAAGTATTCTTGAAATCCTAACTCATCCCCAAACCCTAGTTAAGGTGCTTGTCCGAAAGTTGAAAGAAGAGATATCTCATCATTCAAGCAACCTGTGAGGTACCATAAGTAAAGAAAAGTCCATACATTACATACAATGCCATAGGAAACCCTTAGAACCCATAGTTAGAGCTACCCCTAATTTCTTAGTCCTAAATTAGGTCTTGGCTGAAACCCTAAAGGCCCACAAGCCCATGGAAAATTCATATAGGTCACAATTAACATCCAATACCATACATACAATGCCATAGGAAGCCATTTGAACCCATGATTGGGGCTAATCCTAAGTCCTAGACCCACATCTTGGTCTTGGCCGAAACCCTAGAGGGTCACAAGTATATGGAAATTTCATATCATTCACAATTAATATCCATTCTATCATAAGGAATCATAATAAACATGCTTGAACGGTTGGATTTAATCCTAACCATGAAACATGGATGGTGGCCGAAACTTGTAGAGGGTTCTAGGGTGCTACAAAAATTCCCAAATCATAATTTATTCTTTATTCATCATAAGAAAGCATTAGGAAATATAAATGAGGTTTAAACATCCTTTTAGACTCAAAACCTTGCTTTGGCCGAAAGTTAAAGAAGCCCTAGTTCATGGTTTTCTCAACCTAGAGCCCAAACAAAACTTTAAATCATGA
The DNA here is from genome assembly GCA_024364735.1 of Boesenbergia rotunda. Classification (NCBI taxonomy): domain Eukaryota; kingdom Viridiplantae; phylum Streptophyta; class Magnoliopsida; order Zingiberales; family Zingiberaceae; genus Boesenbergia; species Boesenbergia rotunda. Next base: position 151,736 of record JAGFNQ010001756.1, read on the forward strand.
AAGATAACATCAAAACTATTATACCACAGGTGAGGGAGTCTTACCCTTGTTATCTTGGTTTTAGACCTTAAATAGAGAAGAGGATGAAGAGTTTCTTGACCTTAGATCACCTCTAGTCCTTGTAGCCTTGTAGGAAGCCCTTGGATCTTGAAGAAAAAGTCTTCTTGTGAAGCTTTTCCAAAGGGGAAAGCCCCTTGTGGGTTTCGGCTAGAAGGAGGAAGGAGAGAGAGAGGAAGAGTCTTGGTGGATGAAGAAAAAGAAAATAATAACTCAAGTGTCTCTTTCCTCCTCATCTACTTCCTTTATACTAGGTGTAGGGGCAAGTGAAGAGGCATGGTGTCTCCTCTCATGGTGACTCTTCACTTCCCTTAGCCTCAACTAAAATTCTCTTCCTTTTCCACTAGCACTCCCTTGCTAGGTGAATTTGTTAGTACATGCATGATGAGACTTTAGGTTCAAGGTTCAATCCTTGGCGCATGCACTTTATTTTTATTTCTTTTTCTTTTATTTTTGACAAAGCCCACATAAGAGCCCACTAAGAGTTATGCTAATTTTCCTAATTGGAGCCCAATTCTATTCATGCTAAAATTCTACCCAATGTTCACTAATAACCATGGTACTAGAAGAACCCAAATAAGGCCCATTGTACCTAGCTTTTAATTTATATAAGAGATCTTGCTACGGTTTATGCTAGTATTCATACGTTATTCGAGAATTCGTATAGGCATGATCAATATTTTAAAGAAAAATATTGAGAGGATTTTACGGGTCGTTACAATCCCCCATACCTGTGAATGTTCGTCCTCGAACTTAGAATAGCTCTGGGTACTTGCGTCTCATCTCGTCCTTGTGTTCCCAGGTAGCTTCCTCGAACCTTTGACTTTGCCATAGGACCTTGACTAAGGGTACCTCCTTGTTCCTTAGCTTTTTGATTTCCCGATCCAAGATCTGGATTAGTCGGCTTTCAAAACTTAGGTCTCCCGAACTTATACTATCTGCGGCTCGATCACTTGATCTGTGTTTGGAATACACTTCTTGAGCATCGACACATGGAGTACGTTATGGATAGCCGACATCTCTTGAGGCAGCTCTAGCTCATATGTCACCTTGCCGACTCTTTTCAGGATCGGGTACGGTCCCACATAATGCGGACTTAGTTTTCCTTTCTTCCTAAACCTGGTTATGCCTTTTATAGGGGCCACTTTGAGGAATATCAAATCTCCAACATCGAATTCCAGGGGTCTACTCGGACATCCGTATAATTCCTCTGCCGGCTCTGAGCAGCTTCTATCCGTTGCCGAATATTCTGTATAGCTCGGGTGGTGTCATCGATGAGATCCGTCTTGAGCCCCATTTCCTCCTTTTCCCCACTTTCGTACCAACAGATTGGAGACCTACATCTCCTCCCGTACAAGGCTTCATAAGGTGCCCTTCCGATAGTAGCTTGGTAGCTATTATTGTAAGCGAATTCCGCTAAACATAGATATCGGCACCAACTCCCTTTGAAATCCAGGGCACAAGCCCGCAACATGTCCTCCAGTACTTGATTCACTCATTCAGTTTGCCTGTCAGTCTGAGGGTGAAAACGGTACTGAATCGTAGTTTAGTGCCGAGAGACTTCTAGACGCATTCCCAAAAATGTGAGGTAAAACGACCCTCCCTATCTGAGATGATAGTCTTGGGAACTCCATGAAGTCTAAGTATCTCCTTAGCATATAACTGAGCTAATTGCTCAATCGGATAAGTCATCTTGATTGCTAGGAAGTGAGCAGACTTCGTCAACCTGTCCACAATTACCCATATTGCATCATATCCATTTGTAGTCCTGGGAAGTCCTGAAATAAAATCCATAGAGATATCTTCCCATTTCCATTCCGGAATTGGAAGTGGCTGCAGGACTCCTCCGGGTCGCTGGTGTTCTACCTTCACTCGTTGGCAGGTCAGGCAAGTGCTGACATGCTGAGTCACGTCTCTCTTCACACCGGACCACCAGAATTTCTCCTTTAGGTCTTGATACATTTTGGTGGATCCCGGATGCATTGAATAAGGGGTTTCGTGAGCTTCTGCTAATATTTCTCTCCGCAGCTCCGGATCATTAGGGATACATAGACAATCCCTAAGGTATAATACTCCCCCGTCGGCGATATGAAAACCATCGCCCTTTCCTTCTAGAATCTCCTGCTTGATTCTCCGAAGACTCGGATCACCATTTATTTTTTTTTCCAGTTAACATATAACGCAACTATATTTATTAGACTTAATAAGGTCATATGCAACAAACAACCAAATTTAATGAACTAGATAGGTTGACATCATTCCCATAATAAAAAATATTATGGCAGTGGCTATCACTCTCTCGTTCATCTCTAATCGGCCATTCTCGGGATCTTCTACGGATTCTATCGGATCTTCCTCATCCATCTCGGGATCTTCCTCGATCATCTCGGGAACTTCCTCGAGCATCTCGGGGTCTTCCTCGAGCATCTCGGGGTCCTCCTCAAACATCTCGGGATCTTCCTCGAGCATCTCGGGATCTTCCTCGAACATCTCAGGATCTTCCTCAGAATCTCCCAGATCCTCCGGAAACTCATGGTGAAGAAGCTGCTTACATAACTCAGTATATGAGATCCGACATTCATGCTGCCCCATATCTGGTGTGCAACTTCTCTCGCACGCTTTGGCAATGAACGAATCAATGCTCCAATTCTATAGTCATCCATGATTGGAAACTCTTCCTGCTCGAGTTTTCAAAATGGTCGGTCCAATTTTCCCATATTACCTTGGATTCCAAGAACCGGACTATAATCAACTTCTTCTATTTGCTCCACTAGCTCACGACACCGCTCATAGCAACGATTTGTGGTGCAAATCTCATGCAACATCTGGAATTGAAAAAAAAACGACATAGTCAGTACAAAACTGACAAAAACCAGTACAAAACTAATTTTTTTTTTCAATTCACAAATATATACAGAGAGAAGCACACAAAAATCGATCTCCTTTACTTTAGTAGTTACAAATTTTTTTTTTGTAATTCCTACCCACATATCAAATTCTAAAGTATTCAATTCCATAAAATAAGGTAAGGTATCGTTCATATTTACATATCCTAAAAATATTTTCTATCATAAGGTATCATTCATACTTGCATATTCTAGAATCATAAGGTATCATCTATACTTGCATATTCTAGAATCATAAAAGAAAATAAGGTATGCATAGAGGTACTTACTTGGAAGCTGCAGGAAGAAGGCTTGATGTGTGTATAGTGAGATGTCAACTTCTCTGATACCAACCTGTAACGCCTGCCTTTTTCCCACATCTTACGGGGTGGCGGGAGGCGGCGTTATGCTAACATACATATAGGCATATGAACATCGTATTACAGCGGAATAATTTAAAATTTTATACATACATGCAACTAACACTTGAGTTAAGTAGACATGTCTTAACCATCATTCCTAAACATAATGATATGGTAACATAGCATGTTAACATCATACGTGACATCATGATATGAACATCACATAAATCATCTATAAGCATCATAAGTAGTAAGTTATTCTTTAGGCATAACTATCATAAGTATAGTATGAAACTTAAGAAGACAATGCAAAACACAAGACATGTAACAAAGTATAAATATGAGAATCTTTTTCTTTTTCCTTTGCCATGTCACTGCCACACACACACTCTTGCCCCTCCAGCCGCTTCCCTTAATATCCTCTTACTAGATCTGCGGTATAAGAAAATAAAACTCTAAGCACATAGGCTTAGTAAGACCCTTTCCTACTCACCAAAATCATACGTCTCATAAAATAAAACATATACCTTACTTATCATAAAGAAGTTCTTCATATAAAACCTAAGCATATGAAATACTAACATGGCATGGTTCTTGACATAAAACATAAGCATATGAAACATTTAACATAACATAGTTCTTAACATAAAACATAAGCATATGAAACATTTAACATGACATGGTTCTTAACATAAAGGATAAGCATATGAAACATTTAACATGTCATGGTTCTTAACATAAAGCATAAGCATATGAAACATTTAACATGGCATGATTCTTAACATAAAACATAAGCATATGAAACATTTAACATGAGCATAAAATATACTTAACATGGATGCATAACATGAATGGATGCATGAGTCAAATGCATATAACCTATGGATGCTTATTTGAAAATCATACTTATAAATACTTAAATATAATCATCACATCATAGGGGCCCTGGCTTGTACCACATACATACATCATATACACACATCCCTAAGTAAATACGAGGTAGCTAGTCTCGACCTACTAGGGTAAGGACAGCTGCGGTAGTCCCAAAAACCGAGGCTTTCATGAGGAGCCCATCCCTGTTGGACAGCTGCGGTAGTCCCAGAACCGGGGACAGCTGCGGTAGTCCCACACCGAGGCTTACATGAGGAGCCCATCCCTTGGACTCTTCCTTCCGTCCGGTACAAGCTCATTCATAAAGTAAAATAGCTTCATATGCTTCATCATTCATAGGACATTCAAAGCATATTTAAAGACATAAACATGATCTTATTACATGAAGCATGGCATAAAACATACTTAGCATTTCATCATTCATAGTTAATACATAACATCATAATGCCCTAAAGGCATGAACATCATCATCTTTCATCATCTTCATTCATAAGGTATGTCATGCATACATCATTATGCCTTAAAGACATGGACATCATTTTCATTCATCATCTTTATTCATAAAGCATGGTATACATACATAATTATGCCTTAAGGCATAAACATCATCATAGCTCATAAAGCATGCATGATCATGGCACATAGGGTAAACATGCATAGATAAGGTTTCTTTTCATACATGGTACATATCACATAGCATACATGATCATGGTATCTATCATAAAGCATGCATGGGTCTACTTAACCATATATCTATCATAGGCGTTTAACTTAAAACATGCATCATTCTACACAAACATGAGGCCTACTTCACCACACATGTGTTCATGGTATAGGCTTTAAACATTCATGAATAAAACCTACTAAAACATGGTATCTAACATAAGCATACAAGATCATGAAGCATAGCACATAAGGTTAGGGTTTTAGGAAACATAAAAATTCATACCACAAGCTTGAATATATATATATACATCATAATAAGCCATAAACAAGTATTCTTGAAATCCTAACTCATCCCCAAATCCTAGTTAAGGTGCTTGGCCGAAAGTTGAAAGAAGAGATATCCCATCATTTAAGGAACCTGTGAGGTACCATAAGTAAAGAAAAGCCCATACATTACCTACAATTCCATAGGAAACCCTTAGAACCCATAGTTGGAGCTAACCCTAATTTCTTAGTCCTAAATTAGGTCTTGGCCGAAACCCTAAACGCCCACAAGTCCATGGAAAATTCATATAGGTCACAATTAACATCCAATACCATACATACAATGCCATAGGAAGCCATTTGAACCCATGATTGGGGCTAACCCTAAGTCCTAGACCCACATCTTGGTCTTGGCCGAAACCCTAGAGGGTCACAAGTACATGGAAAATTCATATCATTCACAATTAATATCCATTCTATCATAAGAAATCATAATAAATATGCTTGAACGGTTGGATTTAATCCTAACCATGAAACATGGATGGTGGCCGAAACTTGTAGAGGGTTCTAGGGTGCTACAAAAATTCCCAAATCATAATTTATTCTTTATTCATCATGAGAAAGCATTAGGAAACATAAATGAGGTTTAAACATCCTTTTAGACTCAAAAACTTGCTTTGGCCGAAAGTTAAAGAAGCCCTAGTTCATGGTTTTCTCAACCTAGAGCCCAAACAAAACTTTAAATCATGAAAGATAACATCAAAACTATTATACCACAGGTGAGGGAGTCTTACCCTTGTTATCTTGGTTTTAGACCTTAAATAGAGAAGAGGATGAAGAGTTTCTTGACCTTAGATCACCCCTAGTCCTTGATGCCTTGTAGGAAGCTCTTAGATCTTGAAGAAGAAGTCTTCTTGTGAAGCTTTTCCAAAGGGGAATGCCCCTTGTGGGTTTCAGCTAGAAGGAGGAAGGAGAGGGAGAGGAAGAGTCTTGGTGGATGAAGAAAAAGAAAATAATAACTCAAGTGTCTCTTCCCTCCTCATCTACTTCTTTATACTAGGTGTAGGGGCAAGTGAAGAGGCATGGTGTCTCCTCTCATGGTGTGTCTTCACTTCCCTTAGCCTCAACTAAAATCCTCTTCCTTTTCCACTAGCACTCCCTTGCTAGGTGAATTTGTTAATACATGCATGATGAGACTCTAGGTTCAAGGTTCAATTCTTGGCGCATGCACTTTATTTTTATTTCTTTTTCTTTTATTTTTGACAAAGCCCACATAAGAGCCCACTAAGAGTTATGCTAATTTTCCTAATTGGAGCCCAATTCTATTCATGCTAAAATTCTACCCAATGTTCACTAATAACCATGGTACTAGAAGAACCCATATAAGGCCCATTGTACCTAGCTTTTAATTTATATAAGAGATCTTGCTACGGTTTATGCTAGTATTCATACGTTATTCGAGAATTCGTATAGACATGATCAATATTTTAATGAAAAATATTGAGAGAATTTTACGGGTCGTAACAGACGGAAATCCTAGAGTCTAGGGGGATTGGCGCAAGGAAGAGGGAAGAAGAGAAGGTGTTGTGTTGGGTTGCCTTGGTGACTTCGGTTCTTGGTAGATCATCGCCCACACGATGTCCAAGAAGGGGAGGGTCATACAGTAGAAGATTGCGAGGTAAAAGGGAAGGTAAAACTCTTCTCTTTGGCTCCTTTTACTATAATCTATTATTTCATGTGATTGGTTAATTTCATGTTGATTATTAATTATCATTTTATGTTGATAATTATTTTATGTCATGGACCCCGATGATAAACATAAAAATCGACGATTCACTCATCGTCTATTCCACGACTAATTGGTTAGGCGAGTTACAAGCCTTGAACGATAAGTTTTGTCAAGTAGTAACTCGAATCAATTAAGTACGACGATGAGAACGTCGTTTGGGAAATAGGTCTCCATTCGGACTGAAAAATTTTAATTCGTGGACATGGAGAGATTTCCCATGCGTGACCCGACATCTCCTTGGTGAAATCCATCATGATATTCTCTCAGATATTTTTTTAACATGCATCACATCTAAGTCATGATGTAACAGAAGCCCCTATAAAAACCATCAATACATTTCACAGTATTAGTCCAAAAATATAACAAATTATTAAAAATTAATAAATACAAAGCCAAATAACATACACTCCAATATGGAAAATCGAAAAAAACTTGACTTTTCTTCCATATTTGAACTAATTTTTGTACCTTTTTGAATTATCTACGTCTGCCTCTTTTTTGACAAGTCTGATCCTTTTGTTTTTTACCCCAATCATTTTCAATGTCTATCATTGCATTGAGAATTTGTAGCCCAGTAAAAGGTCTAGGTTTACCCTTTTCTCTCTTTTATCCCATCAAACTACTTCTTTTTCTAACAAAATGGATGATCAAGAGCAAGGAATCTCTATGACCCAAGTATGCAAACTTTTTACTGTACTTAAGCCACATTGAACATATGTCTTCACCACATATTGGGCAACCAACTTTTCCTTTTTTGGCACATCCAGCTAGATTTCTATAAGCTAGAAATCATTGATTGTCCACATTAAAATAGCCTTCAGACAAAACATTTACTTGCTAAATGCATCATAAACCAACACACCTATGTTCTACAACTCTTTCAAATCCTCCACAAGGGGTTCCGAGTATACATCTATCATTTCTTGGTTGCTTTTGTTGGATCGAGAGAACCGATAGGGGGGGTGAATATCGGAAAAACTTTCGGATTTGAAAACTAAGAGAAATTGCACAGGGGAAGTTAAAAACACACAACGCAAACACGGGAGGTTTTACTTGGTTCGGAGCCTAGGTCGACTCCTACTCCAAGGCCCACGGTCGTTGACCGTTTACTTTGGGCAATTCTATATAGGCGCAAAAACAATTTACAAATATTGATTACAGAGTAAGTGCAGTAAATTGAAAATCACTCTTCTTTACCGACGTCCGAAGTAGATTGACTTTTTTGGAGCAGCAGGACGTCGTCGGCTCGAGTTGGGAAGTTTCCGGAGCGAGGCGTGAGAGAAGAAGAGCGTAGAAGCGTTGTGTTCGAGATGTTCCTTGAAGTCTGGGCGTTGGGTGTTATTTATAGCACCTCGGGGCGCCCTAGACGTCGGGGGCGCCCCCCCACGTGTCACGTGATCCGAGATTCTCTCGATCAACCTTTATCCCACTCGAATAGGGATGAGGTTTGACCCTGGGGGTGCCCTGGACGCTGGGGGCGCCCTGCTTGACTCCTTCCGTGCGGGCTTCTCGGCTGGATAAGGGTGATTGGCTTCGCTGGCATAGGCGCGGGCCGCCCTGGGCGCTGAGGGCGCCCTGGGCGCTGAGGGCGCCCTGGGCGCTGAGGGCGCCCCGGCCAGTATTCAGCCGATGCTCCTTTTGCTTCATTTGTTTCATCTTCACCTTGGGGGCGCCTTGGACACTCAGGGCGCCCTACTCAGCTGCTGCCTCACTCCTTTGAGGCTCTCTGAGCTGCAGACACTCGTTCCTTTGGTCCTGCATCCAGGGTTAGTCCGAAAACAACATAAAGCAGTAAGTTGTTAGTTTCATACAGCCTTAGCTGTCTTGGTTCTGACTTTGGGTCTCCAAAATAGAACCCTAGGTCGAACCGACGCCTACTGTTCCCTCGACGGGGAACGTGTCCTCACCTACTCCTCTCGGGAGAATGTACCTGATGCCAACCATTCCTTTGGTTGGACTTTTGCCTGGCGGTCCTTTGCCAGGTCTTGGATACCGAGCTGTCCTTCGCCCGGTGCCTAGCATTCCTTCGCTAGGGCATCAGTCCCAAGCTGTCCTTCGCCTGGTGCCTAGCAGTCCTTCGCTAGGACTTTTCACCCTGGCATTCCTTCGCCAGTGCCTAGCAGTCCTTCGCTAGGACTTTTCACCCTGGCACACTAGAGTAACTTGTTAGACAAAGTAAGACTTAACTTTTGAACCCTGTTGCCATTATCAAAACACAGGTTTGACTTTGGTGCTTTCTGCACCAACAATCTCCCCCTTTTTGATTTATGGCAACCCTAGTTCAAAAAGTTAAGTTTAATCAAAGCATAAAACCATTAACTTTTGTTCCCTCCCCCTGGAAGGAATCTCCCCCTAGATTTTTCAAAAATACGTGGGGTTCTAAAACTTTACTTAGAATGATTTTCCACTTTGAAAACTTAAGTTTTAAGTTCTTGGAAATCTTTTGATAACTTAAGTTTTAAAAGTACATAGAAGAGTTTTCGAAGGCATGAGTTTTGAAAACTTTAAGTTAAATACTTAGTAACTTTTTGAAGAACTTTACGTACTTAGTAAATTTTGAAGCCTTAAGTTTTAGAGTACTCAAAAGTTTTGAAAACTTTAAGTTAAGTACTTACTAACTTTTGAGAAATTTTAAGTACTTAGTAAATTTTGAAAAAACTTAAGTACTTAGTACTTAGTAAATTTTGAAAAACTTAAAGCACTTAAGTACTTCTAAAAAGCTTTTTTTTTAGAAGCTTTGAAAAGTAACTAACTTTTTGAAAAGAGAGAGTTTGAGATTTTGAAAACATTTGAACTTTCTCCTTTCCTATCTCTCCCCCTTTGCCATATATCAAAAAAACAGATAGATATAGCAGAAATTTAAATTGCATAAAAGAATTAACTTTTGTAAGGGAAAATATTCGTATGATTTTGCTGTACTGAACCAAGACTTAGACCAAATCAGTTAGTTTTCTCTTGTAGGGACCTGTCTAACCCATTTAGCTACTTACTAACTGTTATAAGCAGTAGTTTTCGCTAGGGTTATTCAAGTTAAGTGTTTCTGTTCAAGTTAGATTTTCTAAACTTGAGACTTAACTTGATTGCTATGTAAGTTGTATTTAGTGCCCCAATTGCTGCAGATGCACTGACTTAAAGCATCTTGAATTAAGGCAAAGACCTAAGCATCTCAACCCTTTCTAGGTTATCAATCAAAAAGTATCCTAAAGTGCTTGTGAGATGCTGGCTTCTAAGTCTATAGGTGCATGCAGTTCTAGGGTTAGGGCCTAAGCTAAGTCCATTTGCGAAAAAGCCCTAGTTTTGAAAGGGGGTAGTTTTGAAAGAAAACTAAGTCGAAAAAGATTTAAAACAAACTGATTTTGAAATTAGTAAAACAGTTTTTCAAAATTCTATTTTTAGAAACTGATTTTTAATTCAACAAAGGCAAAAAACGAATCAACAGTAGAGTTAATCTATTCTACAGAACACAAACCTAACTGCCTAATTAGACAAGAAACAAGTGCTCATAAGCTAGTCAACATGGAATAGTCAACACAGTCATACATTCAAACATAAGTCAAACCCTATTGAGTAGGGGCAGTCAAATAGGTACTGGTACAATACTGAGCAAATCTAGGACGAGGGACCGGGATGATCAGAGGAGCCAGGCTGCCATGATCGAAATAGTGTCATCATCTCGTGATACTGTGCATCTCTGGCCTCCCTCTCAGCTCTAAGAGCGCTCATATACTCGGTGTAGTAGCCCCGATTTGTCTCCAAGTCTTCGGCATGATTGGCCTCCACTTCCTCTCGGAGGCTCTGGACATGTGTCTCCAGCTGTGTCACTCAATCGTAGAGTGTCGGTGGGGTCGGCTCGTCTATGTGTGCTCAGGCTGCTGCAGCAATGTCTCCAACGTCGACGTCGGCCTCCTCGTCTGAGTCGATCGGGGGAGCTGCTCTCTGACGTCTCCAGGACAAGACCCCGGTACTGGACACTTCTATACCGACTAGGGCGAAGTTTCTATAGCCTATTTCATCGTAATCGGTCAAAGCGGCCATCTCTGCCTCGGTAATGTTTCTACCGTGGTGATGTAATATGGACGTGATGATGTGGCAGTAGGGTGTGCGTACCCGCCCTTGCGTGGTAACACTGGATGCATGTAGGATAGCATGAAACATGTGAAGTCCTATGTCGATGTCTAGATGGTGAATCAAGGCGTACAGGAGAAAGGTGTGGAATGGTCGCATAGTGGTGACGTCCCTGGTGGATAATGGTAGAATACATCAGACTATGACTCTATATAGAGCGTAGTCCTGGACCTCTAATTTGACGGACTGAAATCGTCTGGCCAGGGGTCGCCTAAAGAAGTATGAGTGTAATGTATCTAAGGTAATGTGAGAGTAGGGAGCATCAAAGGGAGGCTCCATAGGAGGGTAACAACAGAAGGTGGACTGCGAGAGCCGTAGTCCTAGAAACCGGTTGAGTAATGTTGGTGTGATAGTTAAGGGGATTCCTTGAACAGTGGTGGAGAACATGAGACTATCCTGTCTAATTATATTATTGTAAAATTCTACATATAAGGAGGTATTGATTGGGTGGGTACAGAATACGAGATTGTCAAGTTGGTAAAAGTTTATGATGTTCATTGCTAAGGGACAAGATTGGGTGAAAAATTGTCTATTCAAGTAGCTCGTTTTGATAGGTTTATAGGTGGTACGAGCGAACTTATTACATAATTCTAAATTCGGAAACCTAGGATCAGGACTACGTTGGGTACCGGGTTCTGCCTGGTTTGGTCGGCGTCTTCTAAGAGAAAGAATGTGCATTTAAAGAAAGTATGCATTTAATGAAAAATTGAAAAGAAATTATCTTAAAAAAAATTTTACCGGGCTGCTCGGGGAGGCATTGTTGAAGATGAGAGCTTGAGAGGGTTGCAAACTTGTTGGAAAGTAGAGAGTTGAGGAGAAGGAGTGGTTTGAGTGTGAAGAGAAGAAGGGGAATGGAACCCCTTTTATAGGCAATTTCGGGCGCCCTTTATCGGGAGGGCGCCCTGTCTGCCGAGGGCGCCCCGGCTGGTGAGGGCGCCCTGACCAGGCCTGCAGTTTCCTTTCGGCAGCTTTCTGCCGTTGAAGGACTATAGGAGGGTGCCCCGCCTAACGAGGGCACCCTAGCCAGGGCTGTAGCTGCTTTTTGGCAGCTTTTGACCAACCTCGGGGTGCCCTTAAGGGATTGGGCGCCCTAAGGACTAGTTTTGACCCTAGAGGAGTGTTTTTGACCGGATTTGACCCGATTTGAGTGTTTTGACCAAGGTTTGTCTACATTGTCCATGGTTTGACTACTTTGACCGTAGTTTGACTACGTTGACCATGGTTTGACCAAGTTGACCATGGTTTGAAATATAGGATTAAACTACAATACAGGTATTAAAGGAATCATAATTGAGTTTAATTTTACAGTCTCACCCAATCTAGGGTTGTCAATCAAGTTAACTTTATAGGTTTTGTGAGACAGATTTTGATACATAAAATTTATTTTGAAAATCTTAATTAATTTTTGAAAGTATTTCAATTTATTTTGTTTGAATCTATTCTTAACTGAAAAATGTGTTAAATTTGAATTTAACAAAAAGTAATTTGAATTTGAAATTCAAAAATTGGCTTCCAGGTCTTGGCGAGGCACTAGGCCTTCTTCGGCCGTAGCCTTATTAGATCATCAACCCTTTCCTTGACAAAGCCGTTTAATGAAATTTCATTTTCAAAATTAATTTTTGAAAAAGTTCTGGTCTAACTAGTTTGGATTTTGGATCGGTAGCTTCGACTAGTTTCACCAGTCTAAAGAGACCAAGTAAACTTGATCTTATTAGAATTGGTTTCCCTAACGTACTATCATCTCACCTCCACCCAATACTATGTTTTCAAGTTTCAGTTAAGTTTGTTCAATCCTTAAACTAACCTCAGTCTAAGCATAATAAATTGCAGAAATTAAATAAACAAGCAAACATGCAAAATAAAGAAAGTTGGATTTTATCTAACAATGAATATAGTTTTCAGTTTGGCTCCCTGATAAGTGTCATTTAATTGATCATTTCATATGCTTAAATCCGTATTTGACCCATACTTTACTTGTATAATTGTGGATTTACCCTAGGTTTTAGGATTTATACTCTTTTTGGACCTAATTGTAAATTTGGATATATTTGAGTTGTTTTGTCACTAAATTTTTGATCTACTTTTGTAGGCTTGGAAGGATCGTGGACCTAGGATTTTGGGTCAAGGTTGAGTCAAAAGTGGACCAGATCAAAGGAATCAAGCGTCAGCTAATTTGGACCGTCCGATGCAAGAACGGTTAGATCTAGACCATCTGAGAATTTCTGATCAATCCGAGCTGGGGTTAAGGCTAATCGAGCGATCAGATCAAGATCTGAGAGTATCAGCTCAATCTGAGATCATCTAGTCGTTGGATTATGATTAGAGTGATCTAGACCGTCCATTTCAAATATCAGTTTGATCTGAGCCATCCGCTACAGATCTGGCAGATCCGAGCTACCACGAGGATGATCCTGACCTCTGATCAAGATCTGGAAATTTTGAATCAAATCGGACGAAGATCCACCGTTGGATGAAGCGGGATGAATCTCAGCCGTCCACTATTTACCTACTTAAACTGCCTTCAGATTCAGAACAGGGCGTCGCGACCTCACATTTCTTCAGCTCGTTCTTCTTCATTTCTTCATGGTTTTCTTTCAAATTTCTTCCATCAGAGGCGTGGCCAACTCGATCAGTACCTTGAATCAAGATTTGGATCATTGGGAGAGAGTTTCATGGCGATTTTAGCTCGGAATTTCGCCGGATGCAGAGCTTCTTGAGGGTTTCGGCAGTTTTGCGATTTGAGCTCTTGGATCTCAACCGCGTCCATTTCCTTCCATCTGAGTCATCTGTAGGGGTCCTAGGATGAGCTCAGATGATTTCCAAATCATCATCTCAACATTCCACACCGAGATCTAAGAGTTTGAAGTGGAATTTTCCAACTGTGAGCAGTTTCGAGCAGATCTGAAATTGGAGCTTATTTTCCATTGATTTGCGAGTTTAAGGGGTTCTTGGCTTGCCCTTGCGTGACGAACAAGGTGGTTTTGAATCAAGGAATGATCGAGGCTTAGATTTAGTCGCATTTCTTTTGTTTCTCTAGCTGTAATTTCTGTTTTAGCAATTCTGTTTTTCTGCATTCGAATCAGCTGTGTTGTTTCATTTCCTGAACCGTTCTTTCTTAATTAGGCTTTAATTCTTCAAGAAATTCAGTTAAGGAGTTTGTTTAGTGAGTAATTTGTCAAGAATTCAGTTTGTTTTTATGTCCTTTACTTGCGCATCATTGCAGTAGCATTGTGCCAATTTCTTCTTTTCCTCTAGTGTATCAGATTTTTCCTCAAGTTTCTGAATTGTGCTCTAGGATAGATTTAGTTTCATCTTTCGAATCTAAATGGTAGTTTATCTCAGTTACAAGCATTTACATTCAGTTTCTACACTTAATCCCAATTTCTGCTTTGCACATTAGTTTAAAGCTGAATTTCAGTTTCAGTCATGCATAAGTTCAGTTTTAAGGCTGCATTGTTTCAGTTTTAGCTTCTGAATTTCATGCCCAATAACCAAGCTCTTTTTAAGCTTTACTGAAATTAGATTAGTGATTCAATTTCAGATTTCATTTGTTGGTTCTGCCATTTGATCTGCTGAAGCAATTCTGAATTCGATCTAGTGAGTTTACCTTCTATTTCTGCTAGTTAGTGTAATACCTGCAGGATAGCTGATGTCTTCTGAAGTTATGCCAAGTCATTAGTGGTTCTTCTTTGAGTGTTACTGAACTGTGGGTTAAAGCAAATCATTTCAGCTAGTTTGTTTGAGTTTGCATATGGATTGATGCTTCATTTCAGCTTTCATGTTCTGAATTTTGGCATTCGAATTCTGAACTTCAGTTCATTTCTGAATTTCACTGCATTCATCTCTGATTTCTATCTTTAATGCGTAATTAGCTCTTCACCATTAGCCTTGTCTTCCAAGTAGTAGTAATTAGTTTCAATTCAGAATTTTAAATCATAGTTTTGGTACTTAGTATCATTTTGGCACATTGATTTCTTTCATTCTTTGCATATCAAGTGGTCTTTTATTCATTTGCTTTACATTGAGCTTGCACCTAATATCAAATTGTAGTTCCAGATTCGATCAAGTGAAATTGTTTGATTAGGTTTCTTATTGGTTAAGTTCTTTAGCTACCATTACCTAGTTTAAATCTTTTAGTTAAGTTTTCCTCACTTCTAATTGCTTCTTCAATTCTCGTTACTAAACAAAACCCAAATCTTAATTGAAACCCAAAAAACATTACAACACATAAACTCGAGCACGAATCAAACAACTTGAACTAGCCCTTGGAAAAATACGACCTGTGGCCCCTTTACTACGCTTTTCTTCTTTGATTGCAAAAAGGGTTTCCAGCACTTTATAAATTTTTAAAATTCTGATGGATCTACATTCGTGACAAATTTAATTAGCTTAATTGGGTCCATCAAATTTTTGGCGCCGTTGCCGGGGAAGCAACTAGTTGATTTGTTTGATTTTTGCTTGTGTGCTTTGGGCATATCATTTGATCATATTTTCTTGTGCTTTATCTTTGGTATACGGCTGTTGCCATTTTTTTTCTTGTTTGTTTTGTGACAGGGTTGCAAGATCAAAATGTTTTCAACTGCACAATCTGAACAATCAGAGCTCAAAGATGCACTGGAGGAGTTAAAAAATACGATTAAGCACTTGAAATCTCAACAGAGACCCAACAGTGATTCATCTACTTACCCACAACAATTTCAACAATTTCAGCAGCCCTATTCACATTTGCAGCAATACCAAGCTTTCAATCAGCACCCACAACAATTTCAACCCCAATTTCAGAATTTTCAGCAAGAGTACAATCCAAATTTTCTACAAAATTTTCAGCAAGGTCAGCTATCCTTTCAACCAAGTCAGAATTTTCAGCAGGGGTTCCAACCATTCCAGACTTTCCAGAATCAAAATCAGAGTGGATTTCAACCTTCACAGCAATATTTTCCACCAAACGATCAGAATTTTCAGCCACCATTTCAAAGTTTTCAATTCCAGAATCAAAATTTTCAGCAGCCAATCCAATCTTTCAACCAACAATTTCAGCCCTATGATCAGAGTTTTCAAAATCATAATTTTCAGCAATCTCCACCAAGTTGTGAACCAAGTTTTCAGCAGTTTAATCATCCTATTCAACCATTTGAGCAGCCCCAACAGCTCCAATTTCAGAATGCACCGTCTACTCTTGATATTCAGCAACCTTATTTCACATTTCAAGAACAACAAGTTGCTGAATCTGCTCTTAAAAATATTCAGAGACGTCTTGGAGAATTACAAGATCAATGGAATCAAATAAAAACCCAAAGATCAGGACAACTATCTTATCAAGCTACTTTTAATTCTGAGGGGCATGATTGTGATTCTATAGGTGTAGGGGATTGCACTGAGCCCTAGGAACCACCTATATTGGTTGATGTATCAGAAAATCCAGAGGATAGGATTGAGAGTGTAGGGGATTGCACTGAGCCCCAAGAATCACCCATTCCTACTGGTTTAGAGGCATTGGAGGAGATTGGTAGCAGGGCTTGTGAAAGTTTGGAATTCAATTATGGAACTTTACAGGATCATTCTATACTTTTATCTTGTGATGACTTAGTTGTTAATGATCCTAATTTTTCTAATATGGGTGTTGCAGGTATGATTGATGAAGCATGCGTTGCAGATGAATCTATAGGTGTAGGGGATTGCACTGAGCCCCAGGGACCACCACAATTGACTGGCACATTAGAAGATTCAAAGGATGAACCAGGAAGTGTAGGGACTTGCATGGTGGAAGCAAGCACCCAAGGATCACCTATTCTAGTTGAGTGTCCACCAGAGCTTGAGGCTGAAGAGGAGCATGTACTTGATCAGGAGGAGGCCATGGATACATCTACTCTTGTAGAACCTCCAGGTATTCTCCAGCACGCTCAGGTAAGTATTTCTCCTCTTTGTTCAGAAAAATGTAGCGAGGTACCTAATACTGACTTTATTGGTTATGATGAATTTATTGATATACCTTGTGTAGAATTTACTTGTGCAAACCCAATAGAGGTACCAAAAATTGATTTAATTGGTCATAATGCATTACTTGATACATCTCTTGTAGATATGGGTTGCGAACAAATTTTAGAGGCACCTATAATTGATATTGTTTGTTATGATGATATTCTTGAGACAAATTATGCAAAAATTGATTGTGAGAAATTTTTAGAAGAGCCTGAAATTGAAGTTGTTTATTGTGAAGAATCTCTTGCTATTTCTTATGCTGAAATTGAGTGTGCAATACTTCTGGAGGTACCTGAGATTGATTTGATTGGCTGTGGAACATTTCTTGATACACCTTTGATGGATTTTGATTGTGAAAATTTTTAGAAGAACCTGAAATTAAAGTTGTTTATTGTGAAGAATCTCTTGTTATTTCTTATGCTGAAATTGAATGTGAAAAACTGTTAGAGGTACCTGAGATTGACTTTATTGACTGTGACACTTTTCTTAATATATCTCATTTAGAATATGCTTGTGAAAAATTTACTGAGATACCCAAAATTGATTTTATTGGATGCGATGCATTTTTAGATACATTTTATGTAAAGATTGATGATATTGCACTTTTTTCTTATCCTGCACGCTTGAGGGAGGTCTTACATGGTTTTGCAGGTCCAGAAGACTACTGGAATGGGTACTCCACCTAAACAGTCTCCGACCTCCTGGAAGATTTTCCAAGAAGAATAAAGAGGGAGGAGATGATCTTGCTTTAACTTATAGCACTCCACCTCTGAAGTGGCTATTGCACTTAAATCACCTTCGGCCACCTGGACAGTTTACTGCGAAGAATAAGTGTGGGGGAGTGATGCAAAATAAAATTGAGCAAATGAAGGAAATTGTTTCAGCTACTCCTACTCCTCCCCTACCAAGATGGAGATTATTCCTTGATAGACTCCGACCGCCAGAAATAAAAGGGAGTTTACTTTTTCTTGCATTTTCTTTCATAGCCGTTTTCCTCTTTATGCTTGCTAGAAGTAGAATTTTCTTTTGAAATGAATTCTTGCTAATAAATGCATGAGTAGGTTAGAAGAATAAATAATAGACATTGTAAATACCATTTTAGGTCTTTTGGCATTTTTCCTTCATGAGTAGGAATAAATGTATTCCTTTAGGTTGTCTTCATAGCATTTTAGAGTCTTTTGAAAATAAATTAAATTTGGTTGTTAAAACTTAGGGTTTAAGCTCATGGATAAAATCTTGGATGCTTGAGTACTACTTGGCCATGGATTCTTGATTGAGGACTTGAGATGAATTATTTGTACCTAGTGAGGCTTAGCCCTATTTTTGTGACACATACATGTGATTGTACTCTAGAACTTGCTTAGGTTCTTTCAAAATCATATTTCAATGATTGGATCACATCTATAGAGGCTAAAAAATTTGTTTACCTTTCTATCAAATTTTTGGCAATTTTTGGCAATAATCATGTTCACTCTATTTTCTTTCCTTATTTCCTACACCTAACCATGCTTTCTAGGGATTTGTTTGTTTGGGGATGTTCTTTGATGTTATTTTGCCCGAGACGGACAAAAGATTAAGTGTGGGGGAGTGGATAGTGTGATGGAAACATTTGAAAAGAAAAAAAAATTCATTTCATTTTTTGAGTTGAAGCCAAAAGGTACCCATTTGAGGGAACTTGGTATCAAATTTAAGTGGGAATTCAGTTGTGAATTGGAGGTGAAGTAGATCTTAAAAATCTGCAATAAGGAGAAATGGCACGAAAAGAAAAAAAAATAGAAAAAAAACAGAAAAAAAACTGTGCCATGAAAAAAAAGTTTGAAAGCAATGGAGTTTGTAGCACTTGGGAAGTAGGAATTATGGAAGCTTAAATTGGCAACACTTTGCTGAAGTTTGGAATGAGTTGTAAAGTTTAACTTGAAGCAGGAAATCTGTGCAGAATTGAGGAACCAAGGTGGAAACAAGTGAAGGAAAAAAAATCTGTGTAAAGGAAAAATCAAGAATTTTGTGCCAAAGTGAAAAGAGTGCTATAAAATTGTTTCGGCCACTCTTCTAGGAGCTGAATTGCAGTTATATATTTCTGAAATCAGTGCAAGGGTTGCTGGAATTTGAAGAAGAAAAAAAAAGGAAACAAAACAGTTTGTATCAACTTGAAAGTGAGTGTGCCATGGATGGAATTTGAATTTGTTGAGCTTAAATTCTCAAGTGAAGCATGTGGATTTTCCATTGTAATTTGAGGTTAATTGCTGTGAAACATCAGTGAATTGCAAGGTTTACAAGTTAAGTGTGGAGCTGTCCAAATTAACAAGTTGTAGCTGCCAACAAAAATCAGAAAAGCAAAACAGTTTGAAAAACAGAAAAAGAAAGAAAACAAAGCAGAATTTGAGTTTGGTTTCACTTGAGGCTCTAGATCTGGGAGAAGTTTGGAAGCTACTGGTTTTGAGAAATCAGATATGAACGGAAAGAAGCTGCAACTGAAATAAAGAAGCTAGCAGCTGAGAAAAAAATAGAAAACAGTTTGAAAAAAAAACAGTTTGAGAAAAACAAAAGGAACAAAGTTGGCACACATTGAAGTTTCGGCACCATGAATTAGTGAGAATAAGTTCATCCGAATTGAAGATCTGTTCCCCCATCATTTTGATCTCATTAGAGAAAAGAGAAAAATCAGAAAGAAGAAGAGAAGAGAAAAATTGGCACACAAGATGGAAAATTGGCACAAAGGAATTCATGAACTCTTTTCATCAAATTTTGGAAGAGCAATGCCAAAGTTCAATTCATCACACTTTGACTTCATTATATGGACTGAAAGGAGGGCAAAAATGCATCAAGAATATCCTTGAACATCCAAGTCTTCCACTCATTCAAATTTGCTATTTACTTGGCTTTTATTTCATTTCTACCATTTCATATGTCATTTCACTTTTGAATTAACTTTTATGGATGATTGATTCTAATCATGAATAATGGTGGAGAGTAGATAATAAGCAAGCTTATGGTAGTGCAAGAAGCATGTGTTATGAGTGAGCTCCATTTTCATCATATACTTGGAACTTAGGAAGAGAGCCACTAAAAATTTCCTTTGAAAGGTTTAGAGAGTGAAATTCATCTCAATGACTCATGAAGGTTGAAATTGTTAAGTTGTTGATTTAAGGACAAGATACTAGTCTATAGAGTTTAGATTTTTGAGAATTAACAACCCTAGGTAATTTCTTTTCAATTGCTTCTACTTATGTTTGAGGAAAAGCTAGGGGATACATATTTAGTACTTTTCGCGAGACGCTCAAGCTTAAGTGTGGGGGAGTTGATAAGTGTCATTTTATTGATCATTTCATATGCTTAAATCCGTATTTGACCCATACTTTACTTGTATAATTGTGGATTTACCCTAGGTTTTAAGATTTATACTCTTTTTGGACCTAATTGTAAATTTGGATATATTTGAGTTGTTTTGTCACTAAATTTTTGATCTACTTTTGTAGGCATGGAAGGATCGTGGACCTAGGATGTTGGGTCAAGGTTGAGTCAAATGTGGACCAGATCAAAGGAATCAAGCGTCAGCTAATTTGGATCGTCCGATGCAAGAATGGTTAGATCTACACCATCTGAGAATTTCTGATCAATCCGAGCTGGGGTTAAGGCTAATCGAGTGATCAGATCAAGATCTGAGAGTTTCAGCTCAATCTGAGATCATCTAGCCGTTGGATTATGATTAGAGTGATCTAGACCGTCCATTTCAAATATCAATTTGATCTGAGCCATCCGCTACAGATCTGGCAGATCCGAGCTACCACGAGGATGATCCTGACCTCTGATCAAGATCTGGAAATTTTGAATCAAATCGGACGAGGATCCACCGTTGGATGAAGCGGGATGAATCTCAGCCGTCCACTATTTACCTACTTAAACTGCCTTCAGATTCAGAACAGGGCGTCGCGACCTCACATTTCTTCAGCTCGTTCTTCTTCATTTCTTCATGGTTTTCTTTCAAATTTCTTCCATCAGAGGCGTGGCCAACTCGATCAGCACCTTGAATCAAGATTTGGATCATTGGGAGAGAGTTTCATGGCGATTTTAGCTCGGAATTGCGCCGGATGCAGAGTTTCTTGAGGGTTTCGGCAGTTTTGCGATTTGAGCTCTTGGATCTCAACTGCGTCCATTTCCTTCCATCTGAGTCATCTGTAGGGGTCCTAGGATGAGCTCAGATGATTTCCAAATCATCATCTCAACATTCCACACCGAGATCTAAGAGTTTGAAGTGGAATTTTCCAACTGTGAGCAGTTTCGAGCAGATCTGAAATTGGAGCTTATTTTCCATTGATTTGCGAGTTTAAGGGGTTCTTGGCTTGCCCTTGCGTGACGAACAAGGTGGTTTTGAATCAAGGAATGATCGAGGCTTAGATTTAGTCGCATTTCTTTTGTTTCTCTAGCTGTAATTTCTGTTTTAGCAATTCTGTTTTTCTGCATTCGAATCAGCTGTGTTGTTTCATTTCCTGAACCGTTCTTTCTTAATTAGGCTTTAATTCTTCAAGAAATTCAGTTAAGGAGTTTGTTTAGTGAGTAATTTGTCAAGAATTCAGTTTGTTTTTATGTCCTTTACTTGCGTATCATTGCAGTAGCATTGTGCCAATTTCTTCTTTTCCTCTAGTGTATCAGATTTTTCCTCAAGTTTCTGAATTGTGCTCTAGGATAGATTTAGTTTCATCTTTCGAATCTAAATGGTAGTTTATCTCAGTTACAAGCATTTACATTCAGTTTCTACACTTAATCCCAATTTCTGCTTTGCACATTAGTTTAAAGCTGAATTTCAGTTTCAGTCATGCATAAGTTCAGTTTTAAGGCTGCATTGTTTCAGTTTTAGCTTCTGAATTTCGTGCCCAATAAACCTAGTTCTTTTTAAGCTTTACTGAAATTAGATTAGTGATTCAATTTCAGATTTCATTTGTTGGTTCTGCCATTTGATCTGCTGAAGCAATTCTGAATTCGATCTAGTGAGTTTACCTTCTATTTCTGCTAGTTAGTGTAATACCTGCAGGATAGCTGATGTCTTCTGAGGTTGTGCCAAGTCATTAGTGGTTCTTCTTTGAGTGTTACTGAACTGTGGGTTAAAGCAAATCATTTCAGCTAGTTTGTTTGAGTTTGCATATGGATTGATGCTTCATTTCAGCTTTCATGTTCTGAATTTTGGCATTCGAATTCTGAACTTCAGTTCATTTCTGAATTTCACTGCATTCATCTCTGATTTCTATCTTTAATGCGTAATTAGCTCTTCACCATTAGCCTTGTCTTCCAAGTAGTAGTAATTAGTTTCAATTCAGAATTTTAAATCATAGTTTTGGTACTTAGTATCATTTTGGCACATTGATTTCTTTCATTCTTTGCATATCAAGTGGTCTTTTATTCATTTGCTTTACATTGAGCTTGCACCTAATATCAAATTGTAGTTCCATATTCGATCAAGTGAAATTGTTTGATTAGGTTTCTTATTGGTTAAGTTCTTTAGCTACCATTACCTAGTTTAAATCTTATAGTTAAGTTTTCCTCACTTCTCATTGCTTCTTCAATTCTCATTACTAAACAAAACCCAAATCTTAATTGAAACCCAAAAAACATTACGACACATAAACTCGAGCACGAATCAAACAACTTGAACTAGCCCTTGGAAAAATACGACCTGTGGCCCCTTTACTACGTTTTTCTTCTTTGATTGCAAAAAGGGTTTCCAGCACTTTATAAATTTTTAAAATTCTGATGGATCTACATTCGTGACAAATTTAATTAGCTTAATTGGGTCCATCAAATTTTTGGCGCCATTGCCGGGGAAGCAACTAGTTGATTTGTTTGATTTTTGCTTGTGTGCTTTGGGCATATCATTTGATCATATTTTCTTGTGCTTTATCTTTGGTATATGGCTGCTGCCATTTTTTTTTTTGTTTGTTTTGTGACAGGGTTGCCAGATCAAATGTTTTCAACGGCACAATCCGAACAATCAGAGCTCAAAGATGCACTGGAGGAGTTAAAAAATACGATTAAGCACTTGAAATCTCAACAGAGACCCAACAGTGATTCATCTACTTACCCACAACAATTTCAACAATTTCAGCAGCCCTATTCACATTTGTAGCAATACCAAGCTTTCAATCAGCACCCACAACAATTTCAACCCCAATTTCAGAATTTTCAGCAAGAGTACAATCCAAATTTTCTACAAAATTTTCAGCAAGGTCAGCTATCCTTTCAACCAAGTCAGAATTTTCAGCAGGGGTTCCAACCATTCCAGACTTTCCAGAATCAAAATCAGAGTGGATTTCAACCTTCACAGCAAATATTTTCCACCAAATGATCAGAATTTTCAGCCACCATTTCAAAGATTTCAAATTCCAGAATCAAAATTTTCAGCAGCCAATCCAATCTTTCAACCAACAATTTCAGCCCTATGATCAGAGTTTTCAAAATCATAATTTTCAGCAATCTCCACCAAGTTGTGAACCAAGTTTTCAGCAGTTTAATAAGCCTATTCAACCATTTGAGCAGCCCCAACAGCTCTAATTTCAGAATGCACTGTCTACTCTTGATATTCAGCAACCTTATTTCACATTTCAAGAACAACAAGTTGCTGAATCTGCTCTTAAAAATATTCAGAGACGTCTTGGAGAATTACAAGATCAATGGAATCAAATAAAAACCCAAAGATCAGGACAACTATCTTATCAAGCTACTTTTAATTCTGAGGGGCATGATTGTGATTCTATAGGTGTAGGGGATTGCACTGAGCCCTAGGAACCACCTATATTGGTTGATGTATCAGAAAATCCAGAGGATAGGATTGAGAGTGTAGGGGATTGCACGGAGCCCCAAGAATCACCCATTCCTACTGGTTT
>JAGFNQ010001756.1:176696-236672 GCA_024364735.1 Boesenbergia rotunda
CATTGTAAATACCATTTTATGTTTTGTCCTTTTCTTCATGAGTAGGAATAAATGTATCCCTTAGGTTATCTTCATAGCATTTTAGAGTCTTTTGAAAACAAATTAAATTTGGTTGTTAAAACTTAGGGTTTAAGCTCATGGATGAAATCTTGGATGCTTGAGTACTACTTGGCCATGGATTCTTGATTGAGGACTTGAGATGAATTATTTTTACCTAGTGAGGGGTAGCCTTTTTTTTGTGACACATACATGTGATTGTACTCTAGAACTTGCTTAGGTTCTTTCAAAATCATATTTCAATGTTTGATCACATCTATAGAGGCTAATAATTTGTTTACCTTTCCATATCAATTTTGAATAATCATGTTCATTCTATTTTCTTTCCTTATTTCTACTCTAACCATGCTTTCTAGGGACTTGTTTGCTTGGGGATGTTCTTTGATGTTATTTTGCCCGAGACGGACAAAAGATTAAGTGTGGGGGAGTGGCTAGGGTGATGGAAACATTTGAAAAAAAAAAGTTCGTTTCATTTTTTGAGTTGAAGCCAAAGGGTACCCATTTGAGGGAGCTTGGTATCAAATTTAAGTGGGAATTCAGTTGTGAATTGGAGGTGAAGTAGATCTTAAAAATCTGCAATAAGGAGAAATGGCACGAAAAAGAAAAAAAACAGAAAAAAAATAGAAAAAAAAACTGTGCCATGGAAAAAAAAGTTTGAAAGCAATGGAGTTTGTAGCACTTGGGAAGTAGGAATTATGGAAGCTTAAATTGGCAACACTTTGCTGAAGTTTGGAATGAGTGTAAAGTTTAACTTGAAGCAGGAAATCTGTGCAGAATTGAGGAACCAAGGTGGAAACAAGTGAAGGAAAAAAATCTGTGTAAAGGAAAAATCAGGAATTTTGTGCCAAAGTGAAAAGAGTGCTATGAAATTGTTTCGGCCACTCTTCTAGGAGCTGAATTGCAGTTGGATATTTCTGAATCAGTGCAGGGGTTGCTGGAATTTGAAGAAGAAAAAAAAAAAAAGAAACAAAACAGTTTGTATCAACTTGAAAGTGAGTGTGCCATGGTGGAACTTGAATTTGTTGAGCTGAAATTCTCAAGTGAACTTCCCACTGTTATTTGAGGCTAATTGTACTGAGTAATCAAGGGAGTACAAGGTCAAGAACGTGAGCTGGAAATGCAGTTGGAAAAGAGAGAAATCAGAAGTTAAATTGCCATAAGTCAGTTTGGTATCAAGAAGAGGTTGAAAATCGGGTTTTTGTATCATTTGATTGCAAGTATTAATTGATGCTACTGGATTCGGAGGAGCTAATCACATCATTAATAAAATAAGAAGAAGCTGCAGTAAAATCAGTGAGCTAGCAGCTGAGAAAAAAAGAGAATAGAAATAAAAAAAACAGTTTGAAAGGAAAGAAAACAACAAAGAAGAAAGTTGGCACATTGAAGTTTCGACACCAAGATTAGTGAAGTTACTCTCATCCAAAATTGAAGATCTGCTCTATTACATTCTGATTTCAGTAGAGGAAAGAAAGAAAAAAAAAAAATTCAGAAAAGAAAAGAGAAGAGCAAAAGTGGCACGCAAGAGGGAAGAATTGGCACAAAGGAGTTGACTTCTTTTCATCAAATTTTAGAAGGGCATTGCAAAGATTCACTCTACCACACTTTAGATTTCATTATGTGGACTGAAAGGAGGGCAAAATGCATCAAGAAACCTTGAACATCCAAGTCTTCCATTTCATTCAAATTCGCTATTTACTTTGCTTTTATTTCATTTCTACCATTTCATATTTCTTCCACTTTTGAATAAGCTTTTATAGATGATTGATTCTAATCATGGATAATGGTAGAGAGTAGATAATAAGCAAGCTTATGGTAGTGCAAGAAGCATATGTGTATGAGTGAGCTCCATTTCCATCATGTATTTAGAACTTAGGAGGAGAGCCACCAAAAATTACCTTGAAAGGCTTAGATAGTGAAATTCATCTCAATGAATCATAAAGGTTGAATTGGTTAAGTTGTTGATTTAAGGACAAGATACTAATCTATAGAGTTAAGATTCTTGAGAATTGACAACCCTAGGTAATTTCTTTTCAATTGCTTCTACTTATGTTTGGAAATAAACTAGGGGATACATATTTAGTACTTCTCGCGAGACGCTCAAGCTTAAGTGTGGGGGAGTTGATAAGTGTCATTTTGTTGATCATTTCATATGCTTAAATCCGTATTTGACCCATATTTTACTTGTATAATTGTGGATTTACTCTAGGTTCTAGGATTTATACTCTTTTTGGACCTAATTGTAAATTTGGATATATTTGAGTTGTTTTGTCACTAAATTTTTGATCTACTTTTGTCGGCTTGGAAGGATCATGGACCTAGAATGTTGGGTCAAGGTTGAGTCAAAAGTGAACCAGATCAAAGTGATCAAGCGTCGACTCATTTGGACCGTCCGATGCAAGAACGGTTAGATCTAGACCATCCGAGAACTTCAGATCAATCCGAGCTGGGATTAAGGCTAATCAAGCGATCAGATCAAGATCTGAGAGTTTCAGCCCAATCAGAGATCATCTAGCCGTTGGATCATGGTCAGAGTGATCTAGACCATCCATTCAAAGATCAAGGTGATCTGAACCATCCGTTGGAGATCTGGCAGATTCGAGCTACCATGAGGATGATCTTAACCTCTGATCAAGATCTGGAAAATTTGAATCAAATCGGACGAGGATCCACCGTTGGATGAAGCGGGATGAATCTCAGCCGTCCACTATTTACCTACTTAAACTGCCTTCAGATTCAGAACAGAGGTCGCGTTTTCTCAGTTCTTCAGCTCAGTTTGAATTTTCTCATCTGTTCTTCAGTTTTTGGTAGCGATTTCTTCCATCAGAGGCGTGACCAACTCGATCTCGATCCTGAAGCAAGATCTGGATCTTTGGAAGAGGGCTTCAGCGGAGATTAAAGCTCAGAAGTACGTTGGAGCAGAGTTGCGTGAGGGTTTCAGCAATTTCTGCAATTTGATCGATTCAATCGCGATCGCGTGCCATTTTCTGCAATTGAAGCTTACTGGAGGGTCCTCTGGTATTCTTTGATCGGCATCAAATCATCATCCACCCTTAGAATCGCGAGATCGTGGAAATCGATTGGATCATTCCAGTTGGGTGCAATCTGGGAGCAGATCTGAAGTTTGAGCCATTCTTCCACTGATTTGCGAGTTTAAGGGGTTCTTGGCTTGCCCTTGCTTGACGAACAAGGTGGTCTTGATACAAGGATTGGTCGAGGCTTAGTTTAATTGCATTTCTTCTTGTTTGTAGCTGTAATTTCAATTACTGCTCTGAATTCTGTTTCTGTTTCGATTTAGCTGCTAAAAGTTTCTTTTCTGAATTGTTTCAGTTTAAATTAGGTTTCACTACGCAAGGTGAATAGTTAGGAGTTTGTTTAGTGAACGAATCTTTCTTAATTCAGTTTACTTTGCAATTTAATTGCTGCGTATCAAATTCTGCATTCTTATCTCTTTGTGCTCTGCATTGCGTATCATTTCTGCTTACAAACTTTCAGTTTCACTTCTGAATTTTGCATTTATTTTGCATTCAGTTTGTGTCCAATTTCATTCCTGAATTAGAGCTAGTTGTGAGTGAGAATTTGCACTGAGATATGTTCCTTTGCATTAGAATCGATCAGGAAGTAAATTCATGTCTGTAGATTGAGTGAATGCTGTGTGTCAGTTTCGAATTCTGCATCTTTTCAGTTTAAGCTGCTGAATTTCGAGTCAAGTAAACCTTAGTTTCCCTATTCCTTATTTGAACAATGGATGGAATATTTGAATCTAGCTTGCTCAGTTATGATAGATTTGCATTCGAAATGTTTTCCGAAATTCTGTAACGTTCCTGCATTTTCTGGTTTTCTCTGCACTGTTTGCAACATTTCTGAACTTTCCTTTTCAGCCGTGAACTTCATTAAACAATAGCTTACCTTTTCAAACTGAGTAACTAGTTGTGTATCTGAATTTGAAAGTTTCCAGTGTTGAATTTAGCAGGAATTTTAGGCACACAAGATTCTATTCCTTTGTATCAAATTGTGTCAATTTATCCACTTTGTACCAAAAACCAGTTTCGATATCAAGTAAATGAGTGTGTGCATGTGATAAGGTGTGGGATGTTAGCTCATTTTACATCCAATAGTTTCTGAATTCCATTCTCAGTCTTTGCATAGGAATTTTCCTTTGGTAGCTTGCATTTAGTGGCAATTCAGTTTCGGCAGTGTAATGAATTGATTAGTCTTAGATTACCCAGCCTTGTTTCAATTCATTTGCTTTGTTTACTTGATTTGCAATTAATATCAGGTTGTATTTTCAGTTTTGGATAAGTGAGATTGTTTGATTAGGTCTCCTATTGGTTAAGTTCCTTAACTACCATTACCTAGTTTAGGTCATTTAGTTAAGATTTCTTTACTTTTCATTGCATTGTTATTTTTATTTGCAAGCAAATCCCAGATTTTATTTGAAACCCTTAAAAAAATAGTAACGACACATAAACTCGAGCACGAATCGATCAACTTGAACTAGCCCTTGGAAAAATACGACCTGTGGCCCTTTTACTACGCTTTTCTTCTTTGATTGCAAAAAGGGTTTCCAGCACATTTATAAATTTCTAAATTCTGATGGATCTATATTCGTGACAACTTTAATTAGTTAAATTGGGTCCATCACTCCTCCAGCACATTCGTATCGTCCACAGTTGATAGCTATTCCCCCAACACAAGTGTGTTATATGCATGGGCACGAGCACACTTACAGTCTGACTGCATCTCAGGGTTCGGCTTCAGAATCTCAGTATTTGTCCTACTCAGCCTATCAGCCTCCGCCATATCAGCCTACAGCCTATCAGCCTCCGACATATCAGCCTCCAGCCTATCAGTCTGCCGTATACCAGCCGCAGCAGACCGCAGGACCCTCAGTATCTCAGCCTCAGTCGATTTTGGCGTTGCCTTCCACAATTCCGGAGACAGATCGCGTGTACGTGGTCACCAGAGAGGAGGCTCAGAGGGGCGATGGATCAGTCTTTCGTGGTACGGTTCTTCTTTATTCATTTTTGGCAGAGTTATTAGTAGATACTGGTAGTTCTTACTCCTTTATTTCTCGCATATTTATGAGTAAGATTGGTAGGATACCTACTACTAGACTACGACATCTATCAGTGTCCTTACCACCCAGAGAGATTTTGAGCATTACTCAGGAGGTTAGAGCGTGTCCCTTGGATTTCGATACTGTTACCCTCACCGTCGAATTATTGGTTCTTGAGATGATGGAGTTTGACGTCATCCTTGACATAGATTGGCCGACAGTTTATCATGCCACAGTTGATTGTTAGGAGAGAGTGGTCACTTTTCGGCCCCTAAACCAACCCTCGTGGAATTTCACTTGCATCAGGGATGATGGTATATCGATTATATCAGCGCTCCAGGCATAGAGACTCCTATCGTGTGGTTGTCAGGGGTTTCTGTTATCGCTGATCAGTACCGAAGACAGCAGTAACACCCAACTCTCGGATGTTCTAGTTGTCCGAGAGTTTCCAGATGTATTTCCAGAGGAGCTACCGGGTTTGCCTCCCAGAAGGCAAGTGGAGTTCACTATCGAGCTGATTTCGGGGATTGCGCCTGCATCAAAAGCTCCATGCCGTATGACCCCGAAAGAGTTGGATGAGTTGACGGTCCAGTCGCAGGAAATATTGGATAGAGGACTTATCCATCCTAGTGTATCTCCATGGGGTTCTCCTGTTTTGTTTGTGAAGAAAAAGGATGGTTCTATGAGGTTATGCATCGACTACCGACAGTTGAATGCGGTGACCATCAACAATAAATATCCCTTGCCACGCATCGAGGACTTGTTTGTGTTGGGTCGAGTTGGTCCGGCTAGAGGGGGGTGAATAGACGGCTGGCTAATAAATAAAAGAAATGGAGGAACTCGTCTATTAAAAAAAAACTTGGTTGCAACTTGGTCGTTGCTTCCAAGACGGTTAAAGCAAAAAAACTCTCCTTATGGCGGAGAAGCCTTACAACTGAAGCACACTAGCTAGACTTTAGAGAGAATTACAAGAAAAAAATGACTTTCATTGAATCTAAATCTCTAAGCCTATTTATAGGTTGAGTGATATGATCTTGATCGTTGATACAAGATTGAGTTGCATCTTGATCGTAGATCTAAGATTGCTCTTAGCTGTTGATTAATCTTTGCCGATTAATATGATGTGTGATCGAAAATAAAGGATCGGCGAGCAATCCACGTAAGAATCTTTGACTGAGCATGTAGATAGCTTTAACCGAACCCTGTGCGTAAGAAGCTTTGACCGAGCAATCCACGTTAGAAGCTTTGACTGAGCATGCAGACGAAGCTTTAATCGAACCCTGTGCATCCACGTAAAACAACGTTACTGTAATTCAAATGAAACTTTAATTAAAGTTTTAAACTACTTTAATTAAAGGCATGTTTATTTAAGAAGCTTCAAAGAACGTTTAAAGAAGAACTTTAATTAAATTGAAATTTTAATTAAAGTTTTAATATAATTAAAACTTTATTATTTTAATAGATAGTCAAATGTTGACTTGATAAAAAGTCAACTTAGTTGACTTTTCGTCAAACCATCGATTGGGTGAGTTCCGGCCAACCGGAGTTAGGTTCACCCGAACCCGACTCTGGCCTTTCGCCCCTCGAACGTGCTTCAGCCAGGTTTCTCATCCCTCGGACGTCGTGCACGTTTTTCTTGGTCCACCGGCGTACTCTTCCGCAACTTATGCGTCCCTCGGATTGCACCGAGCCCGTCGGCTCACTTCCCCGTGCAATCCTTCTCGTCCGCTGCGTCTAACGCTCGACTTCCTCCGTACCTAAGTTCCTGCACACTTAGCAGAGGGATTAAAACCAACAGGACCTAACCTAACTTGGTTGATCACATCAAAACTAACCGGGGCACCAATAATCTCCCCCTTTTTGATGTGCATCAACCGAAGTTTAGTTAGGGATAAACAACAAACAATAATAATATTGTAACAGAATTAAGCATAAAAAAAATTTTACAATCATGTACATAACCTCCCACAAACATAAACTACTCTCCCCCTTAACTTAATACTATTCCTCCCCCTTTGATCACATCAAAAAAATGGGGCAAAAACAACAAAAAAATAGGGAAGTGAAAATATAATTAGGGAAAAAATTTTTTTAAGTGTGATAATGAGAGCGGTGGTCCCTCATATGATTTGTGGTAGCAGATGAGGATCCCTCCTCTTTCCCGTGATACGATGAGATGAGAGCGGTGGTCCCTCATATGATTTGAGGTAGGACGGGTGTGACATCCGCCAGTATCCTGTCCACTCGGTCACTTAGGAGCAGTGACGACAGAGTGGATACAGTTGTCATAGCCCTACCCACTCGACCTCGCCCATGACCGGTGATGGTGGCGGACTGGCGTCAGGGGTGACCATGTCTTTGCATCATGTGCACGATTGCATAATTTGCATTGTTTGTGTTTGCTGCATTTGTTTGAGCTATGCTTGCTGCACTTGGATGACATATATATACAGGAGGGATTTACTTTGTTTTTGGTCTGGCGACCATTCAGATTCAGGGACTTATGACCTACACACCCCGAGGTAGGGGGTAGGTATGGATATGTATAATTGCATGACGAGTATCGATCATATATCCTGCTTTTTCTTTTGAGACTATATCTATTAGCTTCTATACTGCTATTGTATAACCTTTTTATCGCCATACATATCTATCTGGTTTTATACCCATGGAGTCCCCCTAGACTCATAATCGTTTGCTTATTTTTTTTTTCAGGATGACACCGTCAGGAGAGCCCAGTAGTCGGTCCCAGTCCCGTAGATGTCGCAGTTATGTTATTTAGTTTATATTTTATTTTGTTTATGGTTGGGATGCATTTCTGGTTATATATATGTTGGTAGACGTGTCATCTAGAGTTATGATACTTTTATGTATTTTGCATTGTTGGTCTGCCCAAAGGGCAATTTGGAGTTATTTTTACAGTATAGGCAGTGATATATGTTTTTGATAGTATCGACAGTTGTTTATGCCTTTATTTCTGTTATAGTTTGATCATATTTATGTGTGGAGTCTGTGGAAGGCCATATTATGTATGTATTGGTTTGAGATTGTCCGCCGTACAGGCGAGGTACTTTCCGATTTTCGTCGGACATGCAGCCCCTCGGGGCGTGACAAAACTCAACTAGGGTTGGTTGGCATTAGAGACACCCTATCTAGTAGTTTAGTTGCATATTCGTTGCTTTCTGGTTAGTTTCTGATACTTGTTGTTTTTGTCGTTGCACCGTTGTTATTCGGTTGTTTGTGCATATTAGTATCATGCACCATACCTGCACATTTGCATACTGACGACTAGTTGGGCTTCCATATGGTTAAGCCGTCGTCAGTCATCTAGTTGTTTCGTCACTCAACTACTTGTTGTGGTAGTTGCTAGAGTATGAGCAACCTTCCTGTTACGCCACACTCAACCACTCATGTACAGTAGATGTCGGAGTTGTAGGGAAGCAGTTGACACCCTCACCGTTGTTTCCGTCCTGCTATATTCTTGGCATCTTACATTGGTTGTGCATTGAGATTAGGCTTTGTGTTAGCCTAAACTGGTTTTGATGTTGCCGTGAGTTATTGATTTGGAATTTGTTTTAGGGATTGATCTAGGTTTGAATTTGGTTCTGATTTTAATTCTGATTTTAAAATTCTGATTTTAATTCATATTTAGGGAATTCATATTGTCGAATTATGTTGGATTGGGTGGGGTCGTGTGTCTTTTGCTTCATTTTATCCTGTGGGATTCTGTAGGGGAAGAAATAGATCATTGATGAGAGATCTGTTGCAAAAGGTTGGGTAATAAATCTATTAGGTGTTGATCTGGTTAAGCTTAACCCATTAGATTGTAAGGCTACCATGGTGAATTAGATGATAACTAGTAATCTCGTATGGGAATTGGAACGTAATTGGTGTTTTGAATTGCTTCTAGCAATTCTATTTTTGTATAGCTTGGTATATATTAGTTTGGGATGTTGTGCCGTGAGCTACACATGATTTTGGAGTGGGCTATGTTGTGGAATAACCATAGCCTAGCATGTTGATTGCTCTGCCATGAACTATATATGTTAAATATCAAAATTTTGAGGGCTTAAATACTAAAGCCATAAATTAAGGGCGGAGTTGGAATTATTCAAATTTAGAGGGTCTTTTTGTAAAAAGCCAAAAACATTATAAACCCTAACTTTTCTTCCCTAAATCCATTTTTCTTTCGTTTTCTCCCCGACGCATGCACGCGCCGACTCCCTTGTCCCCCGCGGTGGTTCCTCGCGAGCGACGCCGAACGTCGCACCCTCCTTCTTCTTCCTCCTCTTCTCCTCCTCCCTGTTCTTCTTCTTCTTCGTCTGCTTCGGCACACACGAAGGAGGCGCCGAGTGCCTTGTCCCCCTGTTTGCGGTTCTCTCGTCCTCTTCCTTCACGTGATTTCAGTCGGCGATCCTCCCCCCTCTTGTGACGAGTCGCCGGAATTGAAGAGATATCAAGGTAAGTGGTTGGGTTTGGTTATTTGGTTTTGATCCCTCCCTACTCCCTTCTCTTATGTGCGATTGGCGCCGCCAACCCTAAGTTATGATCCTCCTCTTCCTTTGAGCAGCGACACTCTTCTTTTGCTTGATATATGTGGAGCATAAACCTGTTTGAGAAATCAAAAATCATTGGCGCAAGTGTGAGCAGTGTAAGTTTCTGATTCTTGCTGCAACAGGGAATTCTTCATCGTATGATTGTTGTAGTAGTGTTCTTCACTGATTTACATCGTGTATTGTACTAAGGTTATGAGCTAGATCAGTAATGGTCATTTGATTTTGGTGTTTTTCATGCTGTGGGATACCTTGGATTTGTAGTTGGTTTTACAACATGTTGATGTTGGATGTGAACTATAGATGCGATATGAATAAGATTCAATTGTGGTTTTTGTTTGTTTGGTGTCGTGAGCCATTGTTTACATAAATAAATGGGGCATGTATATGTTGTAGAAATAGAATGGTAACTTGGAAATCTGAGTATGTAATTGTAGATGGATTTGTAATTGGAGTTTTGGGTGGTTTCGATACTAGCCGTGTGCCAATGGCGAGCCACATGGTTTAGTTAGTTTGATCTTATGTATGTTCTTTGTTTATTGGTTTTACAACATGTTGATCTTGGATGTGAACTATAGATGCGATATGAATAAGATTCAATTGTGGTTTTCGTTTGTTTGGTGTCGTGAGCCATTGTTTAGGTAAATAAATGGGACATGTATATGTTGTAGAAATAGAATGGTAACTTGGAAATCTGAGCATGTAATTGTAGAGGGATTTGTAATTGGAGTTTTGGGTGGTTTCGATACTAGTCGTTTGCCAATGGCGAGCCACTTGGTTTAGTTAGTTTGATCTTATGTATGTTCTTTGTTTATTGGGACTCGCTGTCCTGCTAAATGTGATAAATTAGGTTAATTAGAAATTAATCATTATTGAGGAATTAGGATTTCTCCTAATCATGTTTAGTATTTTATTAAGCTAATTTATTTAATTATATAAATAGCTTAATTCTAATTTTTGAAACAAGGTCTTGACTTTGGACTTGTTCGGTTGATCGTAGAAAGTCCTCGTTTACGAACTTCTACATAAAAGGCAGGTACTTCTCCTTTGTATTCTTGTAGTTCTTTTACCTTAAATGTATGACTTATTATGTCTGAATAGGCCTGCATGACATTGATCTTTTGTCACGCCCCGAGGAGCCGCTCGTCCGATACCGACCGGACAGCTACTCCCTCGTCCCGGCGGACAATCCAGAAACCTAACCACCACAACTACCTCAGCCTGCTTGTACCACAGCCTATAGGGCTGAAACAAGCGACTGTAATAAGATAAAAACGAGAACGACGACAAGGCTGCGTACCGGTACGACTGACGACAAAACCAAAATAGAATCAAAACCTCCATAGCACACAAAAGTACAACTATACTGCCATAACAATACACGACACAAAAGAGTATAACCTACCAACAGCGGAAATGAAAAGAAATACACTGAATAAAAGAAAAGGGTACCAACATGTACCACAACCAAAAGATAGGCGGAAATCGTCTCGGAGACACATGAACTGGGACAGGCTGCTGAACAATCCAGACGATCATCCTGATAAGAGAAAAACATAGCCAACGGGGTGAGTCCTAAGAACTCAGCGAATACAGTCTAATGTGCATAGGAAGAAATAATAGCAGTAAGTCACCGTCTATCTATCTACCACAATACTGAAGATAACTGCAGTAAAAAGAAATGCAGAACTGAACCATAAGCTGTAAAGGAACTACATACCTACCTGCGTCAATCCAAACCCGGTAGTATGCATGTCAAACAAGTGCAGCAATCAAGTGCAACAAACACAATCATATGCATCAATGCACAGTATGCTCATGATGCAGCATGGGTCACCCCTGACGCCTCGGTCAGTAATGCACACGCGGGACCATATGGGTAGGGCTGTGACCTGGTCTTCCCTGCACGAACAGACGGTCGATAATGCACACGCGAGACCGAATGGGTAGGGTCGGAGACCATAAACGTACCCCACCATCGGGTGAAGTAACGCTCTAAACGTCCCTTGCTATCATCGGATAGGTAGGACGAGTAGCAAGTACGGCGACCCATCTTAACCTCCAGGGAGTCCAAGGTCGTCCCTTATGCTACGTGCAATAATGATACATGTCGCTATCCCATGCATCAACCACTATCTATCCCTACTGTCATCTATATGATATGCAGTAGTCCAGATAACCGGTATGCACCAATACCTAAATCCTAGCGTAAGGTATAAGGTAAACTGTGCATCATCAATCCATACCGAAACAGTAAGCGGTAAAGCTAACAGAATACAACTACCGAAGCAAGCGCACAGAGTTACAAATATCAGATATCCCTACTGCCAACTATGTCTAACTATGCATAGAAAGAGGTACCCGTCTCGATATGAAGAAGTCCAGGCGTCGAGAACCCCCAGTCCAAAAATAATAGTCGCGATGAAGATAACCGCGACACTCAATATCCTGCATCAAATACACAATCACTTAGCCAAGTGTGACTCCTAACCTAATTAGGATTAATTCTAATCAATTAATCCTAATTAAACACCCATTTGATTAATTAGGATTAATTATAATTAATTAATCAATTAACCCTAATTAAACACCCAAAACCAAACAATTCTATCATGATTAATCCAAGAAGTAGAAATCTGATATAGCAAGGGAAACAAAATACGTATCATGTACCCATGCTAATCCCTCTGATC
Organism: Boesenbergia rotunda; assembly: GCA_024364735.1. NCBI lineage: Eukaryota > Viridiplantae > Streptophyta > Magnoliopsida > Zingiberales > Zingiberaceae > Boesenbergia > Boesenbergia rotunda. The sequence continues at coordinate 189,056 of JAGFNQ010001756.1, forward strand.
AATCCCCATTAGTACAAGATCAAAAGAAACACCTATAAGCTCCTCCAAATTGGTCCAAATTCATCCAGATTTCCCATGCTCGAATAGCAACAGAACAAGATGAAATAACAGCATATAGAACCCATTCCTCATCAACATCAATCTCAAACAACATCCACTGATCAACCTGCTAACCCATCACCACCGATCGAACAATATCCAAATGCACAATCCCAAATTCAAACCAGAATCACATTGAATTCACACAAGAGTAGAGATGGAAACTAGCACCCGGATCGAATACAACAGAGTTAAACTCAAAGAAAATCCCCCAGCGACTACAACAAAAGAACTATAGATATCCCGCAGCCCATATGAACAACAACCTCAAAAGAAACCAATTCCCAATCTTTGATTAAATGCGCTTACCATATGCCTCCGGTGAGGACCTCAATCGACCAGATCTTCCAACGATCCAACGACCCGAGGCATCTAATGGTGAGCAGGTTGAGAGGGAGGATCCAAAACACCTATGCTGCCAAGATACGCCGATCGAGTCCCCTGCCGTCGGTGAAGCTTGTGAGACGAGGGATCGTAGATGAGGATGTGTCGTGGTCGCAAGGTAGGAGGTAGATCCCTGAGCAATATGCAGAGTCGTGCCCTAAATCGCTGACCTTGGAGTGGAGAAGAAACATAGATGGAGATGGATCGAGGCTCGGCGTGCGCTCGCGAGAAGAAGAAGAGGAAGGAGGAGAAATCAGCTTCAGTTAGGTTTCATGAAGGAAGGGAGAAGATAAAGGAACGGCTTGGGCTTTGGCTTGGGCTGCGCAGTTTGGGTCCAAGTTTTTATTAATGGGAGACTTTTTACATAACAGCCCTACATTTTCCTTGAATCTCAAACCCTACCCTTAGGGTAAGGGTTTTAGCATTTAAGACCTCTAAATTTTCAAATGTTAACATTCTCCCCCACTAATAAAAATTTGGTCCCCAAATTCTACTATCTAGTCATGTCAAGCACGATCATACAGTATAGAATACTGAACAAAACAAGGATGCCGTATAATACTGAATGACCTAACTCCTACATACATATCTCAAGCAAACAAGTGGGGGTAGCGAACTCGAATGGTATCCTCGAGCTCCCAGGTCGCCTCGGCATCCGAATGGTGCTGCCATCCGACCTGAACCAGTCGGATTGTCTTGCTCCTCAATTGACGCTCCCCATGCTTTATGATCCGTGTTGGAACCTCATCGTAGGTCGCATCCGGCTGAAACGAAGCTGGTACCTCTAACAGAAATATGTGTTGGGTCAACCACGCATCTTCTCAGCATCGAGACCTGAAATACCTCATGCACACCGGCCAAAGTAGGGGGAAGTGCTAGGTAGTAAGCTACAGCTCCGATCCTTTCCAGAATCTGGAAAAGTCTAATATACCGGGGAGCTAGCTTACCTCTGAGACCAAAACGTTTCACCCCTTTCGGGGGTGAAACTCGAAGGAAAACCTGATCACCCGCGGCAAACTCTATGGGTCTGCGCCTCCGGTCAGCATAGCTTTCCTGGCAATCCAACGCTGCTAATAATCTCCGTCTGACAGTCCATACTAACTCTGCCTCATGCTGAACTCTCTGGGGTCCCAGCAGTTGAGTCTCACCGACCTCATCCCAGAGGGTGGATGTCCTGCACGCCCTACCATACAACGCCTCAAACGGTACCATCTGTATCGCCGAATGGAAGCCGTTGTTGTAGGCGAACTCCACCCAAATGCAAATGGTCCTCCCAACTGCCCCCAAAGTCTATCATACACGAGCGCAGTAAGTCCTCTAGAACCTACCGGTACGCTCGGACTGCCATCTGTCAACAGACGAACAACTAAACTGAATCGCAACCATGCACTTGTAGCTCGTAGGAGACTCCTACCAGATTCCAGAGTAATCCTTAAAATCTAGTAATCTTCCTACCGTATATCTCTACTAAGTGATCCATCGAGTCCATCCTACGGATCACCAGAAAGTGCATAGATTTGGTCAATCGTTCAATGATCGCCCAAATCGACTCGTGTTGCCTCCATAAACCAACATATTAGGCTTTCTCTCGTAGGGAATTCTTCGAGAGTAAGACCGCTAGTCTCTGACACTCCCTGTGGGTTATAAGCCACCACGCTCCCACTGCGTCAATTGACGTATCAATAATCTAGATACGAAGTCTCTCAATGTCCTTTTTCCATGTCGTTCCGTCAACAGGAACGTTTCGAATCCCTATACACTCGGGTACATCCTGAAGATATCATAAAACTAGGTCAATACGCTCCCGAAGTAAATCTCCGGGACCAGAAGTAATCTCAAGACCGCACCACCTATTACGGAACAAACTGTTCCGCATACACCACGAGGACCCCTACGTCCCATGCCCTAAGGCTACTCTACCTCGAACACACCGAGGGTAATAATCTCTAACCAGAGCACACCTAATCTGATCGACAAAAGTGTCCAATCATCCAAAGGTAACATGTGCTCATATACCCCGTCAAGCATGCATCCGGATGTTGTCTACGAATAGTAACGACTCATCCCAACCTCCTAAGGCACCAGACTCAAGCAATCCACGTGGTGGCCAGATCATCGGTATGCCCGTACAACATACCAAGGGCATAACTGATCGAGGGATCATCGCCTAACCATTAACTACAACCGAACAACTAATCAACATCATCCCTATCAAGGGTGCTCAACCCTAGGATCACTTGTGCCACATCTATAATCTGATCGTCCGAATACACAAGAACTGTGCAGATTGGGTTAATCGCTTAACGATCACCCAATTCACATCAAACCCTCTCCGAGTCCTAAGTCCATGACAAGATCCTTAATACCAGTTCTTATTTCCAACCATAAATTGGAATCGACTAGTATAACCCAGCGAGTATCTAAGATTCAACCTTCAACTATTGACATACCAAATATCTAACTACCAACTAACCTACCAAACCTCTACACACACATTCGCGATATCCTTCCTAATATCGGTCCACCAACGGAAACGCCTCCGATCTCTGTATCTTCGGTATTACCTGCAAAACACATAAACCAAGAACGGTGAGCCTCACTTGCCTCATAAATGAAACAATCAAGGAAGCTCCCCCGTAAATAGGTCAGAAAATTTTCAATTCATAGAAAACACTAGAACACTCCTTCAGGCATGCGTCCGAAAATTTTCGAACTACAGAACTGTCCGAGAGCTAAGGCTACCATTGTCATCAGTACAACCTAGTGACAATAGGAAACCCTAACGTCCACGTGCTAGAACCCCGAGCCCGGAGACGAGGAGATAACCGCAACCTCGTCGTCCCTGGTGCCAATGAACCACCACATGGATCGGTTTGGTGGTCAACTCGTAACCACTCTCACTTGACAACCTACGGTATATCTCTCAAAGATCGTCCTCGATAACCTCTACCGATTACGGTCGAATTTCTTAGGGGTTACGCAGCAACACCAAATTCACCGCACCATATCCATTCCTAATTCTCGATGTATCATCGAGAATATTTAACACGTACGACCTGTCTATGAGTCATGATACCTCAAAGGCTAGAACAGCGTCAGCTCAGCCGACTAACCGTCGTCTCGTAACCTGATATACTCCAACTCCGCTCCAGAAGGTGATAGAGACACAATCTCTTAGGAGTATCCCAAAGTCATCGAAAAGTAATTATTTGTTTCCTGAGTACCGTCCTTAGTGTCTTCACGTAAAGGTAACTCAGTCTCGTAAGTGATTTGCATCGCTGCAGAAACCCGACGTCCAAAGGTACCTTCTTGGTTATCCAACCCAAGTACGAGCAATAATCCCGTAAGTGTCAAGCAACTAGCTCTACACCACCATCACTACCCATGAGTGACCGGCCGGAGACACGACAGAACAACTGCACACACCCGGAGGGATCCCTGACTGCTACAATGCATCGGACTCACACCTCAGGGGCGACCGTGCAGAGTCTCGAAAAGGCATCTGTGAGCACACTCCGATAGCCACTACTCGCGTATGACAATGTGCGCAGGTCATGATCGTCATAACATGCCATCTAAGATATCTGAACAGAAATAAACAACCCTAACCATCCACAGTTCCATGAGCTAAAGTGGATCGATCCTATGTCGGTCGAGCCAACTACGATACGCAAGCTCCAATGGGTTGTCGTCTGATTTAACCCTAACTTCCCAATTCATCAGTCGGTACCATTGAAGAATCAATATTCTCCACTATATGATCGAATTCACAACGTGTCATCCGATCATCTCCTTAGTCAATCTTGACCATAATGGTGTTTGGGAAAAGCTTGACTAGGTGTCAATCGAGCTACCTCCAAGTCAATGGATACCCACCCTAACATTGTGGGAATCGATATCCAATCCCTCTCGGAAAATATCCATCTAACCTATCCAAGGTAGAGTATACAAAAGGATAAGTGATACTCAAGAGATATATATCTACTATGATATACACCAAAATACCACAAAAATATATATCTATGAAAGTCATACTCATATTCCAGCTATATCGATCTTTTACTATCAGTTATAGTATATAGCTAGTACTACACTTCCTGGATCAATGCAGGTTGTGTACTCACTCGTACCCTCTAGGTCACCTAACTCAGCACGAGCGAACTAGAAGTCTAAAACTCCCCGATATAGGAGAAATCATCGCTGTATCGATATGCAGTCTCAATGCCTCACACAGTCGATAACAACTGATACTGGTATACAACTGGTATGAGACAGGAATTCTATAACTTGATTTCCTTAACTTTCGATAGGTTATTGACAGGTTCGACCCTCGTCTTCCGACCATATATCGGTGCTACTCGAGAATCAACATTCTCTGCATCCTAGACGAGTCGGCAACATGTCAACCAGTCACCTATAATCAACTCCCAACATGGTCGCAAATAAAACAGATCGACTACATGTCTTCCAGCCAAACTATATTCACGTGTACCTACCGGCCAAGTATATAAGTCGATATACAATCCCATCAAAATAAGGAATGTCGAATGTCTAATACTACACTAGGGAGTAGATACAAAAGAGGTAAAAAAGACTTGTCATATACCTCGTGTCGTCTGGAGGAGTCCCGTCGCCGCCATGTCCCAATTACGTCTCTCGAGAAAATGACTCCGACACAAAATTCGAAAAAGCACCCACAAGACCACAAGGTATCTCGAGAACCTGGGCTCTGATACCAAAAATTGTCACGCCCCGAGGAGCCGCTCGTCCGATACCGACCGGACAGCTACTCCCTCGTCCCGGCGGACAATCCAGAAACCTAACCACCACAACTACCTCAGCCTGCTTGTACCGCAGCCTATAGGGCTGAAACAAGCGACTGTAATAAGATAAAAACGAGAACGACGACAAGGCTGCGTACCGGTACGACTGACGACAAAACCAAAACAGAATCAAAACCTCCATAGCACACAAAAGTACAACTATACTGCCATAACAATACACGACACAAAAGAGTATAACCTACCAACAGCGGAAATGAAAAGAAATACACTGAATAAAAGAAAAGGGTACAAACATGTACCACAACCAAAAGACAGGCGGAAATCGTCTCGGAGACACATGAACTGGGACAGGCTGCTGAACAATCCAGACGATCATCCTGATAAGAGAAAAACATAGCCAACGGGGTGAGTCCTAAGAACTCAGCGAATACAGTCTAATGTGCATAGGAAGAAATAATAGCAGTAAGTCACCGTCTATCTATCTACCACAATACTGAAGATAACTGCAGTAAAAAGAAATGCAGAACTGAACCATAAGCTGTAAAGGAACTACATACCTACCTGCGTCAATCCAAACCCGGTAGTATGCATGTCAAACAAGTGCAGCAATCAAGTGCAACAAACACAATCATATGCATCAATGCACAGTATGCTCATGATGCAGCATGGGTCACCCCTGACGCCTCGGTCAGTAATGCACACGCGGGACCATATGGGTAGGGCTGTGACCTGGTCTTCCCTGCACGAACAGACTGTCACGCCCCGAGACCTAGGAGCCGCTGATCCAATTGAAAATCGGACAGCACCTCCCCAGTCCGGCGGACAATTTACACATACAAACATCCCACGCAGTATATATATTTGGCCTCAGGCCTCCAAAATATATAAACATAACACAAAAGCACAAGACCACTATAAAACTAAGTAACTCATACCTAACTGCGGACCGGTCCGACTTACGACGAAACAACCAATACAAAAACCCCTTAGGGCACACGACAACACTCCCAAGACATATACAAGTCCAATAAGTAAATATAAAAATAGACACTACTAAGTACAAAACGAAACTATGCTGTCGCGATGGGTAGGGACTGGCTGCTGGGCTCTTCTGGCGACTCCAAGTATCTCAACCTGAAATAAAAACATATGGCAACGGTGTGAGTCCATAAGCTCAGCGAATACCCAGCAGATATGCATAGTATGTTATAATAACAATAAGCATCTACGTTAATACAGTCTCATATCAACAATATGAAAAAACTAGTACTGGAAATACTGAGGTAGATACATACCAGAATCCAGCTAACCTAAAAAGAGGACAATGAGTACCATGAAAATATCATTAGTCATATAATCTCAAATAACAAGTCTCCAGAATATGCATGTCAAACAAGTGCAAGAATCAAGTGCAGCAAACAATGCACGATGCAAAGTATGCACATGGTGCAATGACATGTGTCACCCCCTAGTCCCAGTCAGGATATCGTCCACGACGTCCGCGTGGGTAGAGCTGTGACAAACTGTACGCACCCTGCCATCACTGCTCCTGAGTGACCGGGTGGACAGGATGCTGGCGGAGGACCACCCCCCTACCCCATGTATATATGAGGGAGCTCCGCTCTCATCTCCTCATGGCTCAGTACGAGAAGGGATCCCTGGCTGCTACCACGCCCGCGCTCACCCTCCTCATAGTGGCCGAACGGAGCAATACAAGGCAAATGCACACATCTACGGTATCCACTAACCCATGAGTGGTCGTGCGTGCATATCATGTACCGGAAGACGATTAGGCTCAACCACAAGGGAGTCGCTGATCGCCGGCATGCAACAGTGCAAGGATGGTGTATGATAGATACACATACATAATAACTCAGGGATAACTAACATGTATCCAGAACATGCATAATAACTCAGGGATAACTAACAAGTATCCAGAACATGCATAATAACTCAGGGATAACTAACATGTATCCAGAACATGCATAATAACTCAGGGATAACTAATATGTATCCAGAACAGGCATAATAACTCAGGGATAACTAACATGTATCCAGAACATGCATAATAACTCAGGGATAACTAACATGTATCCAGAACAGACATAATAACTCAGGCTAGCGTATAATCTTACTGCTATCTATAACCAACCATGCATAGCAATATGACAATATCTAAAAGATAAGTCAAAGGGTACCCGCCTCAAAGTAGCAGTAGTCCGTATCAAATAAGAACCTCCTGTCCGATACTCCGCAATCAAAAGTCCAAATCAGTGCCCTGTATCAAAGGACATTTTAAATAGCTATTACAAAGATAGTAATTAGCTAACAAGTCTCTAATTGAATAATAACCTCTCAATTAAACCTGGGTTTAAACAAACCGTAAACCTGATCATCCCATCATTCATATCAATCTTGATTACCACTTTAATCATCACCCTAACTCCTCCAGGTTAACTAAAAATCAAACCATCATCAATTTGATCCAACACAAACCTTAAACAGATCCCAAAATAATACAAACTGAACACATTGATCCCAAGGAAACAAAACATCACTACAATACCAATTCGACACCAAATCGCAGTCCAACAATAGCATCACATCATTAAATAGATAACACACTGAAATAAACCAAGTCTTACCCCAAATACATCAATGATCTGATCCAAAACTTAGATCTAACCAACACCCAGATAGAGATTCATCCTTACCATTACCTTGATGGTTTGTCCCAGTAGGAGCAGGGAATTAGCTACACAACACCAAACTGCCATAATTCCTCAACGTGAAGCCAACCTATAATCCATACAGATCCGAACGCATATGGCTAAGAGCAAGAAATAGAGAAAATTCATCTCAACTCAACTCCACAACCAAGAACATGAGACGCTATTAACTATAGCATAATCTTGATCCACACCCTAACTTTCAATAGGAAACATTTCTAAATGAGGTACGCCAATTAAGAACCAAACTTAACATGTTTACTACACAATTCCCATGCTGATCGAAATCAAATGGCAACCCAACAAGGAATCCCTTCAAACTAATTTAGCTACCCTACATTAGGTTAATCCAAAAAAAATCTAATCAAACCACTCTTTGTTCAATTTGAATCTCACGGCAAGATCCAACTCAAATCTATTTATCCATCAAGATCTATACACAATACAACTCCTCAAATATTCCAAATCCTTACCTGAGATTATCTCGTACGACTCCCTGTTTCAATCCAACAACATGACCACAACAAAGAATCCAAAACAACCCAACCGTTCATCCAAACCTACGAAGAATCGGATACTATCAGAATTATGATCGAAGAAACAGCCAACTCATCTTGACCAACTAATTAAACCATATCAACACTATCACCATCTCATCAATACCAAATAGCAACAGAGCTTACCAGAGATTCGTTGGCCTCGCATGGAGGAGAGGGATCGTCGTCGACCGTTCGCTGGGGGAAACGGGCGTCGGCGTTGTCAAGCGAAGAGAACGGTTGGCTACGGCTCAGGGCTGCGGCTAGGGCTCACGAGAGGAGCACGACAGAGAAGAGGAAGAAAAAATCAAGTTCGGTTGTGGGGCTAGGGCACGCGCGAGGGGAGGAGTCTGCGGCTTGGGTTCGTGAGGGGAGGAAGAAGGGAAGGAGATGGGCGGCTGCGGGTTTGGCTGTGATTTAGGGTTCGACCGAGAGCTTTTAATTAAAAGGGGCTCTTTTTGCAAAAAGGTCCCTCACCTTCCTCAATTTCGCATTAAACCCCTTAGGGTTAATGTTTCAACCATTTAACCCTCTCTTTTATTACAATCTACCTCAAATAATTTTTAGGGTTAAATTATTTACACTCTCGATAACTCTAAATCTCCCAATATACTTTTCCGAAAATTTATTTTATCGGATTTTTAATTTGCCGTATTTTACACAGACGGTCGATAATGCACACGCGAGACCGAATGGGTAGGGTCGGAGACCATAAACGTACCCCACCATCGGGTGAAGTAACGCTCTAAACGTCCCTTGCTATCATCGGATAGGTAGGACGAGTAGCAAGTACGACGACCCATCTCAACCTCCAGGGAGTCAAAGGTCGTCCCCTATGCTACGTGCAATAATGATACATGTCGCTATCCCGTGCATCAACCACTATCTATCCCTACTGTCATCTACATGATATGCAGTAGTCCAGATAACAGGTATGCACCAATACCTAAATCCTAGCGTAAGGTATAAGGTAAACTGTGCATCATCAATCCATACCGAAACAGTAAGCGGTAAAGCTAACAGAATACAACTACCGAAGCAAGCGCACAGAGTTACAGATATCAGATATCCCTACTGCCAACTATGTCTAACTATGCATAGAAAGAGGTACCCGACTCGATATGAAGAAGTCCAGGCGTCGAGAACCCCCAGTCCAAAAATAATAGTTGCGATGAAGATAACCGCGACACTCAATATCCTGCATCAAATACACAATCACTTAGCCAAGTATGACTCCTAACCTAATTAGGATTAATTCTAATCAATTAATCCTAATTAAACACCCATTTGATTAATTAGGATTAATTATAATTAATTAATCAATTAACCCTAATTAAACACCCAAAACCAAACAATTCTATCATGATTAATCCAAGAAGTAGAAATCTGATATAGCAAGGGAAACAAAATACGTATCATGTACCCATGCTAATCCCTCTGATCAATCCCCATTAGTACAAGATCAAAAGAAACACCTATAAGCTCCTCCAAATTGTTCCAAATTCGTCCAGATTTCCCATGCTCGAATAGCAACAGAACAAGATGAAATAACAGCATATAGAACCCATTCCTCATCAACATCAATCTCAAACAACATCCACTGATCAACCTGCTAACCCATCACCACCGATCGAACAATATCCAAATGCACAATCCCAAATTCAAACCAGAATCACATTGAATTCACACAAGAGTAGAGATGGAAACCAGCACCCGGATCGAATACAACAAAGTTAAACTCAAAGAAAATCCCCCAGCGACTACAACAAAAGAACTATAGATATCCCGCAGCCCATATGAACAACAACCTCAAAAGAAACCAATTCCCAATCTTTGATCAAATGCGCTTACCATAAGCCGCCGGTGAGGACCTCAATCGACCAGATCTTCCAACGATCCAACGACCCGAGGCATCTAATGGTGAGCAGGTTGAGAGGGAAGATCCAAAACTCCTATGCTGCCAAGATACGCCGATCGAGTCCCCTGCCGTCGGTGAAGCTTGTGCGACGAGGGAGCGTAGATGAGGAGGTGTAGTGGTCGCAAGGTAGGAGGTAGATCCCTGAGCAATATGCGGAGTCGTGCCCTAAATCGCTGACCTTGGAGTGGAGAAGAAACACAGATGGAGATGGATCGAGGCTCGGCGTGCGCTCGCGAGAAGAAGAAGAGGAAGGAGGTGAAATCGGCTTCAGTTAGGTTTCGTGAAGGAAGGGAGAAGATAAAGGAACGACTTGGGCTTTGGCTTGGGCTGCACAGTTTGGGTCCAAGTTTTTATTAAGGGGAGGCTTTTTACATAACAGCCCTACATTTTCCTTGAATTTCAAACCTTACCCTTAGGGTAAGGGTTTTAGCATTTAAGACCTCTAAATTTCCAAATGTTAACATCTTTGCTGTTAGTTATTTTAATATCACCGTTGATACTTTCTTTGTTTGACCTTCGAGTTTAATCAAAAATTTTGTATCCGTATAGTTTCTCGTTGATTTTTCATTCTGTAAAGTGTCGCACGTACGCAAGTACTTAGATGTTCATTAAACACCACTAGGATGGTTAACATTAGGTGCACCCTACCTAGTAGTTTAGTTGTATATTCGTTGGTTTCTGGTTTGTTGCTTTTGTAGCTGCATCGTTGTTATTCGGTTGTTTGTGCTTATTGATATCATGTACCATACTTGCACCGTTGCATACTGACGACCGTTGGGCTTCCATATGGTTAAGTCGTTGTCAGTCATTTAGTTGCTTTGTCACTCAACCACTTGTTGTGGTAGTTGCTAGAGTACGAGCAACCGTCTTGTTACGCTACACTCAACCACTCATGTACAGTGGATGTTGGAGTTGTAGGCAAGAAGTTGGCATCCTCACCGATGTTTTCGAAGGATACTAGAGCTGTTGGTGGCTCCCCCTATGTATCGGGGTTTTTGGAGTAGTTGGCTCCCCAGCATCTTGTCCACTCAACCACATATATCAGTGGTATTTATTGGAGTGCGTACAGTTGTCACAGCCCTACCCACTTGACCACACATATGTGATGTGTTGGCGGCTTGACTGACGTTAGGGGTGGCACATGTCATTGCATCATATGCATCTATTACATTTATGCATTTTCTTGTTTTTGTTGCATTTGTATGAGCTATGGTTGTTACATTTGGTTGACATGCATGTATGTTTAATACCATGATATCTCGTATGTTTTCATGTTATTTTGTACAAGCTTAGAGGTTCTTGTATTTCCTAGAGATTGTACACTGTTATATTTGTTGCTGATATATCACTTTGATGTCATGCATTTGTCTACTTATATACCCGCAGAGTCCGCCCGGACTCACCACCCCTGCCAACTATTTGTGTTTCAGGTAGCAGGTAGATGCACTACTTGAAGCCAGGAGATGATCCAGTTGCCAGTCCCACCGAGTTGATTCGTATTGCAGTTTGTTTCCATATTTAGTTTATATCGCAGTTACTTTATTTCTGCATTTTCGTTATTTTTGCGTTTTATTTCATGGACTGATATTTGTTTTATTAGTCTGATATTGACGTAGTAAAGGTATGTTTATTTTTGGACTCATGTTGGAGTTTGTCGGTATTTTGGACTTTCTTTTAGCTTTGTTTCTACTAAAAAACGTTAACGGTTTTGAAATGTTTAAGCTTAGTTTATTTTTATCATTCTTATTGTTATAAACTGTGTGATTCTGCCTTTATTTTACAGTTATGATGGTTGAGCCATCTTTTATGTTGAGAGATATGTATTATTTATCCCAACTTGTCCGTCGTACAGGGGAGATGTTGTCCGATTTTCAAGTAAGCATGTGTCTCTGGGGGCGTGACAATATATTTAAAAGTTATCCTAATATATTGAAATTAACTTATTGGTGATTGTATAAATAGCTAAATTTAGTCCTTGACATAGGACCTTGACTTGGAACTTGTTTGGTTGATTGTGTGGGAGATTCTCTCTCGTATTTAGACATGTACTTCTACATAAAAAGGCGGGTACATCTCCTTTGTATTCTTGTAGTTCATTTACCTTAAATTCATAACTTTTTATATTTGAGTAGGTCTGTTTAACCTTATTCTTTGCTGTTGTATATTTTAATCGTCTGTTGATACTTTCTTCGGTTGATCTTCGAGCTAATCGTATTTTATATCCGTACAATCTCTCGTTGATTTTCTATTATGTAAAGTACCGCTCATACACGATTACTTAGTTGTTCATTAAACACCACTAGGATGGTTGATATTAGAGACACCCTACCTAGTAGTTTAGTTGCATATTCGTTGGTTTCTAGTTGGTTTCTGGTATTTGGTTGTTTTTGTTGTTGCATCGTTGTTATTAAGTTGTTTGTGCATATTGATATCATGCATCATACCTACACTGTTGCATACTGACGACGGTTGGGCTTCTGTATGGTTAAGTCGTCGTCAGTCATTTAGTTGCTTCGCCACTCAACCACTTGTTGTGGTAGTTGCCAGAGTGCGAGCAACCGTCCTGTTACGCCACACTCGACCACTCATGTATAGTGGATGTTGGAGTTGTAGGCAAACAATTGACACCCTCACCGTTGTTTCCGAGGGATATCAGAGCTATTGGTGGCTCCCCCTTTATCTCGGAGTTTTGGAATAGTTGGGTCCTCAACATTCTGCCCACTCAACCACTTATATCAGTGGTATTCGTTGGAGTGTGTATAGTTGTCATGACCCTACCCACTCGGTCACACAGATGTGATGTGTTGGCGGCTTGACTGACGTCAGATGTGACACATGTCATTGCATCATATGCATCTATTGCATTTATACATTTTCTTATGTTTATTGCATTTATATGAGCTTTGATTGTTGCACTTGGTTGACATGCACTGTTATATCGTATGTTATCATGTTGTTTTATACATGCTTAGATGTCCTCTATTTTCTAGAGACGGCACACCGTTGTTTTATATCGGTAGACAACTTTCGTATAATCGGATCAGTCGTTCCATATTCAACGTCACGGAACTGATTAATCAATTTTTTTTTATCCCAATTCTATCTTGAATTTTGTTTTTCTTTTTATCATGATTTCTTCTGGTCAGGACGATCCATTTGCGATTCTGTGTATTAATTAATTCAGAGTTGCAACCCCTTAAAAAACTAAAGCTATACATAATGGAATCAGAAATTTTTATTTGTGTATTTCCTTCATATATATCAGCAAATATAATTCATGGCTACCCACTTACAGACGAAAATTTGAAGGGAATAATAATACGTGAACGCCACCATTCTGCCTTGCAACGATCATATATATATATATATATATATATAGCAGGAAGAGAAAGCGGCCATATCGATCTCCCCTTACTTTCTACAGATCACAGATCATTGGATTTGTAATCCAAGATGATAGACCTCGTGTCGTGGCGAAGGATCTCGTGGCTGTTCCGGCTTTCGCCCAACCGGCGCCACTCGGCAGCTGACTGCCCTGAAGTCCGGTTCCGCAGCGTCAGCAAATTAGGCGACCGCTGGAGCTGCTTCAACCGCTCCTCCTTCCGGCTCACGTTTTGCACCTCGAGGCCGTCGGAGGATCTGGACAAGCTGGGTGAGCTTCCGAGCATGGCGGAGCGGGAGCGGCTGCGAGCGCCGTTCCCGTCCCCGATCACGCCGGCCTACATCAAGCTCGCCAGGCTCAGGTCGGCGGCCTCGTCGGTGTATAATGAGGGAGATATTTCGATGCTGCTTCAGGAGGAGGAAGAGGAGGAGGAGGTGGCGGTGGACGAGGAGGCGGAGGCGGCGTGTTGGAGGTTCCAGAAGTGCGTGGCGGAGATGCTAGCGGCGGAGGAGAAGGTGAGCGATCTGGTGGAGGTGGAGGAATTGCTCTCCTATTTGAGGGACTTGACGTCGCCGGCGTTTGTGGATCTGGTCGGCAGCTTCTATCAGCAACTCTGTAGAGATTTGTTCACAAGAGAAGCGACGGCGATGATCTGATGCTGATGCTCCGTGCTTAATGCTTTTGGTTCACGAGTTCGTATTATTAATATGTTAATTAAATGGAACTATTGGAAAATATCACAAAAAAGAGGGTTTATTTTATTTAATTTTACCAATATGTCTTGATTAAGTATTGTTTTAAATATTTAATTTATAAAAGCAGTGGACACTAATTTTATGATATCGATATCACACTCACTGTTTCTCTGCTGTTTTAACTTCCTAATGTATTTTGTCTGTATCAATTCTAGTGAATGTAAAAATATCTAATATTCTCTATACAAATAGTTGTTGGGCTAATTAAATAAAATATTTTATGTGATTTATCTTCTTTCCATTATGTGAGACCATTTTAGAGGAACATTAAGATGACGGTTTCAATTTTTTTTATTATACTATTTTTATTTTTTTAAAAAAAATAATAATCTAAAAAATTTCATTCCCTAAACTAGTCCTCTTTAGGAATTTCACCCAAAAATGAAGTATATAGATGAAGCCCCATGATCATTAGCTAAAAAGCATGAAAAAAAGAAAGGGAAAGAGACACAAAAAAAAGGAACAATATCAGGGGGGGTGGAAAGAAGGGAAGAGTCACGAGTGGATTGTGATCCCGGCCTTGCCGGTCGGGCTCGCCAGCTAGCCTGGCGCCACGAAGGGCTAGCGGACAGGTCAACAAAGATATCATCGAGGGAGTCCCCGAGCCCGGGAGACCTCGAAACCTTGTTTAGCTAGCCGCAAGTGGGGTCGGTCGGACCGACCACCCACCCCTCCTAACCCAGTCGGGCGCGTGGCTGCCCATGCTCCCTGGTCACTCCCCGACCTAGATCTAGGTCGTGCACCACAGCCGGGCGCGTGGCGACCCACGCTTCGATGCCGTCGCAGAGACTATATCAGACAGAAATCACTCAGCCATCCCCGACTCATGGCGTACCCTACGCTTCCACTGTACCAATCGGACGCGTGGCTGACCACGCTCACTAGCTATTACCCGACCCGGTCCTTGGCACTCGGACACGCCGGTCGGCTCTCGGGGTACGGACTAGCTCGCCCCTACTCCCCCTATATAATTATATCCAGGGTACGATCCTGCTAGCGAGGTTCGGCATGCCTTACTCATCTCTGACACTTCTCGCGATCAACCCGTCAATCCAGTACTTTCGTATTGCTCGAGCACCCCGCGCCATGCCGCGCCACTCCTAAGTGCTCCTTACGAGCTGAAAGCTATCACACTCTTGTCTCGTCAATACGACTAAGAGTTGTCAGCTCCCCCGGCTATATAAACTCCGCACTTCTCCTACCGCAGGTACGTCCATATGCGTGCGCGAGCTCTCTAATCTATTGCCTCATTTTCAATTCAATTCCACTATTGCGCCTACAGATGTTGACTTGACCGTCGGAGTGCCTGACCGGGGAAACCCCCGGCGGGTTTACTGACGGTCGCTGTTTTGCAGTGCTAAGCCGGAATGACACCAGGTCGTCGCCACCTCACCAGCTCGTGCTGTTGATGCAGTCTGGCCCGATTGTTATTTTGATGTTGACAAATATTTAAGTTTAGTTGAATGAATTTGGATTAAGTCCAGGTGGATTTAAGTTTGGTTGAATGAATTTGGATGAAGTCCAGGTGGATCTGGGAGATCGCACGCTGGCATAGGAAAAGACCTAGTGGGACTAGGTGAAATCCTGGTGAGTGAAGCCAGGTCCTAGCTTGGAAAGTTAGGTTGGATGAAAGTCTGGCGAGTGAAGCCGTGTCCTAGCTTGGGAAGCTAGGTTGGATGAAAGCCTGGCGAGTGAAGCCGGGTCCTAGCTTGGGAAGCTAGGTTGGATGAAAGCCTGGCAAGTGAAGCCGGGTCCTAGCTTGGGAAGCTAGGTTGGATGAAAGCCTGGTGAGTGAAGCCTGGTCCTAACTTAGGAAGCTAGGTTAGTTGAAATCCTAGCGAGTGAAGCTAAGTTGAAATCCCGGTGAGTGAAGCCGGGTCTTGATGAGTGAAGCCAGGTTGAAATCCTAGCGAGTGAAGCTAGGTTGAAATCTCGGTGAGTGAAGCCAGGTTGAAATCCTAGCGAGTGAAGCTAGGTTGAAATCCCGGTGAGTGAAGCCGGGTCCCGGTGAGTGAAGCCGGGTGATTGAAATCTTGGTGAGTGAATCCAGGTTCTAGCTTGGGAAGCTAGGTTGAATGAAGTCCTGGTGAGTGAAGTCGAGCACGGAATCTTGGTCCGGGGGACTGAGCACGAGTCAGAGAAGGCTGGTAGCTCGTTCTCTTGACTTAGGGTGGAATTGGAAGCCTTTGGATCGGTCTAGTGACCGATCAAGGAAGTTGGCATGAACTCCCTTTGTGGATCGGTCTGGTGACCGATCCAGTATTGTCTGATCGGTCTGGTGACAGATCAGGGAGCATACAGAGACTTTGGTTGTTTTCTGTTCGACTCCTAATCGGTCTGGTGACCGATCAGGGAGAGAACAGAAGGCTTCTGTTCGGCTCCTGATCGGTTTGGTGACCGATCAGGGAGAGCTCTGATGGACCCAATTTAGCTAATTAAGTTTGTCACGAAATGTGTGGATCCATCAGAATTTAGAATTTATAAATGCTGGAAACCCTTTTTGCAATTAAGAACAAAAGCGTAGTAAAGGGGCCACAGGTGGTATTTTTCTCGGGGCTAGTTGACGTTGTTTGATTCGCGCTTGTATTTATGTGTCGTTTATGTTTTTGGGTTTCAAATAAAGATTTGGGTTTGAGTTCAATTCGGATATGAAAGCACAAAGAAAAGGAATAAACTGAATGAAGCAAACTTAAGCTAGATAAATGCAATGGAAGACTCAACCAATTGTGACTCAATCAACCCAAGTAGATTTCAGAATTGGAAATTCTATATCAATTGCACTCCAAATACTAAGTTATTGAAGCAAACAGTGAAGCCATTATGATTGAAACTGATGCAACATTATAACCATAATTTCGGAAACAACTTGATACAAAATAAGTGCCAAAGCTTAACTTGATACAAAGTGAAGCTTTAAAACAAACTTGATACTCAATTATTCAAACCTATGTGCCAATATAGAAATCTGATACTAAGAGCAGGAATTGGACTGATCAATTTAGTTTTGGAAAACACAGCTGCTAGAGAAGAGAATTGCAAAAATGAATGAAGAAATTCGAAATCTGAGGTTTGAGCAATCAAAACAGACTTATTGCAGCAATAAAATGAATGCAATCAGATTCTTGAAGCAGAAATGTAGCTACAAAATGCGATACCAAATCGAACCAGCAGCTGATGTGAAGCAATGTGATGTGAGATTAACAACTCGGATGCAGGATTCATTAACCAATTCATGCAGAAACAAGCTCCAGCGAAACAGAATTCAGAAACTAAAGTGATGTGCAGAAATGAATGAATGCAGGGCTGAAATGAAGAACTTCAGAATTTCAGCAACAATTTGAATGCCAATCCAACAAACAAGTGGGCCAAAATTGATGCACTGATCTATAATTCAGAATTGCTAAGCTGTAATTGATACAAAACGAATTGATGTGCAGAAACAAAAAGATGCAGAATTGAAATTCAGATTACGACATTGAAGTTGATACAAGAATTGATACGCAAGGTCTGAGCTAAAAGTCAGAAACAGAACTGAATGGAAATCAAGCTAAAGAATTAAGCATGCGTTTCTAATGCATTAACATACTAAATGCGAGCTTAAATTACAGGGAATTAAGCTAAGTAAGAATTGAATTGGAATAAGCTAAAGAATTCGAAACTGAAATTTTCAGAACTATGGCTGATACGCAATGCTAAACATGGCACGCAAGCAAGAAGACACGAATAAACTGAAATTAAATTGAAAATTCACTAACAAGCAATCTAGTTACTTAACTGGAAGAATGAAATCCTAATTGAGCTGAAATAATGCATTAAACGAAATTAACGAATCTGAAATTCAGAAACAGTAAGAAACGAGGCAGAAACAAAATTTACAGCTAAGACAACTGAAATTAGCTAAAGAAATCTACTCCTCAATGCTTCCCTAGCTCGAATGCTTCTTGGTCGTCAAGCAAGAGTGAGCCTCGGACCCGCAAGCTCAGCAAATCAATGGAAAAACGACCTCTGCGAAGCAATCCAGCTCACAGTCTGTGCCAACTGAATTCCCAATCAATTTCTTCAATCTTGCCTTGTTCAATCGCGCGGATGGTGTGGGGATGAACCAAACACTCCAGGGAACCCCTCTGAACTGCTCGGGTGGATGAAGGATTGAACAAAACCACAATCGAAGCAATCGAAGGCAGAGCTGCGGAAACCTCACAACAGCTCTGTTTTGGCCAATTCGGAGCTCGAAATTCACCGAAGCAGCTCCCCAAGGATCTAGCACTCGATCTAGGTGAGAAATCGAGGGGTCGCCCCCCTTGGATTGAAGAAACTAGCTAAAGGAATGAAGAACACGAAGAAGATGAACAGTGCGGCGGAGACGCGACGGAGAGGAAGAGCTGGGAATTTTTCCTTAAGTAATAACCAATGGACGACTCAGATTGATCGGAGGAGATCCAACGGCAGATCTTGCTCTGATTAGAGCCAAACTTTGATGATGATGATCTGGGGTCAGGATCTGCCTTGTGGTAGCTCGGATCCTCCAAATGTGCAACGGATGGTCCAGATCGACTTAGTCTTTGAATGGACGATCTAGAGCCCTCCAAGCTTGATCCAATGGTTGATTGAGCTCTGATTGGGATGAAACTTTCAGATCTTGATCAGAATGCTTGATCAACCATAACCCTAGCTCGGATTGCTTCAGATGATCCCGGATGGCTCAGATCTAGCCGCTCTTGAATCGGACGGCCCGGATTAATCCAAAACATGATAATTCGATCCGATTCCACTTCCGACTCAAGTTTGACCCAGTATGCCCTAGGTCCAGGATCCTTTCATGCCTACAAAATATATTAGAAAATTAATGGCCAAATAATCCAAAAATGTGTAAATTTACAATTAAGTCCAAATTAAAGGGAAATTCTAAAACCTAGGGCAATTTCATAATTAATCAATAAAAACATAGGTCAAATATGGATTTTAGCAATTAAAATAATCAACAAAAATGGTATCTATCAAGCTCTTGATCGGACTGGTGAACGATCCGAGGATCTCAAATGTTGCGGGTTCCTCATTATGACCGATCAAGATGGAGCCTGATCGATCAGGGAGTGCTCTGATCGATCCCCAGACCGATCAGGCCACAACTTGATCTGTCTGGTGACCGATCAGTGAGGTTTGGCTGTGAAAGATGGGAATCACAGCAATACTGTGATCGGTCCGGTGACCGATCCACGTTCTGTGATCGGTCAGGGTGACCGATCACAAGAAGGTCGCGATTCTTGGTTTCTCACGCTGGACTGATCAGACTGGAGCCTGATTGGTCAGGACTATACCTGATCGGTCTGGTGACCGATCAGGGCTCACTCTGATCGGTCTGGTGACCGATCAGAAGCTGAACTTTAATTCAAATACGCTGTCAGAAGTTTCTGATCACGTCTGTTTTCTCATCTGATACACTGCTGATTTCTTTGTGATTTCATTTGCTAAACCTCTATTAAGTATGCAGATGACAGGGATGGATTCAAACACTCATGGAGGGTCAATGGGAGTCTTTCCTTTGGTCAGGTTTGGCAGTTTGCCGATTTTAGGTTTCAACGGGCAACAGGCGTGGCTGGCAACTGACGGAGGCTCAGCTGAAGAGGTCTTCAGTGGACTAAGTGCTCAGGGAGTCAGGGGGTCAGGCTGTGGCTCAGTGGATGCTATTGGAGCTTGAAGACGTTGAACTTGAGGCTTAAGGCAAAGCTGGAAGCAGAGGAGCGTAGCAGTGAACAGACAGAAACATACGAAGTTTGGCTGGGTTGTGCTTGTGCTCTCTGTTGCTATGTGCTTGAGTGTTCTTGCTTAAGTGTTCCTTGCGAGCGTTCCTTCTCATTGTCTCTTGAGCTTAATTGTTATCCTACTGAGGCTTGTGGAGAGGTTTCTCCACCGAGAAGGAGGCGCTGTTTTATCAGGGTCACCAGGGCTTGATCTGCCGATGATCAAGGGATCGCCCACCTCACGGGCACGCCAAGGAGTAGGGGCAAGTTATCCCGAACCTTGTACATCGCGGTGTTAGCATCGTTGGTTTATTTTTCATTTCTGCATTTCTATTTTTGTGTGTTTGCTTCCGCTGTTACTAATCTGATCACGCAGAAAACCTCAAAGCGTAAGGTTTTGTGTCTGGCTACATTCACCCCCCTCTCTAACCATCCAAGGACCAACACGTGCCACCCGGGAGTCCACCTGGCCCAGAGGCTCGCCACCTCGCTTCGCGACAGGATCAGATTGTAACCTTCATCTGGAGACAAATCCGTAGTTAGGTTGTGGACATGACTCAAAGGATAGACTGGGGATGCGACTCATGGCCAAGTCAAAGTCTCCACTTGTGGCTAGTCCATGAGTCCATGACTGAGTCAGGTTTATACTCCCTAGGAAAGACTTTCAGAATAAATGTGAAGAAAGACCATTTTCACATTAAATTGAAAAAATTTCCATTTGTTTTGAGCCTCAATAAAGTGTACTAACCAAATGTTGTTTGTCTAAGTTCTATTCTTAGCTAGTATTTTAATTGCCCCGGTGTTGGCGTTTCAGAAGTTCTGGGAAGAGGAAGAGGCACCTCTTCATCTTCCAATGTTAATAACTTTTAATACCTCCATTAATGGAGGTAGAGGAAGAGACTTCTTCCTCTTATAAAGTCGCGTCCAAATGCAATCCATCGGGGAGAGACGAAGAAGAAGAACAGGAGCATTCGTTGAGTGGGATTTGGTTTGTGGCAGATTGGGATTAGTCCTTTGGTGATTGTTCTCGTGACAGCAAGCGATCAGAAGAAACTAGAGAAGAAGGAGATCACTGTAAGTTTTATTTACATGTAATTGATTCATGCTTAAGATCTAATATTGGTATCAGAGCAATTTAGATTACAAGCGCATGAAAAATTATTACCTTTGTAATCTAAATCCCACGAAATCATCATTCTTCTCTTCTGTTAATGGGTGAAATCGAGCGCACTCTTATCCCATGGGAGGTGGTCATTGCGTTGGTGATGGCGAAAAGAAATATTTCATCGGCGTGGAGAAGAAGAAGATCAGGCAGTAACCTAATCGGTCACAGTGACCGATCAGGCCCCTACCTGATCGGTCACTGGACCGATCAGGCAGGGGAAACTACCGAGTGGTTTTTTTTAATAAAAAAAACATACATAGTTTGGTTTTATTAAAAGCAACAGAAAGGTTGAGAGGAGGTTCGAACAACCGACCTCAGTGTTAAAAGGGAAGTGGCTCAACCAAAAGCTGTGATCGATAGTTAGTTTAGTTTTGGTTCAATTAATTTAAATTAGACTCAAGTTTAGTTTAATGAGATTAGGTTGGTCTAATCGGTTTGGTTCAAACCATTAGTTGGTTTAACCAAACCAGTTTGATCAAATGATCTGAACTAAACTAACTGATTTGATCACTATGCTGAACCCCAACTTAAGTAGGCTTAAGTGAAGCAACAACAGTAAGACAAACAAATCGATCAATCCGGTAGCTACTAAAGTAAAGGAAACTTATTTATTGTGTGCTTCTTTCTGTGCATATATTTATGAATTCAAAAAAAAAAACTAGTTTTGTTACTGGTTTTTGTCAGTTTTGTACTGACTATGTCATTTTTCAATTTCAGATGTCGCATGAGATATGCACCATGATTCATTGCTATGAGCGATATCGTGAGCTAATGGAGCAGATAGAAGAAGTTGACTATAGTCCGATTCTTGGAATCCAAGGCAATATAGGAAAATTGGATCGACTATTTTGGTAACTCGAGCAGGAAGAGTTTCCAATCTTGGATGACTATCGAATTAGAGCATTGATTCGTTCATTGCCAAGACATGCGAGAGAAGTTGCACACTAGATATGGGGGCGTCATGAATGCCGTATCTCATATGCTGAGTTATGTAAGCAGCTACTTCGCCATGAGTTTCCAGAGGATCTAGAAGATTCTGTGGAGGACTCAGAACAAGATCCTGAAATGTTTGAGGAAGATTCTGAAATGTTTGAGGAGGATGTTGAAATGCCTGAGGAAAATCCTGAAATATTTGAGGAAGATCCTGATATTGAAATGTTCGAGGAAGATCCTGAAATATTTGAGGAAGATCCGATAGAATCTGTGGAAGATCCCGAAACTGGCCGATTCGAGATGAACGAGAGAGTGATAGTCACTGCCATAATATTTTTTATTATGGGAATGATGTCAACTTATCTAGTTCAATAAATTCTGTTGTTATGTTTGTTGTACGAACTTATTAAGCCTACTTAATAAAGTTATGTTATATGCTAACTGACTTGTAAATGATTAGTTCATTATATGATTGGTTCATATTCAATGATTAGTTCATTATATGATTAGTTCATATTCAATACAAATGATTAGTTCGTTTAATGGGATGTATATAATATAATTGATCAATGTTAATTAGCTTGGATTATACGAATGATGAGTGAAAACGTAGTTATCACTTGATTTCGTAAACCAAGTCAAGTTTACATTGAGTCAATCAAAAATTATGTACAGATGATATACACTGAATTAATGAATAATATGTTTATTTATGATAGATCATGACAACTAAGAACATCATAGCCGAACTAAACAAGGGATAAAAATTATATGGGGATAACTATAAGATATGACATCTCAAGATACAATATATTCTTGAGGAACAAGAAGTTCTGGAGGCTGTAAATCATTTTATGGTAGAACCTATTGTTGGTTCAACTGCACAGCATAGACTTGATTTAGATGCCTATAGGGCATGGAAGAAAAAGGACTCCACTGCTAAGGGGATATTGATTAGTTCAATGGTAGATGACCTGGTATTTGAGTATGAGCCACTACCATCAGCTTATGCCGTCTGGGTTGCCCTGAGAGAGAAATACAGTGGAGTTAGTATAAGCAAGTTTCGCCAACTGACCATTAAGTTTGGCAGTTGTAAAAAGCGCCCGAATGTTACAATGACCCAACATCTGAGAGAAATGGGGAATATGATTCGGGAGCTTAAGACTGCTGGTCATGAGTTGACCGACGAACAACAGGTTCAGGCAGTTATTCGTTCCCTTCCTGATTCTTGGGAAAAAATGAAACAGAACCTTACTCACAGTGAGAGTATCAAGACTTTCATTGATGTCTCATGCCATATTGAACTGGAGGCGGAGAGAATAGAATCCACAAGGATTTCTGAACAAGCTTTTGTAGCTGAAGGTTCTAGATCCAAGAATAAGAAAAGATGGTTCAAGAAAGAAAAGGGTAAGGGAAAAGAAGCTGGTGCTACTACTGTGCAAGACCCAATCAAGAAGAAAGGAAAGAATTATGGAAAGAAACCTAAAGGCAAGCTAACTTTCTACAACTGTGGCAAGAAGGGCCATTTTGCTCGGGAGTGTACTGAGCCGAAAAAGGTAAATCCATGTTTGTCTTCTTTTCATGAGTTTTATGTTGCTAGTTCGGTGTTGTTAGCTGATTCTTATCCTTTGTGGATTATAGATTCAGGAGCAACGAACCATGTAGCTCGTGATCGAGCTACGTACGTGGAGTACCGTCGCGTACCAGCTGGCAATAAGTGGATATACGTGGGAAACAATGTAAGAATTGAAGTCAAAGGAATTGACACTTGCAAACTCAACCTTCGTGGTGGGCGTATCTTGTTTCTGCATGATGTCCTATATGCTCCTGAGATTCGATGGAATTTGGTTTCTGTTAATTGTCTTCTTGAATTGGGTTACTGTTTGAATTTTTTACAGTCGTTGTGTAGAACATAAAATTGACTCTGTGTTAATTGGATATGGTTATGTATCAAACGGTTTCATAATTCTTGATGTAGAACCAGATGTTAATTGTGGAAATAATGGTTATTTTTCAAACATTGCTTTTACTAGTGATGCTGATGTTAATGATAAAGTTTAGCATGCTAGATTGAGACACATAGGACAAGAAAGAATGAATAGATTAGCAGGAGAGGGTCTGCTCGGCACTCGTCCTTCAAGTTCAATAAATGACATACTATTTCTTTAAACACTTTGGTATTATATATCAGGTGTACCTCACATATATCTAATAACATAAGTGGGCTAAAGAATAGTAGACAACGAGATGATCAATAATTAGCTTCCTACGCGTGCATGTCAACTCATGATCTAGGTGGTTATAGCTACTTCATCACATTTATCAATTATAACTCATGATTTAGGTATGAGTATTTATTGAAATATTAGTACGAGGCATTTAAAAAGTTCAAAAAATTTAGACATGAAATAGAGAAACATTTTGGAAAAGTTATTAAAACACTTCGATCAGATCGAGGTGGTCAATATTTAAGTCAAGAGTTTCAAGATTAACTCAGAGACAACAATATGTTGTCTCAATGGACTCTGTCTTATACTTTACAACATAATGGTGTATCTGAAAGGAATCGAACATTATTGAACATGGCTAGGTCAATGATGGATTATGCTAGTCTTTCCAAATCATTTTGGGGCTACGTACTTAAGACAACTATCTACTTGCTAAATAGAGTCCCGACCAATGCAGTCTCTACTATTTCATTTGAGAAATGGACTGGTAAGAAACCTCACCTATCTTATTTGAAGATATAGGGTAGTTTTGCTTATGTGAAAAAGACTGTATCAGATAAGTTGGATGCTAAGTCTGATATGTGTCTATTTATTGGTTACCCTAAGGAAATAAGGGTTACCAATTCTATCATCCTTTGAAACAAAAGGTGTTTGTTTCAAAACATGTTATATTCATAGAAAAAGTGTTTCTCTTGGAAAAAGGTAGTGGGAATAAAGTTGAATTTTAGGAGGTTCAAGAAACTCCAATAGACATAGAAGAGGCGCCTAGTCAGGAACGACAGATGATGACTCGTAGATCTAGTAGGACACAACCTCTTCGTAGATCTAGTAGGATACGTAATATTCCTCAGAGATGTAGATTTCTCATAAGTAAATCGAATGATGTGTTGCTCATTGCGGATGAGGAACCTACTGATTATGAAGAAGTTATGAAAAGTTAAGAAAGGGACAAGTGACTAACAACCATGAAGTCGAAAATGGATTTCATGTATGAAAATCAAGTTTGAAACTTGATTGACCCACCTAAAGGCATCACACCTATTAAGTGCATGTGGGTTTTAAAGAAGAAAACTGATATAGATGGTAAGGTTATTACCGACAATGCAACATTAGTGGTGAAAGATCATCGTCAAAAGAAAGGCGTTAACTATGACGAAACTTTTTTACCAATAGTTATGCTTAAATATATTAGGATATTCTTGGACATAGCAGCTCATTACAAATATGAGATATGACAGATGAATGTGAAAATATCTTTCTTTAATAGAAACATGCTCGAGGATATATATATATATATGATACAGCCTGAGCTTTCACATCTGTTAATAAAATCAAAATATGCAAGCTTCAACGATCCATTTATGCTGAAGCAAGAATCCAAGAGTTGGAATATCCATTTTGATGAGCCAACTTAGGAGTTTGATTTCTCATAAAATCCTAACAAACCTTTTGTGTACAAGAAGGTTAGTGGGAGTGCGATCATATTCCTAGTATTATATATCGATAATGTTGGTGTAATCGACCCAAATTTGATCGGTACGATCATGGATTTTGATGTGTGTCAATATGATTAAGTTAGGTTTTTATATTGACTTGATGTGTGTGTTTAAGTCATGCAGGATTGGTGAATCACACATGAGGAACAATGGAGTGTGCATCCGAGAGACGAGAGCCAAAGGAAGAGGATTTCAAATGCATGACGGGGAAGTAGACTTCAAAGGCATACGTGAAGGATGACATGGAAACAAGTCACGAGCTTGTATGCATCCGAGGGATGAGAGCTAAAGGAAGAGAACTTCAAGGGGTGAGCTGGGGAAGTGGGCTTCAAGGCATACGCAAAGGATGAGCTCCGGAGAGGTCAAGAGTGAGTTTGTAAGCTAGGCAGTCGACTGGCAAGGGAATCAGTCAACTGACAGCGTCGAAAGAAACTCATAGAAAGATCAGTTGACTGGGGTTGAAACCAGTCGATTGGTCCATTCGAAAACTAGCCGTTGGCTAGGCACCAGTCGACTAGTCCTAGTGGCAATCGACTGGTGTCGGGACTGAGTTGTTTGTAAAACCTTCTTGTTGTGTGCCCAAAGCTTGCAAAGTCTACTCTCTTCCTCAAACTTTAAGTGTCATTTTGTAAAGAGGAAGAGATCATCTTGTAAGGAGTTTTCCATCTTCAAACTTGATTGAAAAGGAGAACATAGTGGAGCTTGATTATGTGGGTGTGGCCCCTTGGATTAGTCACCTCAAAGAGATAGAGATCAGTAAATCAAGGGAGTTATCATTTATCTTAATTGTTTTTATTTTGTCTATATATTTCTTGTGCTTTAGCTAACATTTTGTAGACAAAATTCAAGAGAAGCTATTCACCCCTCTCCCCCCTCTAGCTAGACGCAAATGTCCCAACAGATGACATATTACTTATTGGAAATAATGTGCCTTTTGTAGTTAGTTAATGGTTGGTTATCCAAAATGTTCTCTGTGAAAGACATGTTAGAAGCAACTTATATCATCGGGATTAGGATCAATAGAGATAGATCAAAACGATTAATTGGTCTTTTGCAATCTACATGTATAGACAGACTGCTAAAAAGGTTTAGCATGTCTGAATCCAAGAAAGGTTTCATACTCATGCGACATAGGATTCACCTTTCGAAGTATATATGCCCACACATAGAAGATGAGAGGATTTGCATGAGTAAGATACTCTATGCGTTTGTGATAGAATCTATCATGTATGCTATATAAGAGATTGATTTATCATACATTCTGAGTGTTATGATTAGATACTAGTCAGATCCAAGAATGGATTATTGGGTGGTTGTCAAGATCATTCTTAAGTACTTGAGAAGAACTAAGGATGCGTTATTGGTATATAGAGATGGCGATATGGTAACACACGGGTATATGGATGTCAGCTTCCAGACAGACAAGGATGATTCTAGGTCTTAGTCTGAGTATATATTCACATTAAATAGAGGCGTAATAAGTTGGAAGAGTTCCATGCAAGATATTATAGTTGATTCTACTATAGAGGCAAAATACATTGCATCTTTTGAATCAGCAAAGGAGACGATTTGGAGCAAGAAGTTCATTTCTGAACTTGAAGTGGTTCCGATCATTATTGAAACATTGCAGTTTACTACGATAACAATGGAGCTATCCTACAGGTGAAGGAACTAAGGTTTCACCAATGATCCAAACATGTGTTTCAGAGTTGTCATTTGATCAGAGAGATTATCAGTGAGAAAGAAATATAAACGAGAAAATACCCACTTGATGGAACCAAGCAGATCCTTTGACAAAGGTTCTATCATAAAGCAAGTTTGAGAGTCACGTCCAAGCCTATGGTATTGGATACCAAGGCAACTGACATTAGGCTAAGTGGAAGTATGCTATCACTACAACAAATATGGCTTTCCGCAGTGCATCATCAATGACGCACGATTAAAGCATGTCGTTAATAGTACTTTTTACGGCATGCCCAATTATGTGTGCTATGAATAGTATAATGTTTATACAAACAATAGCGTATAGAAAAAGTACACTGTAAATAAACTTTTCTACGATGTATAGTGTGTGTTGTTAAAATTTAATATTAACAATGTTTGGGCAATCTATGGTCCAGAGTAACCATGTGTTTTAATATTTGGGTAAAGGGATTAAATTAGGTTTACCCTTGTGATTTAATATGTGTATTTGAGTGTGCAGGATTGCAAGTTACACATGTTGACTTAGTTGGATGGCTTCGGTACGGTGAAGGGTGGCATGGAAACAAGCTGGAGGCTTGTGTGCACCCGAGGGACCATGGATACCAGGGATGATGAGCCGAGGGGCACAGACTTCGAGGCATGCGTAAAGGATGACATGGAGACAAGCTGGAGGCTTGTGTGCATTCGAGGGACGGGAGCCGAAGACGAAGAAGGCGCGAAGGCAACAATCAAGGCTGCTGGTGAAGAGTCAGTTGAGTCATGAAGGGACGAGAGTCGAGGGAAGAGGACTCCAAGGGCATGCCGAGAAGTGGACTTCAAAGGGCACACGTGAAGGGTGGCATGGAGGCAAGCTGAGGGTTTGCGTGCGCATCCGAGGGACGATAGCCGGTGAAAGAGGACTTCAAGGGACAAGCCAAGGGAGTGGACTTGAAGGCACACGTGGAGGAGGGTTGTTGGAGTGAGGAAGAGTGGTTGTATAAGCTGGGCAGTCGACTGGGAATATAACAGTCTACTGCCAGCAAGACTCAAAACTCACAGAATGTTTCTGACCCTGGACTAGTCGACTGTCCTGGGAGCAGTCGACTGGTAAAGTCGAAAACTAGCCGTTACAGCTAGCCGTTGGCTTGCTGTTTGGCTGGGACCAGTCGACTGCCCTGGGAGCAGTCGACTAGTAGCGGCTGGGTTCAACTTTAAGCCTTATTTAAAAGACTTTGTTTTAGCTGAAACCTCTGACGAATTTGGCTTTGGTCAAGAGCCAAATAGTAGTCTTTATATTCAGAGGTGTGCTTGTGATTGTGGCGAGATTTCTCCACTCACAAGGAGCGACACGAGTTAGCCGGAGGGCATACGAGGAGTAATCCGTCAAAGGATCGAGGGATCGTCCACTTTACGGGTGGAGTAGGAACTTCATCTCTGAACCACGTAAATAGGTATTGTTAGCATTGTTTAGTTGTTAGTCTTGTTTTATTATATTTTCGCTTGCGCACTAACAACGTAGGTAGAAAAGAAAACGAAAAATTACTATTCATCCCCTCTAGCAAATCTACATCGATCTAACAAACAACGTGTAAAATGCGTTGTTAATACTTATTAATATTATTACCAACAATGTGTAAAAAAAATATTACGTCAATATCGCATATTTATACCGTGACGTTTTTTACTCTACCGACAAACCCTCAGTCCTAAATCTCATCACCATCCTCCCTCTCCCTCATCCGATTCTCATCGATCCATCGCCCTCTGCCCTCCACCCTCCGCCCTTCTCCCTCTCCCTCCTCCGCTTCTCGTCATCAATCCACCGCCCTCCGCCATCCACCCTCTCCCTCCTCCACCCTCCTCCCTCTCCCTCCTCCTCCTCCTCCTCCTATTTCTCTTCTCCTCCTCCTTAAAGCCTCCGTGATCGCACGAAACCCTCTCGCCGAACTTTTTTTTCTGCCAAAACCCCCCGCGACTTACTCATCACCGAAATCTTTTTGCCAAAACCCTAGTTTCTATTCTCAAAGGGCTCACTCCAAGGAGCCCACAAAGCCTCCTTAGTGGTCAAGCTTGTCGATGGGTGGCTGGCAACCCATTGCAAAGGAGGAGGAGGGGAAGGTGGCTTGGAACAGAAGGAAGAGGGTGCGGATCATGCAGGCCGACCGGGGCTCTTGGAATGGCAGTTAAGCACGCTCAGAATATCTATGTTTTGCCATAGCATTAGCATTTGTGCTTCCGAACTCTATCTTTCTTATACATCTCTTCGTTTTAGTACTTTATGGCTGAGTCAAAGTTTGGTTCTTTTGGTTAAAAACAGAGTGTGGTTCCACATGGGATGCCATTGAGAGAGGGGCTAAAGAGACCGTGCCTTGAATCAAGGTGATCCTACATTGTTATCTTAAAGTCGACTGTATTCTCGCGTCGAGTGTAAGATTCATGCCTTAATTTCTTTCATTTGTAATATTTCGTTGGATAAGATTTGGTTGTAAGATTCAGCCTTTGTTGAGCCTGGCAAATATGGAAATACTTTCCACTTTAGGTTAATCTATTAGTTAATGGCATAATTGCATCTAACATAGAGGTGGGTTAGGCAGGGATGGCCATCTTGTCATCGTCATGTTGAGTTTGCTATATTATCAGCTACTTGTCCAACCCTACTCACAACTGATGACCATCTTATCATCATCCTGTTGCTCTTTTTATCTTTTAAGTTTTTTTGATGTAGAAGTGATTCAAAAGATCCTAATATCTATTAAAATAGCACTAACTATTGCCACCGTAACTTCTCCTGTTGAAGTGATAAAGGGTCCATCAATTTTGTTTGAAAATCTGAATTAGATATCAATTTATTTGATATTATTTCTATGATTCCCAGCATATGCAAACAATTCAATTAGCATTGTTCACTAGAATGACTATGACTTTATTCACTATGCAAGCCAGTATATGAATTAGATGGGAAGTTAGAGATCCATGAATATGCTCTCATGCTTCCTTTGTGTATGAATTACTTTATCTAGCTTTGATTAAATTTGACTAAGTGCTCTTTCATTATACTTTTTTTTGTTATCCTAACTGATTTTACTGCACTCTACAAGGGCCTTCCTAAGATTAACTGTCATATAGATGAAGGCATGCAGGTAAGATATTTCACTTTCTTGTTTGAGAGTGTCATTTAACCATGAACTAAAATAGAAAATCGAAGTGATATTTTGGATGAGTTTGATCTTTTGATTGGGTTATGTTGATATTTTGAATTTGTTAATGCCTTATAAGTTACATATACAAACAAGAATCATTTGCTGATTTTCCTCCCTCATGTAGTATTATTTCAATCCAATCATTGAAGCTGGATTTTATTCAGAAGTAAAATTAGTTCATATTTCTAATGCTCCAAACCTGCAAATTATTTCAATGGGAGAGACAGGGATTAACACTTCAAGCTACATTGAAAACACTAACTTTCCAACAAATTAAGAGAGAAACATTAAGGATTCACAAGTTACCATAAGAATGAGCTCTTTAATTTCTTTCCTACTTCTTTCTCCAATTTCAGGTGAAAGATTTTTTGAGATTGTTGGGAGCCTATATTACATGGCTCCAGAAGTTCTAAAGAGGAATTATGGATCAGAGATTGATATATGGATTGCTGGAGATATACTGTGTTCCTCCATTTTGGACTGGTAATATTTCCTTACTACAATTTCAATCTCTCTCTCTCTCTTTTTTACAAATATCTATAAATCTATTTTTTTCATTTCCTAATTATGCGGGAGCAATCTTCTATCTAACAAGAGATATGATGTTCAATTCACATAAACTGAATAAAGAGTTGCACAAGCTATTCTTAGGGGCGCAATAGATATTAAACGCGAACCATGGCCTAGTATTTTAGATATCGCTAAAAGTTTAATTCGCTAGATGTTGGAGACTAAACCCAAGCTTCGGTTAACTGCAACAACTTTTAATTGTGCAGTGTACAATGCGCACTGCAGAAAGCGAATTTGCATGTTGCGAAAAGTCATTTTTGTTGTAGTGTATATTTGAAAGATGTCCTAAAGCAATCACGGTATGTATTATTTATTGGATAAATAAAATTTTACTATTTGGGTGCATAATATTCTTTATGTGTTTGATTGGATCTTAAACTCATTTATTGTACGTCCACAATACGATTCATAACATGAGAGAACTTGTGATTAAATCACAACTAGTGAGCATCTCTATATGTGTAATTATGAATATATTAAAATCTTTCCTAGTCGACGGATTGATGAATTCGAGTATCATCAATTCTATGAAACTAGCACGAGTTATACTCCTTGGTTTAACCAAGCAAATGTTCCTCACTGGCTAGACACATTGCGATGTGAAAAGTTAAATGTGGATGCTAATTATGATAACTAGTTCATTGGAGTGATCTGCCATTAGATTTCATATGGTTCTTTACATATATGGATATGTTAATGAAGATTTTATTGCAGCTTAAGTGCGAGTTTGCTTCAACTTGAGGTATTCAAGTCATCTTGGTCGTGAAGACAGCTTATGCTTTGACATCTTAAGCAAAGATCTCCTTTGAGGTGTAGACCAGAGATGATTGAGTATAAGTTAAAGTATCCAAAAGTTTTTGGATAGTCTACAGAGAATTCATAGCTCCTTGAGGGGAACGTATACCGTCATTTGTTATGATTGTCACTCGAAGTCTTTGGCCAAAATATTACATATCAAGAGTATGAGACTCTTGGACACATATCTGAATAATTTGAATCCATAGGACAATCAAGTATTACTTAGGCTATGTGTGACACATTCAGCATAGTGAGAATTAACACAAAGACCATGTTCTGGACCAAGTGGATATAAGATGAGTAAAAGGAATGAGACACGACTTATTTAGCTACTGAAGGGTTCAGAAAAGGATATAGAATTAACTTTTGATTTTTCGATCAATTAGGGATAGTGATCTACTACGAGGTGTCACTTATGATCTATTTGTAACTAATGGACAATTACGAATGGCCAACATAGCCAGAAATTATTGGGTCACACACACACTACGAGTTTATTAGAGAAACTTAATAACAAGTTTGAGAATTAGATTCTCAGATTGAGAGAGACTAAGTTTGGTTGGATCAAACGAGGAATAAATATAAAAGATATTTGTTGGATGGAAGCGACGGTGGGCCACCCCTATTGTAGGTGAGATGGATTCTATTAGTGTCAACCCTAAGAGTCAATCATGAGTTGATTGACTTAGGATATATTGTATCATATTTATCAATAAAAGATAATATTTTGTTTATTATATTTACTTCACAGTTGTACTAGCCGAATAAATATAATAATATCCTAGAATAATAGATTTTAATATACAGCATATTAATAGGTTGAATAGTTTATGAGAGATTGTCAATATATACACTACTCTTAAATATTCGTATTAATAAATAAAGGCAATATTAATGCGTTGAGAGTAGCATGTAAGTCAATTGATGACTTGATTTCACAAGTCATGGATACACGATATCAAGTTGACACATAGGTACATATTAAAGAATGTGTACTGAATTGGCTTGCCATGAGAAGTTTCATGGATCATTATATGAGTGTCATTAATATTCTCATAGTGACTATTAGTATAAATGGTTCTTAGACCTGAAATCACTACAGTTTCCTACATAAAGAGTTGTATACTTTAATATAATTGTATTTTTATTAAATTATAATTTCAATTGTATTACTTTGTAATCATTTGAGTTATTAGTGGATTGCTCAACGAAAATACTCATGAGTCCAGGCTTTGAGCTAGCAACACAGGTTGTGAATAAAAAAAAAAAAGTGTGTTAGTATTGTTTCCTTGTCATTATTTTGATTTTACTCTTGTTTTACTCTTATATATATATAACGAAGTTTTATTTACATGGAACTGACAGCAAAGCCAGCAAAGTTTAGATGCAAATTGAGGAATTAAAGGTTATATATATATATATATATATATATATACACTCGGAGATGCCTGTATTCAATACATGGCACCCTAACTAAATCTCATGCGCCTTTATTGAATACAAGCATCTTCTTTTTAAATTTTTTTTATTTTTTAGGGTATATTTAGAGTTTACGATGTTAGGATTTAGATGTTAGGTTATAGTGAATTTAAACTTATAAGGTTTTTTTCTAGGATTCAGTCATCAATCTTGGATTATAATGTTCAAACTAAAAAATTTTAAATATTCATGGAGTATAATATATGTATTTAGTGTTTAAAATTTTAAGATTTAGAGATTGAGTGATAGTGAGTTTAAGTTAATAAATTTTTTTTTTAGGATTTAGACTTTCCTCTTGGATTATAATATTCAAGATAATAAATTTAGATACTAACAGGATATATTATATGATTAATAAATTATTTAAAAAATTATTTATTAATAAAAAAATTAAAACTGACCGAGGCTCCTAAATGTTCAAGCACCTAGGTAAATGGTTCACAGAATTGTAGCATGGATGATCCGTAGTCTATATATATATATATATATATATATATATAATTCTGATCTGTTGTGGATCGCGCGTTGCGGACCGCGTGTGGACTGGCGTCTGATCGGTCACCAGATCGATCAGGCAGGTGCCTGATCGGTCACCACGGGTGAACCCGTCGGGGACGCTCCCGAGCTTCCGGTGGCCGATCAGGCACATGACCTGTGACTTCTTGACACTAACGGCGGCCTTCAGCCACCGCCCCCGAACAAAACTATAACCCAGGAGGGGTGCGATGAACCCTAGGGGGTAGGGTGAACCTGTCGGGTACAGGTGAACCCGTCGGGACGCTCCCGAGCCTCCGGTGGCCGATCAGGCAAGGCCTGATTGGTCTGGTGACCGATCAGGCGCTAGTCCGCACGCGGTCCGCAGGGATCGGTCTGCAGCTGATCGAATTCGTGTATATATATATATATACTTTTTCATCTATTAAAACCCCTACTTTAAAAAGTGAAAACACATACAAATTTGGGCAAATGAAATTCTAGAGGATCAAAATCACAAGATTTCGAAATCTCTCCTTTTTCCTTTTTTGCTTTTGTCTTTTGGTAGAGCTGTGGAGTCGTAGAGGCATGGAGCAGAGGAGCACTGAAAGTGTTAAATATCGGAAATTTAAGGGGTTAAATGGAAGAATTCGAAAACTAAGGGCTTAGTTGGAATTATCCGAACTTGGAGGGCCTATTTGCAAAATACCCAAAAACTAATTAAAACCCTAAATTCCCTCATTAATTCTTCTCTTCTCTTCGTTTTCTCCCTGACGCCCGCACACCCTTCGTCTTTGCCCGCCGCCGCCACAGCGGTTCCCAGCGAGCGAGCGCCGCCCTCTTCCACTTCTTCTCCTCCTCTTCTTCTTCTCCTATCTTCTCCGGCGTGCATGAATAGGACGCCGCATGTCCATCTCCTGGATCGCGCCATTGCCTCAGCGCACACGAAGGAGAAGCCGAGCGCCTCTTCCCTCTTCGATTCCCTCTATTCGCGTCGGCACCAACTCAGGTAAGGCATGTTTGGTTTAGGTTTAATTTGGATATTCTGTAGGTGAAGATTGTGTTAGATCAGTAGGATAGAGTGTGTGATCAGATTGGTTGTAGGTTGGGTTAATAGGATTGTTGCTGCAAGCAACATTGGAATATTGGGTTTTGTTGCTTTTGTTGCTAAGATCTGGTGGTAGTAATAGATCCTGATGGTATTAATAGATCTGACCTCTCTTGGTATTTATAAGTCTACCCTATTATTTTAGTTTGTGTTTGCCAAGAGCTCTAAATGTGTTCTTAGTTTTAATCTTGTGTGGAGATTAATTGAGTTGTGGTTGTAAAACGTCTTTGTTTCAGAAGTGCTTCAGTTGCTATTTGACTGTCGCATTGTGGTTGAGTAGATATAGGCAATTATAGATGATTGTAATTTCCTTGGTTAACATACTGCGTTGTTCTGTAGCCCTTCTAAGTGTTTTTTATTGTTGTTCTGTAATTGTTAGCTTTGATGCTTTGAGTCACCATTAGCATGATTACGTTGTGGTATTTTTGTTGTTGACTGTTTTATATTTTATTGTAAGCAAGTGTGTAGGACCGAGAGTAGTTAACGCTTGGTCTTGTATCGTCATGGTCGTGAGTTTTATGAGAAAAGGTTGTAATTAAGATTTTATCCTAACTACGGGTAATATTTTATTTAGCTAATTTATTTAATTGTATTAGTAGCTAAACTTTATCGTCAATACAGGACCTTGATTCAGACTCGTTTGGTTGATTGTGGAAGGTTCTCTTCGTTTACGAACTTCTATTAAAGGCGGGTACTTCTCCTTTGTAATCATGTAATTCTTTTATCTTAATGCATTACTTGTTATGTCAAAATAGGTTTGTTTGATCTTTTTCTTTGTTGTTATTTTATATCGCCTGTTGATACCTTTCTTATTTGACCTTCGAGTTAAAACGAAAATTTATATCCGTACAATCTCTCGTTGATTTTTCATTCTGTAAAGTACCGTTTGTACGCGAGTACTTAATTGTTCATTAAACACCACTAGGATGGTTGACATTAGAGACACCCTACCTAGTAGTTTAGTTGCATATTCATTGTTTTCTGGTTGGTTTCTTATTTGTTGTTTTTATTGTTGCATTGTTGTTATTCGGTTGTTCGTTGTTATTCGGTTATTTGTGCATTTCGGTATCATGCACTATACCTGCACTGTTGCATATTGACGACTGTTTGGGCTTTCATATGGTTAAGCCGTCGTCAGTCATCTAGTTGCTTTGTCACTCAACCACTTGTTGTGATAGTTGCTAGAGTGGGAGCAACCGTCCTGTTACGCCACACCCGACCACTCATGTACAGTGGATGTTGGAGTTGTAGGCGAACAGTTGACACCCTCACCGTTGTTGGCTCCCCCTATATATTAGGGTTTTGGAGTAGTTGGCTCCCCAGCATCCTGTCCACTCAATCGCATATATCAGTGGTATTCGTTGGAGTGCGTACAATTGTCATAACCCTACCCACTCGGCCACACAGATGTGATGTGTTGGCGGCTAGACTGGTGTCAGGGGTGACACATGCCATTGCATCTATTGCATTTATGCATTTTCTTGTGGTTGTTGCATTTTTATGAGTTATAGTTACTGCATTTGGTTGACATGCATGTTTGTTTGATACTATGTTATGTCTAGGTATTTTACGTTATTTTATACATGTTTTGAGTTTTTCTATTTTCCTAGAGACTGTACACTGTTGTATTATATTATTTCATATATCCTTTGATGTCATGCTATTGTCTGTTCATATACCCGCTGAGTTCGCTCGAACCCACCACTCCTGCATCCTATTTTTTGTTTCAGGTAGCTGGTAGATGCACTATTTGGAACCAAGAGAGGATCCAGTTGTCAGTCCTACCGGGTCGTTTCATTTTGGAGTTGAGTTTAGTTTATTTGTCGTAATTGTTTTATTTTCTATACTTCGCGAGTTTCGCATTTTCATTTCCAAGACTGGATTTGTTTTATTGGTATGATATTTGTCGTAGTAGAGGTATGCTCGTTTTGGACTCATGTTGAGTTTCGTTTATATTCGGACTTTCTTTCAGCTTTAGTTCTATTAAAAGTTGTTAAAAGTTTTGCGATGTTTAAGTTGTTGTATCTTTATTGTTCATATTGATATAAAATTGCGTGGTTATATTTTTACTTCCTGTTATGATTGCTGAGCTATCTTTTATGATTCTGAGTTATGTATTATATATCCCAATTTGTCCGCTGTATACGGGAGATGTTGTTCGATTTTCGAGTAAGTATATGCCTCTGAGAGTGTGACAGAAAGCACAACTGGCTAGTAGCTAACAGGCTCGTATATTTGCTTGCTTTACTGAAAGTCTGAAATCATTTGCTTACCTATAACCTAATTGTCTTGCATTTTTTTTGATTTAGTGTTTTTTTAATCCATTGTTACTTTGTTAGTACTTAGTAGGCATATATACTATTTTATGTTACATTTGTTGATGTTTTACAATTTAATGAACCATTAAAATATTAAATTAACACTTTGTCTTTATTGTGTTTGTAGTTGGTATAATAATTAAAGAAAAGTGATGTCTAGAAAATACTCCTTAGTACTAAAAGGAAAAGAGAGAAGTGAAGATGACTCAATCAATAAAATGTTCTATGGATTAATTTATTTTGAAGGAAACAAAACTAGTATAAGAAATTTGATTAACAATTTAAATAATGAGAGCGCATAAAAAAGTCATTTTGAAAAAACAAATAGAAGATATGTATGGTGCAAACACTAAGGAAATGAATCAAGATAAAAATAATAACGAGAAAAATAAAAATATAGATCGTTCTCTAAATATATTTGATCTAAGTGTTTTGGATAGAAATTGAAGGATTTACTCATTGAAAAAGGTTCAATTAGAGAGGTTAAGTTTGAATACGCTTGTGATGAACTTGATAGACATTTTTCCTCGTAGCATTATAATAAAGCATTATGATAGAGTGCTTCCCAACAAAATAAGTCATCAAAGAAAATGACTAGTTTATTAAAAAAAAATTAGATAAAGTATTTTGTTTGATTGTAATCTTCTCAAAACACTACAATTACTAAGTCAATTAGCAGAAGAGGGATCTAGAGATTGGAAACATCTAAGTGAGAAGCTGAGAGAACACAAACAATGTCAAAAATATCTTGCTAATTTAAGATCCATAGTGGAGTTACAAATGAGATTGAGGAAAATGAAACAATTGATTAAGAATTGCAGAAATAAATTAAAAATGAAACATACAGTTGGAAATGGGGTTTGACAAGAATGGTAGCAGTGGCAAAATGTTTGGCTAAAATTATGCTGGTTCCATGAAAAAAAATGAAAAGTTGGAAGATGGTTCAAAAGGTAATTTCTTAAGCTTGATTGAGAAGATTGCCGAATTTGATCCTGTAATGCAAGAACATCTTTCACTCATTAAAGGAAAGAAATTCATCATCATTATCTCAGTCATAAAATTCAAAATGAGTTGATAACAAATATGTTATTAAAAGTGAAAAGTCTAATCATTGAAAAGGTCAAGAAAATAAAGTATTATTTGGTGATATTTGATTGTACTCTTGATGCAAGTCATAAGGAACAAATGTTTTTAATATTACGGTGTGTTGTTGTGCCATGTATTCCCGTAAAAATTGAAGAGTATTTTATAGAATTTTTGAATGTTGTAAACATAAGTGGATTGAGTTTTTCAATGAATTGTGTGATGTATTAGACTCTCTTGGCCTTGATATTAATAATATTACAGGACAAGGTTATGATAATGATTAGATCTGTCAAACGGGCCAACCCGTGACGGGGCGGGTCGGCCCATGTCGGGCCAACCATTTGGCGGGGCGGGGCGGGGCGGGGCGGGTCGACCCGTCATCTAGGCGGGTTAGAAAATCCCCAATCCAATCCAAGGCGGATCGTGGGTTAGGCGGGCCAACCCGTGGGTCCATCAAAATATTTTTAAAAATTAAAAAATCATATATTTAAATTTCATCAATCAAATATGTTAAGAAATATATTTTTTAAATATAAATGGATACAAACGAGTACTCATGCGATGAAAAATATTATTTTTTATTTCAAAATAATAACAAAGAAAGATAATAAATTGTCATAAAACTTATTTCAACTCGTGGTCCAACCCAAGCCTGTCGCGGGCTGACTCGTGCGGGTCCCGGGCCTAGGCGGGTTCGCCCGCGGCGGGCTTAGGTTGCTTAAATTCTAAATCAACCCGCTTAAGTTGATTGGCGTGACGGGCCAACCCGACGGGCCTAACCCAAATTGACAGCTCTAATAATGATTCCAACGTGAAAGGAAAATACTAAGGCGTTTAGAAAAGATTGTTTGATATAACTCCGAGAGTCTTTTACATGTCATGTGGCAGTCATTGTCTTAATTTGGTGATTTGTAATATGGTAAACTCTCGTGTTAAAGAAAAATAATTTTTTGGAGCATATCAATGCATGTATAGTGTTCTCCAATTCTACAAAACATTAGAGTATTCTACTTGATTGTTAGGATAATTTGACACTTAAGTCATTGTGCACCACGAGGTGGGAAAGTCTGAAAGTGTCAAAGCCATTAAATCACAAGTTGAGCAAATCAGAAAAGCTTTACTTAAGGTAGCTAATTTAACTGATGATGCAAGATTATCAATGGATGTTAAATTGTTAGCAACACATAAACTTAACAACTATGAATTTTTGTTAAGCTTGGTAATTTTGTATGATATTCTCTACAATGTAAACTCTGTTAGTAAATCCTTACAATATGAAACAATGTGAATTGATGTTATTGTGAAACCATTGAAATAACTTGTTTCTTTTTCGAGAATTATAGGGGAAAAGGATTTACATCGACCATATAAATTCTGCTAAAGAAATTACTTCCAATATAGTAGTTGACCCTATATTTCCTGAGCAACAACAAACTTTTAGAAAAAGTCAATTTGATGAGATTGATAACACTGAAAGAAAACCATAAAAAATTGAAAAATGCTTTAGGATTGATTATTTTCTTGTCCTGGTAGATATTGCTCTTATGGAGTTGAGGAGTAGATTTGAGCGAATACTTTTGAAGAGATGTTTGGATTCTTATTCGATGGAGAACAGTCAATGACATTGGATAAAGGTGATTTGAGAAAATAATATGTGAATCTTGATTCTACTCTAAAAAGAATGATGTGTTTAATATTGATGTACATGTTCTACTTTTTAAAATTACAAATGTTGTAAGAGATGTTACCTTTGGAAACATATGACACAAATAAATCTTGGATGACTATTAAAATTTTAGCGTTTACATTAAAAATCGATGTTTTCCCTATGGTCGTGGTTGTCTATCAAATTTTACCAACTATTTTTGTGACTGTAGTATTGAAAGGAGCTTTCAAAGTTAAAAGTATTGAAATCTTATTTGAGTACTACAATGAGTTAAGAGAGATTGAATGACTTAGCAATTCTCTACATAAAAAAGACATATTGGAGGATATCTCATATGACGACATAATTGATGACTTTGCTTAAAAAAATACAAGAGTGCATTTTAAATAATATTGACTATTAAATAAGCTATTTTGAAAAATTATGTAAAATGTTCTTTAGTATTCAATTACATATTTTGGCTTATTTTGATTTATATATTTAATTAATTTTTTAAAATATATATTTGATTTTTCAAATTAATACAAGAGGGAGTGCCTAAATATCTAAATATATAGCTTCGTTGAAGACCTAGTTTTTCTCAGGACTGCCCTTATGGTCTGGTATAGTATATCGAATCATCAACTTGTACACTGTTACTATATCGAAAAATTTGGTATAAAAAAATTACGTACAAACCAATATCGTACCAAAATTTTGATATATTGAATCTTCAGTATACTAAAATTCCTATATGATATAAATTATATACCATTTATAGTAAATTTTCAATATCGATATAGTATATCAAAAAGTTCGATATAAATCTTATATCAATATCGAAAAATTTAGTACGGTATAATACCTTTATACCGTACCACAATTTTTGATATACTATAAAATCAATATATTTTGATACGATAAATACAATATATCAAATTTTTGATATTTTTTCTATCTCAACACTAACTCAGTCATCTCCTAGTGAATTACATCTGGGTTAAAATAAAATATTGTACCAAACAGTTATCGGATAAAAATTAAAATGACATTGTTTATTTTAGTTATGGATATTTCATTTTTTTTAAAAAAATATTAAAATAAATTTTTTATATATTTTTATTCAAAAGCATCTAAAGGGAATTTAAGAATGTTGAATAGGAATAACTAAAACTTTGGTATGTGAAATGGGATTTTTTTTTAAAAAAATAGAAAAATTTGAAGCGGAAAACGTTATAAACAAATTTTTCTAACAGTTTGTACTGGCCATGAGTTGCTGACATATAGTTTCATAAATATATTAAGTTTAATTTTTTAGAGATCTATCTAGTGTCCACCGCACTCATTATTTATTTATTTTTATAATTAAGTTTCTATATATCCCTAACTAATATAAATTTTCATTTAATTTATCTAATAAATAAATTTAAAGTACAATTTATAAATATTATCAATTTTTGAAATATTGAGAATAAGATTAAAATTCTAATCCTATTATCTACCCATTAGACTCCTATTTGCATCATACCCATGGTCCCCACGACACTCATTATTAGCTATGCCTAAGCATCACTCCAGTCTCCACCTATGCATTATTTGATTGATATTGATTAGCCTAGGAAGGCAAGGTATCATGATTAGATTTAGTAGTAAGTCATGTATCTAAAATTTAAAACTTAGCTATAGTTATTTTTTTTCTTAATCGATAATAGTAATTTTTTCTTTTAATAGATAGCAGGATGTGTCTTCATATGATTGCAAGCTGCTCAATTAATTAAAGAATAATAAATTTATTATAATAAAGTAGAAATTAATTTCTAATATACCACAAAAAAATAGATTTTGATTTTTTGTATATGACACACCTATGACTAAGGATGGAAATAGGCCAGGGCGCCAGGCGACCTGTGGCCTGACCTATATAACAATAAAATAATAGTCAGGCATGTTTGAAAGCCTGTTTATCTTATCAGATCAGGCTCAATATAAAGACTATGAAGCCTGACAGGCTGGCCTGAGTCTATTAAAATTATATTATATAAATTATCAAAATAGAGATTTGAATCTTGGATTTCTACCAAGTAAAATCTTATCTACCACCCTACTTGTCAATACACCATAAATCTCTTTTAGCTATAATATATAAATAAAATTACAAGTTTTATAAACATGCTTTGTAAATTATAGACTTTGTAAATAGGCCACAGGCTAGGGCAGACTATTGAATAAGTCAGGCTCAGGCCAAAAACAAATCCTATAATAGGCCACATGCCAGGCTCAGGCCAGTTTATTATTATACTGGCCTAGTCTGTTAAGGTAGAAGCCTGATCTGATTTGACCTGATCTGTTTCCATCCCTACCTATGACGTATGACGCTCGAACTATTAGTAACGCTCAGTCATCACACTTGTTAGATTTACTTAGTAGGTGTAATGTGGATGATTGTGTAT
Organism: Boesenbergia rotunda; assembly: GCA_024364735.1. Classification (NCBI taxonomy): domain Eukaryota; kingdom Viridiplantae; phylum Streptophyta; class Magnoliopsida; order Zingiberales; family Zingiberaceae; genus Boesenbergia; species Boesenbergia rotunda. The sequence continues at coordinate 232,017 of JAGFNQ010001756.1, forward strand.
TTTAAGATTAGTCAGCTCAGATCACAAAAATGGGATACCTGTTTGAAAAGAAAAAAAAAATAGTGTATCAAATTAGTTATCGGATAAAAATTAAAATCATACCCTTAATTTTAGTTATGGATACTTCATTTAAAATAAAATATTAAAATAGTATTTTTTTTATTCAAGAATGTTTTTGTTTTAAAGTTGTTAACAACTTTAACTAAAATTAATATAAGCAAAATTATTTTAATTTTATTAAAATTATTAAATGTAAAATTGTTTTAATTTTATTAAAATTATTATATGTAAAATATAATATTATAAAATTCCTTTTAAATATCATTTAAATTGGACATGGAGGCATAAAGAGCAATTTAATAAAATTAATTAATATAATAATTTAATGTAAAGTTCCATTTATTAATGAAACAAATGGAGGAAAAGAAACGAAAAGAAAATAAAAGAATAATAAGTTAAGGGGTAAAAGAAAGTAAAAATTTCCTTTCCTCCTCCCCAAAGAAGGATAAAAATTATTTTTCCCTTTATATCACTCCCTCACTTCCTTTCCATGATAATAACTTCTTTTGATATTTTTCTGGTATCCTCTCCATGATAAAAATAAAAATAAAGACTCTTGATTTTCTTTAGTGGGAATTATTCAAGTTAGGGGCCAGGGCTGGTCAGATAAGGCGTCTACAATGGACACGATACCGTCGAACGCCATCAACAGTCAAAACATTTCTGCTTTGTGTCGTCCTTATGATAACAAGTTTAGAAATAGCAGTATGTTTTGTCGGAGCTAGGGCTTTCGCTTTGCCTTTAATTTTCTGAAGAAAAGACAATCTGTTTTTTGGAAGCACATGAGTTGTGTTTGTAAGGGGTCTGTCTCCTTTGACTATGTGTTTAAAAAAAATCAAAAATCAAATCTTTGGCATGTGGGTGCGCACGCACGACATGAGTTTTAATGAGAACAAACTCCGCGTGCTCATTGATCACGATGAAGAAGAATCGCAAGCAACAGGAAGCATAAAGAGTCACCATCGGTTTACTTGACCATGGAGGCAAGCAAAGCCCCACACGCAGGGAGACTTGCTTATCCACCTTTTAGCGAAAGCAAAGATGAACGAGAGAGGCCGCTCATCCTACTGTTCAACTGCCACTTGAAAGTGATCGCCACATGTGAAAGCTCCTCCCCCTTTATTCTCATTCATCAGCTGCCATCATTTTATTATTATGATCATAAACACACACAAATTCCATGAACACACATTCAACTCCATTTGCTAGTTTTCCTAGCTCAACGAGACACGGCAATTGAAGGAAGCGACCTCTTGCGTTATTCAATTTGCTTTCTTTTTTTTCTTTTTCCATTAACAATACTTGGTAAAGTGATGGCCTGTGGAAATAATGGATCTGCTGAAACTTTTGTCAACTATCATTTGTTAGTTTTCAAGCTAAATTATTGCTGGGGACTTGCATAATGAACACCGCGAGTAGTCTGAAAAGTAATCAGACAGACTTTCAGAAATGAAAAGAAGGTAGAGAGTCCTGAGAGTTATTTCCTGTTCATATCCGTAGTTTCTAAGGCGCAGAGTGTTGACTGTCGCATCGTTTTTCTGTCTTTGTCGTTCTTTTTAAGATACCACCAATCCATCGCTGAATATTCTATGCATGACCGCTCCTCTTTTATTTTTATCAAGGCCGCATCGTTCCTCCGACTCAAATATAAATCGTAAATATTATAATACAAATATTATTAAACATAATAAATTCATATTATAACAAATAATGTGAATGTTGTGAACATGTCAACCCCATCTATTCAGAGTTTAAATTTGAAATTGATTTATAAAAAATTCAAAATCGGTTCAGAAGGAAACGGATGAGGTAGGTGCCTTTTGATAAAAATAAATAAAGAAAGCAAAAAGACACGATGATTATAACAAAAAAAAAAAAAAGGGAAGGAAGTGCCGGTCATGATCATGATAATAAACAGTGGAAATTGAATTTAAAAGTATAATTGTTAAGAACAATGCCTGATTATAGTTCATTTCCTTTGTTTATTTTGCCCAGAAATTGGTGTGACTGTAACGATGAGTCAAACCTGGTGATCCTCGTTCTTCTTGGCGCTGCCATCGTCGTCTGCGGAAGAGATGGAGAACCTGACGGGCGCGGCATTGGCTGGAATTGCAGGCGAAGCGGAACTGGAAAGGAAAAGCCAACCTGCGCAAGCCCAATCCCAGGCGTGGAGCACGATATAGGTGCCGATGCCGCCGATGAGGCCGTATGCGATGGAGTAGGTGAGCGGCATCACGATGATGGTTATGAAGGCCGGAATGGCCTCCTTCATGTCGTCCCACCTGATCTCCACCACCGCCTTCATCATCAGCACCCCCACAAGCACCATCGGAGGCCCGACCGCCCAGGCCGGGATCGAAGCCAGCAGCGGCGTGAAGAAGAATGCGAGCACGAAGTACCCGGCCACCGTCAGCGCCGTCATCCCCGTCCTGCCGCCCTCTTTGATCCCCGTTGACGACTCAATGTACGCCGTCACAGGCGACGTCCCCAGGAGCGATCCCACTACGATGGCCGCCGCGTCCGACATGAACGCGAAATACTGTCCCTCGAAGTCTCCGTTCTGGTCCACGTATCCGGCGAAGCGGGCCATCGAGTAGAGCGTGCCCGTTGCGTCGAGTATGTCAACGTACAGGAAGGTCACCAGCGCCTCCCAGAAGTGCCCCGTGCCGATCCCCTTGAAGCTGAGTGCGCCGGCCGTCGACTGGATGTGGTGCACGTCCACCACTTGCTTGAAGTAGTGATAGGCTTCGTCCCCTGCCGCCGTGTCGGGGAAGGTGGTCACCTCGGTGTGGCGGAACCACGAGACGGCCGTCACGAAAACGATGCCGTAGATCATCGCCCCCTTGATGTTCTTGATGAGGCAAAAGGCTATGATGAGGAAACCAACGACGGCGAGCCAGAAGGTGGGAGACTCCATGCGGCCGTGCAAGCAGAGGATGTCGCCGGAGACGGTGCCGCCAGGGATAAGGGACACGGTGCCGTTTTCGAAGGTCTGCACGGGGGCGAGGAAGGCTCGGTACTTGCGCGGACAGGCGGCCAGCGTGACGAGGGTGGAGGAGGAGTAGCCGACGAGGCCGACGCCCTCGTTGTTCTGCAGGCCGATGAAGGCCAGGAAGAGGCCGATGCCGACGGTGGAGGAGATGCGGACCGGGCGAGGCACGAGTTTGGCTAGGTGGGCGCGTAGGCCGACGGCTGAGATAATAAGAAAGATTAAGCCCTCTAAGAAGACAGCGGCAAGGGCAGTGCCGTAGGAGAGGTTGCCGGAACCATGGAACCCGACTACGGTATAGGCGAAATAGGCGTTGCTGCCCATGCCCGGTGCTAGCGCCAGAGGCAAATTGGCGAAGGCCCCCATAATAAAGCTTCCGATGATAGAGGAAGCAGCGGTGGCGACGATGAGATCCCGGCGGGCGCGGTCGAGGCAGGCAGCGTAACCCGGGTCGACCGGGGGGAAACGGCACGAGGGAGAGGGATTCCTGCAGTCGTCGACGGAACACGTGGCGCCGGAGTCCGTGAGTATCGAGGCGTTGACGGCGAGGATGTAGGCCATGGTCAGGAAGGTAGCCGTGCCGGCGCGCAGCTCTGTGGTGAAGGTGCTGCCGCGCTCCGACAGTTTGAACCGCCGGCCCGCCCACGACTTAGCCACCGCCGAGTTAAGCCTCCCGAGTAGCGACGGAGACTCCGGCGGTGCCTCCGGGGCCGAGTCCATGTCTATCGGCCGCTGGGACCTCGGTATTAAACTTTTCCCAGGCCGTGCCGTTGCGAATCTAGAGAGAAAGGAGGCACGCGGGGTTTAAATTGCAGATTTTTGGTTACGATCTGTTTGGTTGACGATAAATTGAGGACGATAATGAATGCATCAAATTGACTAAAAAAATCCACATTAAAATGTAATTTAATCAATCCCAATCAACCCATAATTAAAATAAGATTTTGAATTATATTATTCAAATCCTCTCAATTGGCATGTCTCCCAAAACGTAAAACATTTTTTTATTTCCTTATTGGTTTAATGGGATCTTTTGCATTTATCATTGGCCAAGCCCAAAAGGAACCCATATTAAAATATTCCCTTTTTACTCTTTAAATTTAAAGTGTAAATAATTACAGCGCCAATATAATCATCTTCTTAACAGCCTTTTTAGTGTCATATGATTCAGCCCCGGGCTATGGTGCAGTGGTAAGATTACTAGTTGTTAATCTAGACATCCACAATTCGATCCCCAGCTACGATATATTTTGCAAGAATTTTTCTTCCAAATAGGGCGCGAACCCTGGGCCGCTGGGATTCTAGACTGGTCACCGTGAGCGCTTCCCGATTTATCCTGGTGATCGATGGAAAATTTCCGTAGTGTCATATATGATTCAAGATTTGTTATTTTCTAAAATTTTGATAGATCTCTTTTCTTTCTTGAGTAAAAGATTAAATCTTAATCAGTGTCACAGAGACTAGGGACTTTTTAATTTGCTCTACTCGGCTGGCAATGTGCCATGTGCATGGTATGCATATCAATATTAAATTCTCGAGTTAATTTAAAATATTTTAATTATTTATTTATAAAAAATTAATGCTTTATATGTTTTAATATATTTTTA
>JAGFNQ010001756.1:237561-366270 GCA_024364735.1 Boesenbergia rotunda
AGCGCAGAGATTGCTAGCCCAGGGTTGTTCTGGCTTTCTATTATCCATGATCAGCGCAGACGATAGCAGTAGCACATCTCTTCCAGATGTTCCAGTGGTTCGAGAGTTCTCTGACGTCTTTCCAGAGGAGCTACCCGGTCTTCCTCCCAGGAGACAGGTTGAGTTCACTATTGAGCTGATACCGGGGACTTCGCCGGCATCGAAAGCTCCGTATCGTATGGCACCGAGGGAGTTGGATGAGCTGAAGGTCCAACTCCAGGAGTTATTGGACAGGGGATTCATCAGGCCTAGCGTTTCACCTTGGGGCTCCCCAGTTCTCTTCGTGAAGAAGAAAGACGGTTCTTTGAGGTTGTGCATCGACTACAGACAGTTGAATGCAGTGACCATCAAGAACAAGTACCCCCTGCCACGGATTGAGGATTTGTTTGATCAGCTCAGAGGCACTTCAGTGTATTCTAAGATTGATCTGCGATCCGGATATCATCAGTTGAGGGTCAGAGAGGCAGATGTCCAGAAGACAGCGTTCCGCACCAGATATGGTCATTATGAGTTTTTGGTAATGCCATTTGGGCTTACCAATGCTCCAGCGGTGTTCATGGATCTGATGAACCGCATATTCCTGGATTACCTAGATCAGTTCGTGATTGTCTTCATCGACGATATCTTGATCTATTCACGTTCTGAGCAGGAGCACGCGCAGCACCTTCGCATTGTTCTGGAGATCCTCCGACGGGAGTGCTTATATGCGAAGTTCAGCAAGTGCGCGTTCTGGCTACACTCAGTTGGTTTTCTGGGCCACGTAGTTTCCAGTCGAGGTATTTCAGTAGACCCCCAGAAGATCGAGGCTGTCACCAGTTGGGAGCAGCCGAAGTCTGTTCAGGAGATTCGTAGCTTTTTGGGACTGGCCGGTTACTACAGACGATTTGTAGAGGGATTTTCGAGCATAGCTATGCCGCTGACACGCCTTACCAGGAAAGGCGTGAAGTTTTCATGGTCAGAGGCTTGTGAGTCTAGTTTCCAGGAGCTGAAGCAGAGATTAGTGTCGGCACCCGTCCTCGTTCTTCCATCAGGAGAGGACGGATTTGTGCTTTATACGGATGCATCTTATCAGGGATTGGGCGCCGTTCTGATGCAGCACGGGCGGGTAGTGTCTTATGCTTCTCGACAGCTGAAGGAGCATGAGAAGAACTACCCAGTTCACGATTTAGAGTTTGCAGCCATTATCTTTGCGCTGAAGATCTGGAGGCACCACTTGTATGGGATCACTTTTGAGATATTCACGGATCATAAGAGCCTCAAGTATCTTTTCACGCAGAAGGAGCTCAACCTCCGACAGAGGAGGTGGATGGAGTTCCTGAAGGACTACGATTGTACCATTAGCTACCATCCTGGGAAAGCTAATGTCGTTGCTGACGCCCTGAGTAGGAAGTCCAGAGGAGTACTAGCCTCCCACCGAGTACTGGTTACCGAGATCGTCCAGGTTTCTCAGAGTTGGGTCTAGAGGAGCAAGGTCGGACGGAGCAGGGTATTCTTGTGACTATGGTTGCTCAGTCTTCCATCCGGACGAGGATCAGAGAGGCTCAGGCCAGTGATCAGCACCTGCAGTCCCTCGGCAGCCAGTTAGCGTCAGCACAGCAGTCTGAGTTCACCAGAGATGACGAGGGTGCTCTCTACTTCCGAGGGAGACTTTGCGTACCCGAGTCACATCCGGTCCGAGAGGAGTTACTCAGGAGGCTCATCGCTCCCGATTTGCCATCCACCCGGGCGGGACCCGTATGTACCGAGACCTGAGGCGTTCCTACTGGTGGACGGCATGAAGAAAGACATCGCGGATTTTGTAGCTAGATGCCTAGTTGCCAGCAGGTTAAGGCCGAACACCAGAGACCTGCTGGACTACTTCAGAGGATTCCCATTCCCGAGTGGAAGTGGGAACACATTACTATGGATTTCGTGGTGGGATTGCCTAGGACCAGACGGGGCCTTGACGCGATTTGGGTGATCGTTGACCGATTGACCAAATCCGCGCACTTCCTAGCTATTCGGAGGACCGATTCATTGGACAGATTAGCAGAGCTATATTGCAGAGAGATCATCAGATTACACGGCATACCATTGAGTATCATCTCTGACCGAGATCCGCGTTTCACCTCACGTTTCTGGCAGAGTCTGCAGAAGGCCATGGGTACCGAGCTCAGATTTAGTACCGCCTTCCATCCGCAGACCGATGGTCAGTCAGAGCGTACGATCCAGACCTTGGAGGACTTACTCGAGCTTGTGTTATGGATTTCGGAGGCAGTTGGGAGGATCATCTGCATCTTGTCGAGTTTGCCTACAACAACAGCTATCATGCGGCTATCCAGATGGCCCGTATGAGGCGTTGTATGGTAGGCCTTGTCGGACACCCACCCTCTGGGAGGAGGTTGGGGAATCCCAGCTGTTAGGACCTCAGAGAGCCAGCACGAGGCAGAGTTAGTCCGTACCATCAGACGCAGGATATCTGAGGCGCAGGATCGTCAGAAGAGTTATGCCGACCGGAGACGGAGACCTCTGGAGTTCTCCGTAGGTGATATGTATTTCTGCGAGTTTCACCCACGAAGGGGGTGAAACGATTCGGTCTTCGAGGTAAGCTTGCTCCGCGTTACATCGGTCCGTTCCAGATTCTGGAGAGGGTTGGAGCAGTTGCTTATCGGTTGGCTCTTCCACCATCCATTACCGGTGTACATGATGTATTTCACGTATCTATGCTGAGGAAATACATGCCAGACCCTTCACACGTGTTGTCGGATGTCTCAGTTCCACTTCAGCCTGACGCGACTTACGAGGAGATTCCGGTACGGATTTTGGGTCACCGAGAGCGTCAGTTGCGGAACAAGACAATCCGGCTTGTTAAAGTCGGATGGCAGCATCACTCAGATGAGGAGGCTACCTGGGAGCTTGAGGATGTCATCCGAGCTCGTTACCCCCACCTATTCACTTGAGGTATGTGTGATTAGTTACTGTTCAGTATTTATATCAGCATACTTCTTGATAGTGTTTACTATAATGGATATCGAAATTTGGGGACCAAATTTTTATTAGTGGGGGAGAATGTAAAATACGATACCTTACCCTGGGCAAGAAAATTTTTCGGAAAATATTTAGAATTTTTCGGACCCTAGAATGAAGTTGAGGGACTAAGGTACTCAATTTCTTAAAGTTTGGAGGAGCTTATTGCATATAATCTAGGAATTAAGGATGAGATTGCGATTAGACAAAAATTTCTTGGACTAAAATGCAAAATAGCCCCAACCTAAATGCCTTAACCTAATCGGCCGGCTCACTCACCCGCAGCCAACCTTCCCACTCACGCTCGATCGCTCTCTTCCTCTCTGAGACCGAGGCTCTCTCTTGCAGGCGAGCTCGTGCGCGATCGGCGTCCAAGCTTCACCGACGTGGAAACCCCTCTCCTTCACGCGACGCCGGCTACCAAGGTTGCCTTCTTGGTGATTGATCAGCGCTGGAGAGGATTGACGCTCGATTGGGGTTTTCTCCTTATTCGTTGCCACAAGGCGTGGAGGCGAAGTGGGGTGAGCGATTAAGAATAGCTAGGTAAATCTGAGTATGTGGGATTTCGACTTGTCTCCTTTGGATCAACTCGACCTGTTGCTCTAATGGTTATACTACTGGTATTTTGATTTAGGGATTTCACCCGTTCTTCCTTATTCGGCTTCGGCGCGCGATTGCCTGGGAAGGGATCTAGGGTTCTTCAGAGAAGGACGGCGTGTGTAACCACCCAGGTAAGGTTAGGTGATGTATCGATTTTGGAATGGCAGGTTGGTCCGGAGAGTTGCTGTTGCTGGGAGTCAGTTCTGGGAATTTCTGAGAAACTGGTTGTGTTTGGAATTGCAGTGGCTGCGTGAACTTCACTATCTGGTGGAGATTGGTTCCGCTTGTTGTGGGGAGTGACAATTGGAATTGGTTTCGAAGTTGATGGCAATTTGCCTTCTGAGATTTGCTTGGGGTAGAATTGAGAGTGGTTTTCCTCAGCCTTGATTGCCGTGGCTCAGGTAAGGAGATGTTCTCCTCTACATTTTTATCTCTGTTAATTACCCTGTAATGGAGCAGCTTAAGTCTTTATAATCAGTTTGTAGGAATTGATTTGGGTTGGATGTTAGGGTCTTGTAGGGATTGCACATGATACCTTGAGGGATTGGGTTGGGTATTAAACTTAACCCTAATGATTAAGCGGGGTGAATTTTGAATTTGGATTTGGACCAAATTCTAATCACGAGGAATAACTGGAGAACTTCCATTTAATTAGGAATAATTGAAAGGGAAAGGGGAAATAATTAAGTTAACCCTAGAACAGATTAGGGATTTATTAGCTAATTACTAATTTTGTAATAGCTAATTTAAATGTGTTCTTTGCACAGGAACTTGACTAGATCTATTACTGCTTATTATTGGCGGGTGATTATTCCGGCTTGATACGGACTTCACTCTTGGAGGCGGGTACCCTCTGACTTATCTCTTTCGATATTGTCATGTGATTATGCATAGACTGTTATAGATAGCAGTAAGATTATACGCTATCCCTGTTTATTATACCTGTTCTAGATACTTGTTGTCTATCCCTGAGTTATTAAACTTGTTCTGGATACATGTGGTTTACCTTTGAGTTAGTATGTTGTAGTTCCATACAGTCTCAGGTATTGTCATAACTATATGTATGCTTAGAGATCGTGTTGTATCTCCTGCCTTTGACCTTGAGGGAATTGTAGTTTCCAGTCAGTATACCTTGTAGGTTCCCTGTATTTCCTGTTATAGGATTTCAGATTGAGACTTAGTATACTGAGGACTTGGGGAGGGAGGTATGTGTATCTATCATACACCATCCTTGCATTGTTGCATGCCGGCGATCAGCGACTCCCTTGTGGTTGAGCCTAATCGTCTTCCGGCACATGATATGCACACACGGCCACTCATGGGTTAGTGGATACCGCTGGGTGTGTGCATTTGCTCTGTATTGCTCCGCTCGTCCGCTCAGGGGTAGTGGTTTCAGAGCGTGGTAGCAAGCAGGGATCCCTTCTCTACCCATAGACCAGAGAAGATGAGAGAGATATCTCCCCCATATATACATGGGGCGGAGCGATAGCTCCACCAGCATCCTGTCCACTCGGTCACTCAGGAGCAGTGATGGCAGAGTGCTGACAGTGTCACAGCTCTACTTCACTCGGCCGACACAGTATCGCCTGTCTCGGTGGCTTGACTGGAGTTAGGGGGTGACCATGGCATTGCACCATGTGCATATTTTGCATCGTGCATTGTTTGCTGCACTTATTTGCTGCACTTGTTTGACATTGCATATTCTGGAGACTTGTTAACTGTGCTTATATGTCTATTGGTATTCCACTGGTATTTCTTACCCTCTGTACAGGTTAGATGGATTCAGGTATGTATCTACCTAGTAATTTCAGTTCCAGTCTTTCTCTACTGTTGATATGAGACTGTATTAGCTGAACCCTTATTGTTGGTATAACTTTCTATGCATATCTGTTGGGTATTCGCTGAGCTATGGACTCACCCCGTTGCCATACCTTTTATTTCAGGTTGATGCCTGCCAGGAGACCCCTAGCAGCCAGTCCCCAGCTCGAGAGGAGCTTTGACTTTGTTTTAGTTTATATTGTTTTTCGGTTATGGACCCTGTAGTATATACTTTGCTTCCGTTGCCATGTTTTGAACATGTATTTATGTTTTATTCGATGGGGTTGTACTTTTGAGTCCTATGTTGGACTTCGCTTGGTTTTGGTTTTGTTCCTGCCCCCTGGCAGCTCAGGTGAGTTCGTATTTTGGTTTTACGACGGTTATAGTTATATACCTGTTATATCTGCATTAGATTGGAGGCCTGAGGCCATTTAACTGCGTGGTTGTGCAAATATAGATATTGTGTATATATATTTATCTGTGTGTTTGTGTAAATTGTCCGCCGGACAGGGGAGGTGCTGTCCGATTTTCTATTGGAACAGCGGCTCCTGGGTCTCGGGGCGTGACAATTTTACAGCTCAATTGGTACTAGGATTCAGGAACTATTGTACTTGTCCTGGAGGTCAAGGGTTCGAATCCTAGGGAAGGCAAAAACCCACTGCCAGGGGTGGGAAGACCGTAGGGTCGCCGGCCTAGAGGGTTGCCTGCGGGGACCATAGAGGCGGGGCCGCTACATAAAAAGGCGCCTTTTTATTGTAACGACCCGGCCCCTCAGCCCCTTGGGCGGCCCAACTGGCGGCCCAACTGGCGGTCCCTTGGGCGGCCCAACTGGCGGCCCACTTGGCAACCCCTTATGTCGTCAACCGACGACCATTGGCCGTGCCGTTACTCACAAGTACTTCCCACCCCTGGCCAGTGGATTTTTGCCTTCCTCAGGATTCGAACTCTAGACCTCCAGGCTAAGTACTAAAGCTTATGAATCCTGATACCAATTGAGCTATAGCTCAATTGGTATCAGGATTCATAAGCTTTAGTACTTAGCCTGGAGGTCTAGAGTTCGAATCCTGAGGAAGGCAAAAATCCACTGGCCAGGGGTGGGAAGTACTTGTGAGTAACGGCACGGCCAATGGTCGTCGGTTGACGACATAAGGGGTTGCCAAGTGGGCCGCCAGTTGGGCCGCCCAAGGGACCGCCAGTTGGGCCGCCAGTTGGGCCGCCCAAGGGGCTGAGGGGCCGGGTCGTTACAATAAAAAAATTTAATTAAGAATAAAATAGGTTTGTTCATCCTGAACCAATTGATTGCATGTTCTTAATTACATATTTTCCCCAACAAAACTTGAAAGCCGAATTAGGCTCGGAAAAGTTAAGTTAAAAAATCAATTCTTAATTTTGAAATGGAATTTTAAAAAGAGTAATGATAGGGAGAGTGAATCAGTCATAGTCGAAGTCCTCTCTACCCCAAAAAAGTACATATGGATATTATACAATATGATGTGTGAGTAGAGTTCGCCAAATGACATCTTCCTACTGGGGAAGCAGAGAAAGGGACATGTAGAAGCCCTAAATCCTAAATGATCAATCAGGATAGTGGGGGAGAACATGAAGTTTCGCCTGGCCACTCTCGTGGAATAGGCCACGTACATCATTAACCCTAATCAAATTGTTATAAAATTGAGAGCACAAGGTTAGGTTGTATGACTGACTACAAAATAAGAGTTGGTTCAACCGATAGTAATCAAATATTTCCACAAGTTCTAAGTAGTAGCTATGAAAATAAGAGTGATTTAGGCACCTAGTTTTCAAAGGTACAAATGTATGCTGTAGATACCTAAGCCTAAGACGTTCAATGGGGGAATTGATCATCAAAAGAGGAAGCATCTGCTCCGCTTGTGGATAGCAGATTTAAAATCTACTTTTTCCTAAATAGTCCCAATTTTACAATAATCAAGATACAATAATAGTTTTACAATAATCATGATACAATCACATAAATCATCAACAATAAGTATAGATATGAATGGATGTTATACCTAGGAGGCATTGTTGAAGGATGATGAGTTAAATTTTTGGTGAGAGAGGGCTGTGGAGGCACCTTTGGCGACGGTATAAGGAAGAAGAAGAGGGTTTCAATGAGAAACTGAGCATTTTGTTCGTTTTCTGCTTTTTCACAAATTAAGGCGCCTCAATTATTAAGTGAGGCACCTTAGTTTAAAAGTGAGGTATCTCAGTTTATTTTTCAGATATCTTAAATAGATTTGGGCGGGATTTCTATCGTCATGCATGGGAGGCACCTTGGCTTGGTCGAGACACCTCAGTTTTTGCATGTGAGGCGCCTTGACTTAGACAAGCAACCTTAGTTTGTCTTAGAATTTGATTTTCGAGGTTTAAAGTTAAATTTGGCCTAAGACGTTCAATGGGGGAATTGATCATCAAAAGAGGAAGCATCTGCTCCGCTTGTGGATAGCAGATTTAAAATCTACTTTTTCCTAAATAGTCCCAATTTTACAATAATCAAGATACAATAATAGTTTTACAATAATCATGATACAATCACATAAATCATCAACAATAAGTATAGATATGAATGGATGTTATACCTAGGAGGCATTGTTGAAGGATGATGAGTTAAATTTTTGGTGAGAGAGGGCTGTGGAGGCACCTTTGGCGACGGTATAAGGAAGAAGAAGAGGGTTTCAATGAGAAACTGAGCATTTTGTTCGTTTTCTGCTTTTTCACAAATTAAGGCGCCTCAATTATTAAGTGAGGCACCTTAGTTTAAAAGTGAGGTATCTCAGTTTATTTTTCAGATATCTTAAATAGATTTGGGCGGGATTTCTATCGTCATGCATGGGAGGCACCTTGGCTTGGTCGAGACACCTCAGTTTTTGCATGTGAGGCGCCTTGACTTAGACAAGCAACCTTAGTTTGTCTTAGAATTTGATTTTCGAGGTTTAAAGTTAAATTTGATTGAAATTAAAGTTTAGTTGAGGTTTAGTTAAGATTTAATTAGGTTAAAATTAGTTAAGCTTGAGTTAAGATTTAATTAAGGTTGAGTGAAAGTTTAATTGAGCTTAATTTAAATTAAATTTTAGGTTACAGTTTTAATTAAATTTATAGTTTAATTAAAGTGAAATTTTAATGATTTAAGATTAAGGTTTTAATTAAGATAAGGTTTTAATTAAGGTGAAATTTTAATTAAGTTAATGATTAATTTAGGTAAGATTTAAAGTTTAAACTAAGTTAAAGTTTTAATTAAAGTAAAGTTTAATTAAAGTGAAATTTTAATTTAGTTAAAGTTTAATTAAAGTAAGATTTTAAGTTTAAATTTAGTTAAAATTTTAATTAAAGTAAAATTTAAAGGTTAATTAAAATAAGTTTTTAATTAAGTTAAAGTTTAATTAAAGTAAAATTTAATGGTTAATTAAAGTGAATTTTTAATTAAGTTAAAGTTTAATTAAAATAAAATTTTAATCAAGGCAAAGTTTAAATTTTAATTAAAGTAAAATTTTAATTAAGGTTGAAGTTTTAATTAAAGTAAAATTCTAATTAGGGTTAAAGTTTAATTAATTTAAAATTTAAATTAAGGTTAAAGTTTAATTTAAGTGAAAATTTTAATTAAAGTTAAGGTTTAATTAAAGTGAAAATTTTAATTAAAGTTTAATTAAAGTAAAATTTTAATTAAATTTAAAGTTTTAATTAAAGTAAAATTTTAATTAAGGTTAATGTTTTAAGGTAAAACTTTAATTAAGCTTAAGTTTTAATTAAGATAAAATTTTAATTAAGTTAAAGTTTTAATTATAGTAAAAGTTTAATTAAGTTATAGTAAAAGACAATAAGAATTGAAATTTTATTATCCTTAATTATCTCACCGATCTAAAATTATCAACCAGGGTATCCCTATAATTTTGTGAGATAAATTGAGTTGAGTTAGGAAAGTTAATTTGGCCTTTTGTTAGATTTAGGTTTAACAAGTAGTAATTTAAAAGCACATTTTAAAATTGGCTTCCAGGTCTTAGCGAGACATAAGGGCCTTCTTGGTTATCGAAGCAACGACCCTTTCTTAGACAAAGCTTTTTAAAAAAATTATATTTTTTACTTACTCTTTGAGAAACCCTGGTCTAACTAGTTTAGGATATGACGAGGTAACTTCGGTTAGATCCACTGAGCTAAAAAGAATAAATAAGGTACGTCTTACCCTACCTGACTTCTTAGACTGACTTTGCTAGCGTACTATCATCTCGCCCAATTCTGGTACTAAGTAGATCAAGTATTAAATTAACTTTCAAATCTAGTCCTAATTTCCCTAATAGGTAAAGGTTGATTTTGAGATGCCAACTAATTTAGTGCCTCCTCTTGAATTGTATGTAGGGTGTTTAGGGTTGATATAGTGGATGTTATTTTCGAGCACATAATATTGGGTTTTCCCTACTTGTTTTGTTAAGTAAGCTTTCGGGATCCATGCTTTTCTTAGGTTCTTGCATGAGTGAATAAAGGAAACAAAAGATCTCTGGGCTAATTTTGTTTTGTATCCTATCCTAAATTTGTTGTGGGCATCCTTTTGAGATCCAAGAATTAGGTCAAGGTTCTTGGATCTTATTGTAAAGGTTTCTAGTAAATCATTGAGTTTTTGTACTTCACCTTTTAGGGTGGAGTTTTTATTTTCAAGTTTAGTAGACTTTTCAAATTGCTTTTGATCAATTGATTTGTTATTAATTATTTGCTCCTTAAGATCTTGATTTTCCTTAAGAAGTTGATCAATCCTAGATTCAGATTCAGTCAATTTTCTATCTAAATAGGAAATGTTTTTTAAAAAACTTTGCATTTAATAATTCATGTACCTTGGTTGAGCCGTTAGATAAGAGTACGATCTCATAGCTGACTTGTATTCGGACTCTTTATCTTATTCTGATTTTGATTCATGTCTGGTTGCCATCAGTGCCAAGTAGCTAGAATTCTTCGAGGGTTCTACATTTGAGTCGTCAAAGGAGGTCTCATCCCAAGTTGCTTGCAGCGCCTTCTTCTTCTTTGTCCTCTTGAGTTGATCCTCCTTCTTGAATGGGCATTCGTGCTTGAAGTGCCCCTTTTTGTTGCAGCCAACATAGGTGATCTTGCTTTTGGATTCTGTTGTGGGTGGCTTCATCACCTTCTGAATGCCCTTTCTGGAGAACCTTTTCTTCTTCCCGGTGAACAACTTTCTTTCCAAGTTCACCAGGTGTTATTCATCATCTGAGTTTGAGTCTGACTCGCTTTCAGATTCTTCCTGGGTTATGCTCTTCGACTTTCCTTCTTTTGAGGAACCTGCAATCAAAACATCCTTCTCGGTTGTTTTGGCATAAGTCTATTCATGAAGCCCTAATTCACAGAATAATTCATTGAATTTTAATTTTGACAGATTTCTCGAAATGTTGTTATCCTTCTCGGTTGTTTTGGCATAAGTCTGGTCATGAAGCTCTAATTCACAGAATAATTCATTGAATTTTAATTTTGACAGATTTCTAGAAATGTTGTAAGCGTCAATAATAGATGCTCACAATGAATTTCGAGAAAAGACATTTAGAGCGTACCTTATCACATCTTGATTGTCTGGGTGATGTCCAATCAGATGGAGCCCGTTCATTATCTCCTTGATTCAGGCTTAAAATTGGCTTGTCGTTTTGTTGTCTTGCATCTTTATGTTGAAGAGTCGATTTAGATGAAGATTTCTTTTTGTTATTTTGGCATCGTCTGTGCCTTCATGTAGCTCGATCAACTTGTCCCAGAGCTCCTTTGCGCTTTCAGTTGGGTTGATCCGGTTCAACTCCTCTTTTGTTAGGCCACATTGTAAAGTATTTTGGGTATTGAACTCAACTTGTGCCTTCTTCTTCATTTCGGTGTTCCACTTGTCCGGCTTGAGTGGAGTGTTTCCTCCTTCGTCCATTGGTGGTGAGTATCCACTCAAGACAACAATCCACTGTACTATGCAGGTCTTCAGATAGACCTCCATTCTACTTTTCTAGTAGGGAAAATCTTCCCCATTAAACATAGGAGGACGAGTAGTGCTATAGCCTTCACCTTGAGCCATCATATCTGTCACGCAAAAAGCAGAATAGAAAAAGTACCAAGACTAGGTATTGGATTAGTAGTGTGGAAGGAAGTAAACAATATAAGCAATTCGAGTGGTGTTGCACCGACTTCGAGTAAATCCAAACGAAAAAAATCGTCTAAAGATAGGTAATAATACCAAATCTAGACTGTGTATGAAAAACTAAAAATCGATAGAAAAATCTTCGACTATTACGATGGTTGCACCGACTCAGAGCGAACGAGGCTTTGATACCACTTGTAGAACCGTTGCATGTGAGAGGGGGAGAGGTGAATCACGTGCCTTTTAAAAAACAAATCGCTTTTCAAAAGAGAGAGAGAGAGAGAGAGTATGTGCACAACAAAAAAGACAAAAAAACTCAGAATTCAAACACAGGTTGATTTTATTTGTTTCGGAGTCTTCGATGACTCCTACTGCAAGGACCAGGTTCCTTGAACCTTTCCAATGGACAATCCACTAGTACCCTCTACCGGTAAACTCCTAGTAGAGTTATTGAGTATAAGATATGGGTAAGAAGTATAATAACCTTACACTTCCTATTTGATTAAGCACAAATAAATAAATTCGTTACCTAATACAAGTGCAGAACTTTCAATTGACTTGTGTGTTGGCGTTGATCTTCCAATAGTGGTTGGACGTGGTCGTGTCGAAGTGGAGTCACAGCAAGAAGATGAGAAAGTAGCCGGATGAGCGAGTGAGCTTGAAGATTGTAGAGGCAAGTGTTAATTTGAGTGCACAGCAGCAATGTCTTATATATATGGTGTCTGAGGCACCTTAGTTCCCAACTGAGGTGCCTTAGATCTGTTGAGGCAATCTATGGTTCGAGGGACCATGTGTTTTGATGTTTGGGCAAAGGTTTTAAGTTAAGTTCATCTTTGTGTTTGATATGCGTATTTATTTAAGTATGCAGGTTCTGCAGGATACACATAGACTTAGCTTGATAACTTCGGGTCCGGTGAAGGATAATGCAATCGAGGGACCATGAGCAAGGCACGAATGATGAGCCGAGGGAAGCACACATCGAGGCATACACGAAAGATGACATGTGGAGACAAGTCACGGGCTTGTATGCATCCGAGGGACGAGGGCTAAAGTTGAAGAAGGCAACAGGTCGAGGCTACAAGAAGAGTCAAGTGAGTCGTGAGGATCCGAGTGCTGAGTGAACTGTACTTGGGAAGGAAAACCCTAGGTTTAGGGTTTGGGCAGTCAACTACCATTGGGAGCAATCGACTGGTAAAGATCATAGAAAGATCAGTCGACTGATCTTTTGTGCAGTCTGTTGGTGCAATTGACCCAAGTGTGATCGGGTAGATCATAGGTTTTGATGTGTGTGCCAATATGATTAAGTTAGAGTTTCATGTTGATCTAATATGTGTATGTGAGTGTGCAGGTTTACAGAATGCACATATACTCAGTTGGACGTCTTCGGGTCTGGTGAAAGATGGTGTGTGGAGACAAGCCGTAAGCTTGTATGCATCCGAGGGACCGTGGACAAAGCAGAGACGATGAGCTGAGGGAAGCGGACTTTGAGGCATACGTGAAGGATGACATGGGAGACAAGCCGTGGGCTTGCATGCGTCCGAGGGACGAGAGCCAAAGTCGAAGAGGGCTTAAAAGCAACAGGTCGAGGCTGCTGAATGAAGGGTTAACTGAGTCGTGAGGATTCGAGTGCTGAGAGAACTGTACTCGGGAAGGGAAATCCTAGGGGTCGAGTGCTGAGAAAATTATACTCGGGAAGGGAAACCTTAGGTAGCAGTCGATTGACGCCTGATCAGTCGACTGAGGTAGAGCACAGAGAGATTAGTCGACTGATGCTTGGATCAGTCGACTGGTGTCAACCAGAATACGAATCATCAGGCTGTGACATTCGAATTCGCGAGGACCAGTCGACTGCCCCAGGAGAAGTTGACTGGTAACGATCAAAATAGTATCGAGCTTTATTTAACAGGGCTCGTTTTTGGCTATTCTTCCGGGGCAAAACAAGCTTGGTCAAAGCCTGTTAGTAGCCTACAAGTGCTCAGAGATTGCCCAAGGATTGTGGCGAGGTTTCTCCACCCACAAGTAGCGACAAGAGCTAGCCGGAGGTGTTCCGGGGAATCATCCACTGTAGGATCGGGATCGTCCACCTTACGGACAACCATGGAATAGGAGTTTCATCTCCGAACTACGTAAAGGTGATGTGTTAGCATTGTTTCAGTTTAGATTTGAGATTTTTGCTTGCGCTTGCTAACCGTTGTAGGAAGAAAATCGAAAAGAAGCTATTCACCCCCTCTAGCTAAATGACAAGGTCCCAACAAGTGGTATCAGAGCGAGGTTCGCTCGTTTACAGACTAACCGCCGAGAGAGCAAAAAGCTAGAGGAAATGGCGATTGGAGAAAGATTAGGGGATGATATAAATATTCCACCGCCCTACGATCGCAAGAGTTTCGAATATTGGAAGATGCGGACAAAGACATGGTTCGGTATATATTGGAACTTCATGATCGTGCTAGAAAAGCCATTTGAAGTCCCAAAAGATAAACACGGGAAGAAGCTCCGACCATGATATTGGACCAAGGAGCAACAAACACAATCAAAGGCAAATGAGAAGGTAATTTCAATATTACTTAATATTTTGCCTAATGATATTATGAGTGGTGTAGGTGAATATAAAAATGCCTATCAATTATGGAGCAAAGTAATTACTTTACATGAAAATTCTACACAAGCTCAATTAGTAGAGGAGCCAAAAGAAAAGAGCTTAATGGTCCAAGAAGAGGAGAAGGACCGATCGGATGAGGAAAGAATCTCAACATCTGAAGGGGAGGAGAAAGAAGAAGAAGATTCATCCATCTCCTCAAGTGAAGTGGCACAAGAAGTTGAAGAACCATCCACTTCATCAAAGGGAGAAGAAGAAGTCTCTACTTCAAGGATTAAGGGGGAGGAGAGACCATCCTCGATATTGGAGCAAGAAGAAGCATCCACCTCCACCAAAGCAAAGTCAAAAGATCACATTATTTGCTTTGGGTGTAACAAGAAGGGACACTATAAGGACAAGTGTCTATTAGGTAAAAAAGAGGTAAACCCTGAACCCAAGTCAATTCATTTAAAATCTAACATGGGTTGTAGGGATAAAAAAGGAGAAGAGAACATTAGGTGTTATACGTGCGGTGAGCTAGGACACTACTACACCAAATGCTCAAGGAAAGGAGAATTCATGAAATTAGAGCATTTGAGGAAATGGGAGAAGAAGGAGTGGAAGAAAAGCTCATCTCAAGGGGAAGCTATAAGGGTAAGGGAGATAATCCCTAACTTTAAGCGTTTTTCAAATTCCTCTATGCATGTTAGAAATAACGAAAATTGTTTACCTATGCATAATTTTGGTTTTAGGTATTGTGATAAAAATAGGGTTAATATTGCATATCAAAACCCTAAGGAATCTATGTATCATGATAAACCTAGGATGTTTAGACCTAAGGATCAATACATTAATCCAAAGAAAGAGAGACACATGCCTAGACAAAGGGGTAGATCTAGGAATGTCGAAGATGGACATGGTGATACTAAGGTTAAGAACCTAGAGAGGGAAAACCAAACCTTGAGGGCAAGACTTGATAAAGTAGAGAAACCCCTAGAAAGATTCACTATTGGATCTAGGGGTGTAGGTATGGGGTTGAGTAGTCAAAACCCCGACAATGATAGACCGGGTCTAGAATACCAACCTATTAGATTAAATACTATGGAAAAGTCATATGCAAGGATGTCATATGACTATAGCAAGGGGAAGACCAAAAATGGCAAGGAAAAGCCATTTATATGGAAGAAGAAGAACTTAACCAAAGACAAGGTGTACAAAGTCAAGAAGGTTAGGGTTGTAGGTCAAGAAGTACCGGAGGTACACATGCGTGACCTTGCCATTATAGATGAGTCACGTAGGGAGGTGACTAAGGCTAAGAGCTCAAGGGGGAGCTCTAGGAGTCAAGTTGGGATCCATGGTCAATGGATCTCAAGAGGGTTTCTCCAAAAGGACTAGATAAATTGTGGAATGTGCCAAAGAATTTGAAGACAAGTTTGAATCTTAATCCTAGGGGTTTGGCACATCAAAAGTGAGTATTATGTAAAAATATGAAAATGGAGCTATATTGCATGAAAATTAGTTCTTAACGTGGAGATGTCATATAAATCAATGCTAAGGTTGCATTGAGGTTGGAAATGAAAAGATACATCAAGGAGAGATTAAAACTAGGACTTTAGGTCAAGGTTCAATTGAACCATTCAGATAGTTTTAAGTTTTGTGTCAATCTTGGGATTGGTGATAGATACATGGGTAAATGTATTTTTCCCAAGTAGACACGGGTATCACAAACCTCTCCACAAAATTTGGAAATTTTTGGAGATTTATGGAATTTCTAGTGTATTTCTGAAGTTGGTTCAGAAATGTTGAAATTAGGGTATCAGTCGACTGATGCAGAGGCAGTCGACTGTCCAGTTTAAATCAGAAACTAGTATATTCAATATAGTAGTCGACTGATCCTCCATTAGTTAATTGATCCTCCATCAGTCGACTGATCTTTCTGTTTAGTTCATCAGTCGACTGGCCCTGGGGCGTGGCCGAACCTAGGGTTTCAGTGCTGCTCCTTGCGTTTCTCTTCTCCCTCAACCTCCCCAACTGCTCTAAGCTTTCCCAAGGTCCTGAAATCGAGTTTCTAGCCCTCCTTCATTTTAGATCCAAGTCTAGGGTAAGAAAAACACCCTTCTTGAGTCAACCTTGATCATTAGCCATCATGCAACGACCTGAGAAACGGTAATGAATTATTTGCTATATTTTTTCTCATTTGGTTCATAATTCATGTTTAACTCCTCATTTTGTGCATGTTTACCTTGTTTTTCTTCTTGATTGTGCCATTTTTTGGTATATGCATATGATGGTTGTATTTAGAGTTAGGGCAAAGAAAAGGGTTGATGAGGGATCATCCCAACAGCAGTCCTTAGATCCTGCGGCACCTCGGTTCCGTTCCGAGGCTTGCCGGCAGGTATTTAACAATGCTGACTTCATTTTGATGAACTGTAGATATCTCAATCAAACATACTTCCAGGAGATTACTCCTCACATAATTGAGATTATTACCCATTTTGGGTTAGAAAAGCTAGTATACTGTCAGTGTTATGCCAATTTTGATCTATGCAAGGAGTTTTATGCCAATCTTATATGTAGTAGTCCCAATGACGGGATGTATGAGTCTATGGTACAGGGAGTTATCATTCATTTTACACCTGCAGTATTAGGATCATTGTTAGGGTGTAGGGTTTCCGATAACCCATTCACATGTTTCCCCACTGTCACTAAGCCATTGACCTTGCCTAATGTCACTATTGATCAAATTTATCGTCATATTTTGATAATCCTCAACCTCCTTTACAACGTATCTTTATAGCTAGGCGCATGAGTCCAGTTAGCAACGTCTTGTATAAAATCGTCCTAGACTGCATTCTGCCCATTGTCACCAAGGGTGTTAGTGATATGAGAGAAGTGTCCTAAGGCAATCGCCTTATGATTGTAAACATTTATTTTAATAAATGAAAATTCACTATTTGAGTATACATATTTGTGTATTTGATTGGGATCTTAAACTCATCTACTGAATGTCCGCAATACAATTCACAGCATAAGAGAATTTGTAATGGGATCACAACTGGTGATTATCTCTACATGTGCAATTGTGAAGTATTGAAAATATCCCTAGTCGATGAATTGATAAAAACGGACACTATCAATTCTGTTGAGACTAGCATGGATTATTCTCTAATCAGCTGATTCTCATTGGCTGGTGACATTGGGATGTCCGGAGATAAACATGGATGCTAGTTAAGGGAACTAGTTCATTGGAGTGACTGACTGTAAAACTTCACATGGTAGTCTATACATAGACAGGTTAGTGAAGTTCTTACCGCAGCTTAAGTGCGATGTTCCTTTGACTTGCGGTGTTCAAGTCATCTTGGTCATGGAGACTTATACTTTAACATCTTAAGCAAGCATCTCCAAGGAGGTGTGGACCCAGGATGGTTGGGTATAAGCCGAAGTGCCCGAAGATGTTTGAATAGCCTACAAAGGATTCACCACTCCTTGTGAGGAGATGTATACCCAGGCCTATCGTCGGATTGTTACTCAAAGCCTCTGGCCAGAGCATATCATGTTTAGAGTATGTGTCTCTTAAATACATGAGAGTAATTAGAAATCCAAAGGACGAGAAAGACACTACTTGGGCTAGGTGTGACGTAGTCAGCCTAGTGGGGACTGACACTCACAGACCATGTCCTGAACCAAGTGGGTATAAGATGGTGAAGGGAATGGGGCACGATTCATTAGAGCTGCTGAAGGGTTTCAAAATAATTTCTGAGGTCAACCGTTGATCTTTCGATTAATTGGGGGTCATGATGTACTACTAGGTGCCACTCATGATCGTTCTATAATTGGTTGATTATAGACGGCCAACATAAATCGAAAGCCTATTTAGTCACACGCACTACGAGTAATCCGAGGGATTTAAAACGAGTTGAAAATTGGATTTTCCGATCAAGAGAAATAAGTCGAATCTGAATTTATCATAGGCGCAATGGAAGCTAAAAATGGCTAAGTCTTTTGAAGGCTTATTGGGCGAATTAAATGAGTTTAATTCGCGATGGGTTCGGCTCGGTTTGGCCGGCCAAAGAGGGTGTCCACCCTCTTGGTTTGGCCGGCCAATACAAAGGGGAGAAACCAATTTATTTGGTTTAATTAATAAAATAAATCTAGCGCGATTTGTTTTATAAAATTATGGATAAATAAATTGATATATAAAGAAATTTATATAAAGAGATTTATAAAGAAATTTGTAGAAATTTATTCTTTTTATGGAAATTAAAATGAACCATGAATTGGTTTAATTTTAATTTGTAAAATCAATTATGAATTGATTTATCCATGATAAGAAAATTTTATACAAATTTTATTCCATAATTAAAAGAGAGAAGTATTTGTTTTATTATAAAGTTAGTTATAATAAAACTTGGCTTAAACAGAATAATTCATAAGAGAATTTATAGGATAAATTTCTTATGAAAATTCCGTTAAGAGGGAGACTTGGCAAGGGAGAGGCTACTATATAAAGGAACCAAAGGCTAGCCTTGAATTCCAATCAATTGAGTAATCAAGAGATTAATTCTCTCCCTCTCTCTCTTATTCTCTCCCTTTCTCTTCCCATTAGGGCCGGCGCCCCTTGTTCATATTAGGGTCGGCGCCCCTTGCTCCCCTTAGGGCCGGCGCACCATCCTCCACTTCTAGGGTTGGCGTGAGCAACATCAACCAAGGAGGAGCCAAAGAAGAAGAAGAAGAAGCGGGTCACAACTTCTCTCTTCCCGGAATTTTGATTCCGTTACTTGGTGGTTAGTTTCCTTTCTTCTCTCTTGATCTTCTAGTTGTGCCTTTAGAGAATCTAGTAGTTCTCGTCGGCACAAAACTCGTGACTTTGCGAAGTCATCCCGAAGAGAACTCGGCGTGGACGCGAATAGAGGCGGAGCTTCCAAGGGACGCTACGGTTGGATCTCGTCCCTTATTTCGAGTTACGCGAGGTACTTAGTAAATTAGTTTACTTTTCCGCAAAAGTTTTAATTTATGATCATATCAACACATCATAAGGTTGCATGCTAGATACGTGGTTAAAGTAATTTGAGAAATTATTGTATGCTAATTCTTCCGCTGCACGTAAAAATTTAAAATTTTACGAACCCGTATCCTTGTCAACATGCACCCGGTCCCAACAAAGGGAATGTCGAAGATCCGGCTACCTCACTTGGTGATGATGTATGCATTAGAGTGGAGGTTAGACATTGACATTGGCCTCCATGTATTCGCATCTATTGTCCATTTTTCGCATGGCGTCAATAGGAAGTTCTACATGTCATTCGGTTATATTTTGACCGAATTTTTTTTATCTAGAGGTATTAGAACCACTTGGAGGTAGGTTCATCAACTGTCTAAGAGTTACGACTAGATTGGTTTTCGGCAAATATCCTTGGCTGGGATCGAGAGACGGCAAGAAGTGTTGGTCTGGCGACGTCGTCATGATTCCTCCAGCTTTGATGATGATGAGGATGAGGAGGCTGCGCCTGCTGCTGCTCTTGCTGGGACTACAGAGGAGTGGTTCTCTCGACTAGAGACAGAGATGCATAGCCTTAGGGAGGACTTTCAGAGTGTCCAGCAGAGGCAGGTTGCTATTCAGGGGGAGGTTTACGGTCTCATGGAGCACTTTCAGAGGTTCCAGCAGTGACAGGATGACATGTATGAGATGATGCAGCACTGGAATCTTATGTATCAGGCCCCTCCTCCTCCAGGCGATGATATGTAGCCTTAGCATGATTTGGTGGCGATGGTGTTGAAAGTGTATTTAGCTTAGGGCATTTTTATTATCTCTCAAACACTATATTTGACATTGTAATATATAGGGATTTCGGGGCTATGACCCTTGTAGCACTTATCTATGTTTTTCATATGCACTTGTAATTCATGACTTGATGTTGCTTATATGAAATGTTATTATCTTGTTATTATGGTTATAAGGGGGAAAAATGCAATATACCTTTTATCTTGAGAATATGGTAAAAAAGGGGGGTGCTTTGATCTTTTGTTTTGTCTTGAGAATTTATATGAGAAAAGAGGGGAGATTTGAAAACATTTCTATGTTTTAAATTATATAGGATAGACTTGGAGAACATATGGGTTCAAACCTAGGATAGAAGATTGATACAAAATAGATTGTTTTAAAAAAAATTAGAATTTTTGTCAAAAAGTCAAGCATATTTGGTATTTTCACTAAACTATATTTTTCTAGGATAGAATACATCATAAGAAATATACTTGCAAAATTTCAGTATTTTTCGAATTTTGTGGAATTTGTTAGGAGTTTCTGAATTTCGACTGAAAATTCAGACTTCTATGTATCAGTCGACTGCCCTTGGGGCAGTCGACTGATCTTTCTGTGGGGTTGTGGTTTGCAGGCACCAGCCGACTGGTAACTGACGCAGTCGACTGGTGCTGCTGTTTTTTGATTTCTGGAGGTTTTCAGAAATAGGAAGGTGTTCGCATTGATACCAATGGGTAATATTGCTTGGGGCAATAATTTTGATGGTGTCAAAGTGGGAGAACTTGTGGTTTAAGTTAGGTTAACTTAACTTATGGTAGTCTCTACTACTACTCCATATGACTAAGGTAGTCTCTACTACTCCATATGAGACATGGAATAGTAAGAAACCCCACTTAACTCACCTTAAGATATGAGGTTGTCCTGCTTATGTGAAGCGGATTGTATCAGACAAATTGGATGCTAAGTCTGATAAATGTCTATTTATTGGATACCCTAAGGAAACGAAGGGTTACCAATTCTATCATCCCTTGGAACAAAAGGTGTTTGTTTCAAGGCATGCTGTATTTCTGGAAAAAAAATTTCTTTTACAAGAAAACAGTGGGAGTGGGATTGAACTTGATGAAGTTCAAGAAACTCCAATAGACATTACAGAGACACCTAGTCTAGACCCACAACCAATACCTCATAATGATGAGCTATCAGTTGAACCTAAGACTACACCACCTCTTTGTAGATCTGATAGGACACGCAATATTCTAGAGAGATACGGATTTCTCGTAAGTGAATCGAACGACGTGTTACTCATAAGCGATGACGAACCTATCAGTTATAAAGATGTTCTGAAAAGTTCAAAAAGGGACAAATAGCTTGAGGCCATGAAGTCGGAAATGGATTCCATGTACGAAAACCAAGTATGGGACTTGGTTAACCCACCTGAAGGGATTAAGCCCATAGGGTGCAAGTGGGTTTTCAAGAAGAAACCCGACATGGAAGGTAATGTTGTTACCTTTAAGGCTAGATTAGTGGCAAAAGGATATCGTCTGAAGCAAGGAATTGATTATGACGAAACCTATTCGCCAGTAGCTATGTTTAAATCCATTCGGATGCTCCTAGCCATAGCAGCTCATTATGATTATGAGATATGACAAATGGATGTGAAAACAGCTTTCCATAAAAGAAACCTGCTTGAGGATGTATACATGATACAACATGAAGGTTTCACATCGGTTGATAAAACCAAAGTATGCAAGCTTCGACGATCCATGTATGGACTGAAGCAAGCATCTAGGAGCTGGAACATCCGTTTTGATGAGACAATCAAAAAGTTTGATTTCTCACAAAATCCAGACGAACCTTGTGTGTACAAGAAGGTTAGTGGGAGTGCAGTCGTATTCCTAGTTTTATATGTCGATGACATCTTACTTATAGGAAACGATATATCAGTCTTACAGACAGTTAAAATTTGGTTGTCCAAAACTTTCTCCATGAAAGACCTGGGAGAAGCAACCTATATCCTTGGAATTAGAATCTATAGAGATAGATCAAAACGGTTGCTTGGTCTTTCGCAGTCTACATAGATAGACCGAGTGCTAAAAAGGTTTAGCATGTCGGAATCCAAGAAAGGTTACCTTCCCATCAGGCATGGGATCAACCTTTCAAAGTCTATGTGTCCGCGCACAGAAGACGAGAGGATTTGCATGAATAAGATTCCTTATGCATCCGCGATAGGATCTATCATGTATGCTATGTTATGTACAAGGCCCGATGTATCGTATGCTTTGAGCGTCACAAGCAGATACCAGTCGGATCCAGGAATGGATCATTGGGCGGCTGTTAAGACAATCCTTAAGTACTTAAGAAGAACTAAGGATGTGTTCCTAATATATGGAGAAGGAGATATGATAATACGTGGGTATACAGATGCCAGTTTCCAGACAGATAAGGATGACTCCAAATCTCAGTCTGGATACGTATTTACTTTGAATGGAGGTGCAGTAAGTTGGAAAAGTTCCAAACAAGACACCGTAGCGGATTCCACCACGGAAGCGGAATATATCGCAGCTTCGGAAGCAGCAAATAAAGCAGTCTGGATCAAGAAGTTCGTCTCCGAACTTGGCGTGGTTCCAACCATTGATGATGCAGTGCCGATTTACTGCGACAACAATGGAGCTATTGCACAAGCAAAGGAACCAAGGTCTCATCAGCGATCCAAACACGTGCTTCGCCGCTATCATCTGATCAGAGAGTTTATAAGTAGGAATGATATACAAATTGAGAAAATTCCCACTGAAAGGAATTTAGCGGATCCTTTAACAAAGGCCTTGCCTCAGAGCAAGTTTGAGGGTCATGTTAGAGCTTGTGGTATTGGATACCGTAGCGATTGGCATTAGGCCAAGTGGGAGTTTGTTAGTGATATGAGAGAAGTGTCCTAAGGCAATCGCCTTATGATTGTAAACATTTATTTCAATAAATGATAATTCACTATTTGAGTATACATGTTTGTATTTGATTGGGATCTTAAACTCATCTACTGAATGTCCGCAATACAACTCACAGCATAAGAGAATTTGTGATGGGATCACAACTAGTGATTATCTCTAAATGTGCAAATGTGAAGTATTGAAAATATCCCTAGTCGATGAATTGATAAATACGGACACTATCAATTCTGTTGAGACTAGCATGGGTTATTCTCTAATCAGCTGATTCTCACTGGCTGGTGACATTGGGATGTCCGAAGATAAACATGGATACTAGTTAAGGGGACTAGTTCATTGGAGTGACTAGCTGTAAGACTTCATATGGTTATCTATATAGATATGTCAATGAAGTTCTTACTGCGGCTTAAGTGCGATGTTCCTTTGACTTGCGGTGTTCAAGTCATCTTGGTCATGGAGACTTATACTTTAACATCTTAAGCAAGCATCTCCAAGGAGGTGTGGACCCAGGATGATTGGGTATAAGCCGAAGTGCCCGAAGATGTTTGAACAGCCTACAAAGGATTCACCACTCCTTGCGAGGAGATGTATACCCAGGTCTATCGTCGGATTGTTACTCAAAACCTCTGGCCAGAGTATATCATGTTTGGAGTGCGAGTCTCTAAAATACATGAGAGTAATTAGAAATCCAAAGGACGAGAAAGACAGAACTTGGGCTAGGTGTGACGTAGTCAGCCTAGTGGGGACTGACACAAATAGACCGTGTCCTGAACCAAGTGGGTATAAGGTGGTGAAGGGAATGAGGCACGATTCATTAGAGCTGCTGAAGGGTTTCAGAATTACTTCTGAGGTCAACCGTTGATCTTTCGATTAATTAGGGGTCATGATGTACTACTAGGTGCCACTCATGATCGTTCTATAATTTGTTGATTATAGACGGCCAACATAAATCGAAAGTCTATTTAGTCACACGCACTACGAGTAATCCGAGGGATTTAAAACGAGTTGAAAATTGGATTTTCCGATCAAGAGAAATAAGTCGAATCTGAATTTATCAGAGGCGCAATGGAAGCTAAAATGGCTAAGTCTTTTGAAGGCTTATTGGGCGAATTAAATGAGTTTAATTCGCGATCGGTTCGGCTTGGTTTGGCCGGCCAAAGAGGGTGCCAAACCCCTTGGGTTGGCCGGCCACATTAAAGGGAAGAAACCAATTTAATTGGTTTAATTAATAAAATAAATCTAGTGCGATTTATTTTATAAATTATGGATAAATAAATTTGTGTAAAGAAATTTATATAAATAAATTTATAGAAATTTATTCTTTTTATGGAAATTAAAATGATCCATGAAATGATTTATTTTAATTTTATAAAATCAATTATGAATTGATTTTTCCATAATAAGAAAGTTTATAAATTTCTTATAAATTTTATTCCATAATAAAAGGGGAGATTAATTAGTTTTATTATAAAGTTAGTTATAATAAAACTTGGTAATTCATAAGAGAATTTATAGGATAAATTTCTTATGATAACTAATTAGTTTTATTATAAAGTTAGTTATAATAAAACTTGGTTTAAACGGAATAATTCATAAGAGAATTTATAGGATAAATTTCTTATGATAACTAATTCATTAATTAGTTTTATTATAAAGTTAGTTATAATAAAACTTGGTTTAAACGGAATAATTCATAAGAGAATTTATAGGATAAATTTCTTATGATAACTAATTCCGTTAAGAGGGAGACTTGGCAAGGGGAATGCTACTATATAAAGGAACTAAAGGCAAGCCCTTAATTCTAATGAAGCAATCAAGAGAAGTAGCTTCCTCTCCCTCTCTCTCTCTTACTCTCTATTCTCCCTTTCTTCCCCTTAGGGCCGGCGCCCTCCTTGAGGATTAGGGCCGGCGCACCTTCATCCACCTAGGGCCGGCGCATCTCCTTCCCTAGGGTTAGTTGCCGTGAGCTTTCAAGAAGAAGGAGAAGCCAACCAAGAAGAAGAAGAAGCGGATCTCATCTCCTTCCTTCTCGGAATATTGATTCCGTTACTTTGGTGGTTAGTTTCCTATCTTTTCTCTTGTTCTTCTAGTTGTGCCTTTGGAGAATCTAGTAGTTCTCGTCGGCACAAAACTCGTGACTTTGCGAAGTCATCCCGAAGAGAACTCGGCGTGGACGCGAATAGAGGCGAAGCTTCTAAGGGACGCTACGGTTGGATCTCGTCCCTTACTTCGAGTTACGCGAGGTACTTGGTAAATTAGCTTACTTTTCCGCAAAGTTTTAATTTATGATTACGTCAACACATCATAAGGTTGCATGCTAGATACGTGGTTAAAATAATTTTGGAAATTATTTTATGCTAATTCTTCCGCTGCACGTAAAAATTTAAAATTTTACGAACCCGTATCCTCGTCGACATGCACCCGGTCCCAACAGAAACAAGCTTGGTTAAAGCCTATTAGTAGCCTATAAGTGCTCAGAGATTGTCCAAAGATTGTGGCAAGGTTTCTCCACCCACAAGGAGCGACAAGAGCTAGCCGGAGGTGTTCCAGGGAATCATGCATCGAAGGATCGGGATCGTCCACCTTACGGACAGCCGTGAAATAGGAGTTTCATCTCCGAACCACGTAAAGGTGATGTGTTAGCAATGTTTTAGTTTAGATTTGAGATTTCCGCTTGCGCTTGCTAACCGTTGTAGGAAGAAAATCGAAAAGAAGCTATTCACCCCTCCTAGCTAAACGACAAGGTCCCAACACAGTCGACTGGTGTCGGCTGGAATTTGAACGTTGGGCTGTAACATTCGAATTCGTCCACAATAGTCTACTGGTGTTGGCACCAGTCGACTGGTAACAGCTAGTTCAGCCATTAGCTCTATTTAAGGGATCTCGGTTTGGCTGGTTAGGGTTAACGAAATTGGCTTTGGTTAAAGGCCAATTATTAATCTTTGTGCTCAAGAGTCATGTGCGAGTTGTGGTGATGTTTCTCCATCCACAAGGTGCTACACGAGCTAGCCGGAGGCTTTCTGGGGAGTCATCCACCAACGGATCAGGACGGTCAACCTTACGGACAGTCGTGGAGTAGGATCCTTATCTCTGAACCACATTAAATTGGTTTGTTTTCTTCTTTGCTACTTTAGTTTATTGTTATTCTGCTTGCGCACTAACAATTGTAGGAAGAACCGCGAAACAAGTGGGTGATCAGCTATTCACCCCCTTTAACCGTACGATCATGTCCCAACTAGTGGTATTAAAGCGGTGGTTCACTCGTCTGCGGACTAACCGCCGGGAGAGCAAAGAGCCAGAGGAAATGATGCTTGAAGAAAGAATGGGAGACGACATCGCTATTCCACCTCCATATGATCATGAGAATTTTTACTATTGGAGGTTGTAGGTGAAGACTTGGTTCGACATAGATTGGGATTTAATGATCACACTCGAAGAACCATTTAAATCCCCAAAGATAAGCACGGGAAGAAGCTCCGACTACGCTATTGTATAAAGGAGCAATAATCACAATCAAAGGCAAATGAGAAGGTAATCTCAATATTAATTAGTATTTTGCCTAATGATATGATAAAAGGTGTAGGTGAATATAAGAATATTCATGATCTATGGAGCAAGATGTTAGTTTTTTATAAAAAACCTACGCAAGCATAAGAAGAAGAAGAGCCCAAGGAAATGAGCTTAATGGTCCAAGAGGAGGAGAAGGACCATTCAGATGAAGAGATGAACTCAACATCCGAGGAGGAGAAAGAAGAAGAAGAATCATTCATCTCCTCAAGTGAAGTTCCACAAGAAGGTGAAGAAGCACAATCCACATTCGAAAATGAAGAAGAGCAATCCAAGGTTGAAGAGAAAGCTAAGAAAAATAAAGAAAAAATCTTGGAAGCCAACCTTGCCTCCACCAAAGAAAAATTGAAGGACCACGTAATTTACTTTGGGTGCAATCAAAAGGGGCACTATAAGAATAAGTGTCCATTGGGTAAGAAAAAGGAGGTAAACCTTAAACCCATTACCATTCATTTAGATTCTAATATGGGTTGTAGGAAAAAAAAGGAGAAGAAGTACATTCTGTGCTTTACGTGTGGTGAGCTAGGACACTACCACACCAAATACTTAAGGGAAGGAGAATTAAAAAAGTTGGAACATTTGAAGAAATGGGAGAAGAAGGAGAAAAAGAAAAGCTTAGATCAAGAGGGAGCTTCAATGGTAAGGGAGATACACCCTAACCTTAAGTGTAATTCAAATTCAAATTCCTACATGCATACTAGAAATAATGTAAATTATTTTTTCATGCATAATTTTGAATTTAAATATCATAATAAGAGTAGGGTTAATATTGTATATTAAAACCCTAGGAAATCATGTCATGATACATCTAGAACCATTAGACCTAAGGACCAAGGCATTAATTCGAAGAAGGGGAGATACATGCCTAATATGGGTAGGTTTAGAAATGTCCATGGTGGACATGTCGATTCTAGATTTATGAACCTAGAAAGGAAAAATCAAGTTAGGTTCACCCTTGTGTTTGATATGTGTATTTCAGTGTGAAAGTTCTGTAGGAAACACATAGACTTAGCTTGACGGCTTCAGGTCCGATGAAGGATGGTGCATCCGAGGGACCGAGAACAAGGCACGAATGATGAACCGAGGGAAGTGCACTTCGAGGCATACATGAAGGATGACATGTGGAGACAAGCCGAGGGCTTGTATGCATCTGAGGGATGAGAGCCAAGGTCGAAGAAGGCTTGAAGACCGTAGGTCGAGGCTGCAAAAAGAGTCAAGTGAGTCTTGAGTTTGAGTGCTGAGTGAACTATACTAGGGAAGGGAAACCCTAGGTTTAAGGTTTCGGCAGGCGACTGCTGCTGGGTGCAGTCGACTGGTAGATCTCATAGAATGATCAATCGACTGATCTTCTGTGCAGTCGACTGGTGTCAGCTAGAATTAGAACGTTGGGTTGGAATGTTCACATTTGGCTGGAGCAGTTGACTGGTGTTGGCACCAGTTGACTCTCCATTTAAGGGAGCGCGGTTTGGCTGGCTAGGGTTGACGAAATTGGCTTTGGTTAAAGGCCAATTAGTAGTCTTTGTGCTCAGGAGTCTTGTGCGAGTTGAGGTGAGGTTTCTCCACCCACAAGGAGGTAAACGAGCTAGCCGGAGACTTTCCGGGGAGTCATCTACCGACGCATCGGGATCGTCTACCTTACAGACAGCTGTGGAGTAGGAGTCTTATCTCCGAACCACGTTAAATTTGTTTGTGTTCTTCTTTGTTAGTTTAATTTATTGTTATTCCGCTTGCGCACAAGCAATTATATGATGAACCGTGAAACAAGTGTGCGTTCGACTATTCACCCTCTCTAGTCGTACGATCAAGTCTCAACAAGATCAAAGAAATTCAATCCTTGATCCGAAGTCGTTGTTGTCACTGCTCATCCATTGAAAGGCGCCTCAGATACCAAGTGAGGTGCCTTAGTTGGGAACTAAGGTGTCTCGGATCTGAACTGAGGCACCTCAGCTCGTTGAAATTTAATCTTCAACGTAGACTTCACGAAGCCACTCTCATCCACCTGAGGCGCCTCCAGTCCAAATTGAGGTGCCTCCGATACTATTCATTCGAGGGAACTTTTTCTAAAAACCCCCTACAAAACCATGTTAGTCCAAAAACAAATATACACTGCAAAATAATGTTAGTAAATACGCAGCATGAACTAAATATAATGAGTATTAAATAGACCTTGTCTTCCCAAGACCAGAATCTATTCAGAGGCCACAACTTAGAGATCCGAAATGGTTCTAAGTTAGATCAGACCTAAAATCCCAACGGGGGCTCGTCCTCACCGAAATTCACTCCTCTAGTGACTTACCTCTCTTACCTTGTGCAGATTTAAACAATTCTTTTACCCACCAGGACTTTTGCCAAGTCTCTACCAACTTGGTCTTTTGTCAGGACTCCACCTCCTTGGACTTCGGCCAGCAGTCAACCTCTCTGACCCAACTAAAATTTTGTCAAGACTTCACCACCTTGTACTTCGTGTCAGGATTCTACTACCTTGGACTTCAACTTTATGTCAAGTTTTATATTTTTCAATCCTATATATTTAGTAATAAGGTTAGATAATTACAATCCTAACTTTAACATATTTATTATTTATCAAAATCTAAATGTAACTATTAGTATAAACTGCATCAATAAATTTTTCCATAAATATCGAAGAGGGCTATCTCCTATCCATAATTGTTTATTAATACCATTAACAGATTTGCGTAGAGTGAGTGGTATCCTATTTTATACCCTACGTTTGGAATTATAAGGGTGAAGATCTTTTAAAAAGTAACTCATCTAATTTAAAAATTGAGATCTCTTTTAGATTTTTAAGGGTTGTTTTAAATTAGGTATTTTAAAAGTTTATTGTATTTTCTAAAAGATAAATTTAGGGTTATAATACGTACAGTAAAAATAAATATTTCAATGAAAATTTTCACTATCAATCAACGATATATTTGATATTCGATCATTAATCGAGCATCGTCAGTGGCCTTCGATCGCCGTCTCGAATCAAACTATACCTTGGAGGCACGGTGAACTCATCAGGAATCGCCGTAATTACGATCTCACATCTTTCACCGTCGATTTCGACAGGTTCATCCTTGCCGACGATCCCAACGGGTTTACCGTCCTCCCAAGATATAGTTTGATTCGGAACGACGATCGAAAGTCACTGATGTAGTCCGATTGGCGATCGGACATCAAATATATCATCGATTGACGATTAAATTTTTTACTGAGACATCCATTTTGTAAATTATTTCTCATAAATTTATAAATCCAATCGTAGTAACTTTAAATAGTCAACAATGACTAAGAACATTTATATTGATATTAATATACGAGTATTATAATATTCAAATGGTATACAAATTAATACAGAGCGATATTATAATATCCATATATTAAGAACATTTAATTCTTTGAACAATGAACATATTTTACTTAAAATAATAAAAAAATTAAGAAAATAAATTTTGAATATAAAATTAAAGATGAATAAATGGATAGTAAGACCTATAAATAATCAATGTTAATAAATAAATGTGTGTTAATAAAAGGAATATACTAACATAATAAGTATGTGACATGCTAATAAGCGTGAAAAATATATACAATTTACCCCCACGACATGGGCATGGCAACTCTTGTCACGCCCCCAGAGGCACATGCTTCCTCGAAAATCGGACAGCATCTCCCCTGTACGGCGGACAATATGAGGCAATTATACATATATCTCAGCAATATAGCTCAGCCACAAGCGGCTGGCATCACAATAATAAATATAAAACACACCCACGCAGTTTATATTGAAACAAAATAATATGGGTGGCTCAGCCACCTTAAACATAGAAGAAAGTCACAATCTAACGAGAACTCAGAAGTCTTTGAAATAATAATAGTAAAACCAGTCCGACCACTGTTAAACAAATGAAATGCGGAAAACTAACACAATACCGAAATAGAAACCGCTAAACCGAACCGACACGGTGGGACTGAGGGACTGGCAACTGGATCATCTCCTGGCTCCAAGCAATACCACTACCTGCTATCTGAAACAACAAAAAGGGAAGCAGGGGTGGTGAGTCCGGGCGGACTCTGCGGGTATATGAGTAGACAAATAAGCATGGCATAAATAAGATAACGAAGTAGAGAATCAAAAGGTACAGTCCACAAGAAATATCAGATTTACCTAATCATGCATAATCAATATAATACGACATGGTATAAAATCCGAATAACGACTAAGCAGGTATGGAACAACTCAACAATAATAATATCAAGATAGACATGCATGTCATACATATGCAACAATCATAGCTCATATAAGTGCATCATACACAAACAAATGCATAAAAGAAGTACGTATGCACATGATGCAATGACATGTGTCACCCCTGACGCCAGTCAAGCCGTCAACACATCCCATCTGTGTGACCGAGTGGGTAGGGCTGTGACAACTGTACCACTCCATCAACAACATCAATAACTAACATCAATAATAATACCACATGAGGCGTGGTTGAGTGGACAGGATGCTGGAAAATCAACACTCCGACCCCACGGTACATCGGGGGGAGCTATCACACAATATCCCTAAAAAATAAACAACGGTGAGGGTGAGCCACCAACAACTCATCCCTCTAAAAACAACTGTGAGGGTGTCACTGTCTGGCATGACAGGACAAACACTCGCACTCTAACCACTACCATGACATCAGGTGGTTGAGCGACTCGAGCAACAATATGACTAACGATGACTTAACCAAATGTAAGCCAACAGTCGTTAGTATGCAATGTGCAAGTATGATGCATGATATACGATGCACGAATAACCGGAGAATCAACGATGCAATAAAAATCCCACAAGTAAAACATGCATCGATACAACCAACCCGAAACCGAAATCCAACGATTATGCACCTACACTACTAGGTAGGGTATTTCTAATGCCAAATAAACCTATCTGTGTTTAATGGACTTCTAAGTACTCGCGTACAAGCGGTACTTTACAGAACAGAAAACCAATCGAGGACTGTACAGATACGAATTTAGGAATACTCAAAGATCAACGAAGAATAAGTCTCAACGGCGATTTATAAATAACGACAAAAAACAAGGTCAAGCAATCTATAAGACATAACTAGCCATGCTTTAAGGTAAAAGAACTACTCGAGTACAAAGGAGAAATACCCGCCTTTTATTGAAGAACTTCGTAAACGAGAACCTTCCACGATCAACCGAACGAGTCCAAATTCAAGGTTCTGTGTTAATACATAAGTTTAACTAATTATAAAAATTAAATAAATTAGTTAAACTATATATAAACAAAATGTATCTATCTTTTACAATTGATTAAACTACCCCACAATATACCATATACAATTACGATAAGTCTTAATTAATATACATCGATTAGTCCCCGATTTAACCCATCATGTGATCCTAGCAAATCAACAACACATATTTACCTTCAAGAATCCCAATTGATTTCTTATCCCAATTATTAACTTAATTAAACCAATTTGATTAACTCCTAACTGATATCTAATCAACTATGCATTTTAATAATCCGGCTAATCAAGAACTCAAACAAACTGTACAACCATGATCTAAATGATGAAGTTGTAGATGCTGATATCTTGCTAAATAATAAGCTGCCGAATGTATTAAACAGAATGTTAAAATTTCATCTAAACGATTCAACCTCCTTTCATTAATTAATCCCTTAATCCCTTATGACTTAATCTGACTCAATTAACCTATGTCAATGCTTCGATTATCCAATCCCATCATGGATAAACAAACTAACTCATGAATTTAACTAATCAACAATCAACCATCTCACGATCTCAATCTAAATTAAGTCAGTAGCCGAGAAAAATCCTTACCTTGATGATGGTTAGCGCGGCTGGTTCGCCGGAAAAACGACGGCATGAGGCGCGGCGTCGGCGCGATGGAAGGCGACTGCCGACACCGTCTGGGATGACCAGACGCTCGACTCCTCCAGACGAAGAAGAAGAAAAATGAGGAGAAGAGTTGGTCGTCGACTTCCTTGCGGCGAGGAGCAGGAATCGCAGCGAGGGGGAAGAAGTCAGCGCAGAGATGGAAGCCTCCGCAGAGAAAAGAGGTTGGCGTCGACTTGCTCGGGAACGGCTGCGGCAACGGCTTGCTCAGGAACGGCTGCGGTTTCGCGCAGGGGAAGTCGGCGCGAGGAGAGGGAAGGGGTTCGGGTGAGTTAGGGCACGGGAAGGGATTTAGGATTTTTATAACTGTTTTGGGCATTTTGCAAATAAGCCCAATAAATTTAGAAAAATTACAACTAGGCCCTTAACTTTTTCAAAAACTTACCTTTTCAACCCTTTAAAAATCCGGGATTTAACATTCTCCCCTACTAACAAAAATTTGGTCCCCAAATTCAACTAGTGAACCACAACAACAACAACTAGTTACCCCAACAAGTACTAGTCAATGACAACAGGTTTCAATACCTCAAGCATACTATAAATACGAAGTAAGAACCAACCATACGCACCTCATGTAAATAGATGAGGGTAGCGAGCTTTGATCTTATCCTCGAGCTCCCAAGTAGTTTCCTCATCAGAATGGTGCTGCCATCCAACTTTGACCAACCGAACTGACTTGTTCTACCGAGGCTCCTTGTGCGCATGGGCATCTCCACGTAGGTCGCATTTGACTATAGTGTGATCGACACCTCCGATAAAACATGTGTTGGATCTTGCACTCTACCAACTAAGCTAGACGGGCAACTTCTGCTCCACTCTACTCCAGAATCCACTCCAGAATCTGACACGGTCCAATATAGCGCGAAGCTGGTTTTCCTCTGAGATCGAACCTCTTCACCCCTTTCGTAGGTGATACTGATCGCTCACAAAAGAACTCTAAGGGTCTGTATCTCTCATGGTTAACCTCAACCATGATCCAGAGTCAAATGTTTATCTACCACATTAGTAACCGTCCAACATCTCTCTAACAGTAGCTACCCAGTTACAAGCAGTGACCTACACGTAGATAGCCTATAGCTCTTTAATATCCCGGAAATTCGTTCCATCGACCTGCGATGTCTTCTCTCTGGTGACAGTGTAAACCTGGTCCATCTCTGGAACTCATGGTGGCATCGTCTGAAGAGATAGTGGCTGAATCATCTGAATTGCTGCTAGCTGCATATTCTGAGGTGCTGGAGCTTCCACCGTCCGCTAAGTCTGATAACTTGTAGCTTCGACCATCTGCTGAGGTTGGTAAACTGATGACTAATATGCTGGGCAAAGCTGATCTCCTGATCTAATCATCATATTTCGGTCCATTCCCAAACTCAAATATAGTTACCCCTAGTTCCAAATAGTCATTTAGGCAGAATCAAATCGAAACATGCTAGATACATTGGTATCGAATTTTAGTGACATGGATATGTACAAATTTTAAATTACTGGTCATCTATAGTGTCTAAGCCACTTGCTACTTCAAACTTGCGAACACACAAATGACCTTGTAAGGTCATCACAAATCTTCTTCTCAAGAGAGGTGTTCCCTCTGATGTAGTTCATTAACTTGTTGAACTGCTAGAACAATAACTTCACCGATGAGCTATGTCATTGTAGTTCAAATTTTTTTTAAAAAATAATTCTGATAAAAATAATTTAGGCATTCATATTTCTGTCAAGTTGAGCATATAAGAGATTGCTTATCAGTCTGGTTGGTTGCTCCTCTGTAATTTTTAATTCGAACAACATAACAATACAATAAATGTAGCAATCATTCTTAAAGCAATCCTTCAAGCGCGTACACTGAACCGGTACTGTCAGGAATCCTTCGGTTCCTTTGTGTTCCACAAACTTGTTCTTTTATACGGAAGTTAATAGGCAAAAAAAATTTTAAAAAAAAATGATTTTAACATGGCTGGGATTTATCTTGCATGCTAAGAACAGTGTTCTCCCTTTGTGGCTGAAGGATTGAACAATCGAGAGAACTAAAATTGTCACAGATCACTTAATTGTGCCAATGACCTTTCTAGAAGAGATGCTTAGTTAATTATTTCAAGTCGGAGAAATCTTTTTGTTTTATAAGAGAATGATGTAACTTGAAGAAGAGGTAGAGATTATTTAACAACAGAGGCGACAGAAATTGTGAGAAGAGGAAAATAAACTTTTGTCAGCTATGCGAATTGACTTAGACTCGATCCTACTCATGGTCAGCTAAAGCTATTAGAAGACGGATAAGAGATGCTGGTGTAGATGAAGAAAGAGATGAGAATGCAGAAACATCAGTATCTGATAACCTGAATGAACCTCTTTTTGAGTATCAGTAATATGAAACAACTATTGCCACTGTTTTATTATGTATTGCTTCCTGAAAACTCTAGATGAAATGCTGGACAAGCCAGCAAGATGTCATTGATGGCAGGAAGGGAAAATGCCATGAAGCTGAACTAAAACAACATTTCTTGGACATTTAGCCACGATAGTGAAGTACTTAAAGATTGAAGCACATGTTCATGTCAGTCCAAGGAAATTTCCACCTCTTGCAAGGAACGTAAATGCATTAACCATCTAATCTAAGAGGTTTGTGACAATTATAGATGGTTGATTTATATATATTCCAGAAAGAATCATGATGAAACTAATTGTTAAACCTTTTAAAACAATTTGATGAGATTAAATCAAAATTTGCATTTTAATATATTTCATGAAGAATAATGCTACTGAATAATGTTGACTATCATGTTAATGGATCAAGATGGTAAATCCAGCAAATTGGTTCAACAAGGTAGTTCCTGGCATAATACAAAACGAGAAACAAGTTGAATTCTAGAAAATTTGTTGAAAGTTTTGTGGGGATCACCAAAATTGCAAATATGAAATACAATTGTTTTATAGCTGAGAAACAAATAGGTGCTGGTTGTACTAAAACCCATGTTGGATTGTGTTTAACAAGAGAACCCGTGTGCACACATTCAAAGTGTTGCTTGACCAGTGTTTAACAGGAGGGAAAGGATGCACAAATCCAAATCGATAGGATCTCTATTTAGTATTTAGAATAGAAGAACAAGAAGAACAAAAATCGGAAGAGCTGAAATGCAACATGCATTAGGATAAATAAAAGATCTCGAGTTGCAGAATTTATTAGGCTAGTAGAAGACCTCAAATTATAAGCAACAATATCTCGAGTTGCAGAATGAATATCTATTGAAGGATGAGTCATTAATCAGTTGAGACAAGCTTTTCCTAAGGCTTGGGTTCAATAGCATTTCACCATGCTAACACAGTAACAACATTGGTTAAGCACCAAATCAATATGTTTCAATTTGCTATTTGATTTCAACTTACTAAACTTCCACTAGCTTGTTTATCTTCTTAAATAAGCCTATGTATTCTTAGGTTGAATGAATTAAGATTTTAGAATACATTAAAATATGTAATTACCATCTTGACTAATCATTTAATTTGACTAACGCCAAAATGAAATATGTGTATGTTTAGTCACTAGCATATATGAGGTATCCCGTAGGTACTTACACTAAATATCAAACCACAAATTCCCCAATGTCCTTATCCAAGTGTCAAGAGGTCGCTAAACAAATGAGTGAAACATCTTATCATGACAACTTAAGAAACAACATTCTACTACAGTCTTCAGTAACACTATACCAAAGAATAACAACAACACAGTACCCTAAAGATATTCAAGTAGAACTTGATATACAATTCGATCTAAACAACAAAATTATTACTGGAGTTGATTCTTAACCTCCCATAAATGATTGTCGGTTTAGGCCCTTGCCTTTCGACTTGTCATCGGTATCAAACAGATATACCATTAAATTAGGAAATATCTAATCGACTCTATACCAGATAATGAATATCGGAAATTAAGAGAATTCCAAAGAGATATACCTCCTGTCGCCTGGAGAAGTCCACCGCCAAGTCCCAACACAACAAAATTGTCACGCCCCCAGAGGCACATGCTTCCTCGAAAATCGGGCAGCATCTCCCCTGTACGGCGGACAATATGAGGCAATTATACATATATCTCAGCAATATAGCTCAGCCACAAGCGGCTGGCATCACAATAATAAATATAAAACACACCCACGCAGTTTATATTGAAACAAAATAATATGGGTGGCTCAGCCACCTTAAACATAGAAGAAAGTCACAATCTAACGAGAACTCAGAAGTCTCTGAAATAATAATAGTAAAACCAGTCCGACCACTGTTAAACAAATGAAATGCGGAAAACTAACACAATACCGAAATAGAAACCGCTAAACCGAACCGACACGGTGGGACTGAGGGACTGGCAACTGGATCATCTCCTGGCTCCAAGCAATACCACTACCTGCTATCTGAAACAACAAAAAGGGAAGCAGGGGTGGTGAGTCCGGGCGGACTCTGCGGGTATATGAGTAGACAAATAAGCATGGCATAAATAAGATAACGAAGTAGAGAATCAAAAGGTACAGTCCACAAGAAATATCAGATTTACCTAATCATGCATAATCAATATAATACGACATGGTATAAAATCCGAATAACGACTAAGCAGGTATGGAACAACTCAACAATAATAATATCAAGATAGACATGCATGTCATACATATGCAACAATCATAGCTCATATAAGTGCATCATACACAAACAAATGCATAAAAGAAGTACGTATGCACATGATGCAATGACATGTGTCACCCCTGACGCCAGTCAAGCCGTCAACACATCCCATCTGTGTGACCGAGTGGGTAGGGCTGTGACAACTGTACCACTCCATCAACAACATCAATAACTAACATCAATAATAATACCACATGAGGCGTGGTTGAGTGGACAGGATGCTGGAAAATCAACACTCCGACCCCACGGTACATCGGGGGGAGCTATCACACAATATCCCTCAAAAATAAACAACGGTGAGGGTGAGCCACCAACAACTCATCCCTCTAAAAACAACTGTGAGGGTGTCACTGTCTGACATGACAGGACAAACACTCGCACTCTAACCACTACCATGACATCAGGTGGTTGAGCGACTCGAGCAACAATATGACTAACGACGACTTAACCAAATGTAAGCCAACAGTCGTTAGTATGCAATGTGCAAGTATGGTGCATGATATACGATGCACGAATAACCGGAGAATCAACGATGCAATAAAAATCCCACAAGTAAAACATGCATCGATACAACCAACCCGAAACCGAAATCCAACGATTATGCACCTACACTACTAGGTAGGGTATTTCTAATGCCAAATAAACCTATCTGTGTTTAATGGACTTCTAAGTACTCGCGTACAAGCGGTACTTTACAGAACAGAAAACCAATCGAGGACTGTACAGATACGAATTTAGGAATACTCAAAGATCAACGAAGAATAAGTCTCAACGGCGATTTATAAATAACGACAAAAAACAAGGTCAAGCAATCTATAAGACATAACTAGCCATGCTTTAAGGTAAAAGAACTACTCGAGTACAAAGGAGAAATACCCGCCTTTTATTGAAGAACTTCGTAAACGAGAACCTTCCACGATCAACCGAACGAGTCCAAATTCAAGGTCCTGTGTTAATACATAAGTTTAACTAATTATAAAAATTAAATAAATTAGTTAAACTATATATAAACAAAATGTATCTATCTTTTACAATTGATTAAACTACCCCACAATATACCATATACAATTACGATAAGTCTTAATTAATATACATCGATTAGTCC
Organism: Boesenbergia rotunda; assembly: GCA_024364735.1. Lineage (NCBI taxonomy): Eukaryota > Viridiplantae > Streptophyta > Magnoliopsida > Zingiberales > Zingiberaceae > Boesenbergia > Boesenbergia rotunda. Next base: position 275,703 of record JAGFNQ010001756.1, read on the forward strand.
CCGATTTAACCCATCATGTGATCCTAGCAAATCAACAACACATATTTACCTTCAAGAATCCCAATTGATTTCTTATCCCAATTATTAACTTAATTAAACCAATTTGATTAACTCCTAACTGATATCTAATCAACTATGCATTTTAATAATCCGGCTAATCAAGAACTCAAACAAACTGTACAACCATGATCTAAATGATGAAGTTGTAGATGCTGATATCTTGCTAAATAATAAGCTGCCGAATGTATTAAACAGAATGTTAAAATTTCATCTAAACGATTCAACCTCCTTTCATTAATTAATCCCTTAATCCCTTATGACTTAATCTGACTCAATTAACCTATGTCAATGCTTCGATTATCCAATCCCATCATGGATAAACAAACTAACTCATGAATTTAACTAATCAACAATCAACCATCTCACGATCTCAATCTAAATTAAGTCAGTAGCCGAGAAAATCCTTACCTTGATGATGGTTAGCGCGGCTGGTTCGCCGGAAAAACGACGGCATGAGGCGCGGCGTCGGCGCGATGGAAGGCGACTGCCGACACCGTCTGGGATGACCAGACGCTCGACTCCTCCAAACGAAGAAGAAGAAAAATGAGGAGAAGAGTTGGTCGTCGACTTCCTTGCGGCGAGGAGCAGGAATCGCAGCGAGGGGGAAGAAGTCAGCGCAGAGATGGAAGCCTCCGCAGAGAAAAGAGGTTGGCGTCGACTTGCTCGGGAACGGCTGCGGCAACGGCTTGCTCAGGAACGGCTGCGGTTTCGCGCAGGGGAAGTCGGCGCGAGGAGAGGGAAGGGGTTCGGGTGAGTTAGGGCACGGGAAGGGATTTAGGATTTTTATAACTGTTTTGGGCATTTTGCAAATAAGCCCAACAAATTTAGAAAAATTACAACTAGGCCCTTAACTTTTTCAAAAACTTACCTTTTCAATCCTTTAAAAATCCGGGATTTAACAACTCTACCACAGAGACACCCAGGGTGCCCCACGGGCGCCCATGCCCGTGGCACACAACCACCTTAACACCTTTATTTAAGGGATTTCTCCCCTTATGATTTGCTCTCTCGATTTGGAGCCGCACAAGGACCCCAAGAGGGCTCCAGGAGTGTTGACCTAGGCGTTCGAAGGGCATCCACGTGACGGGAGTAGATTGGGAACGACAAGGAAGGCGATTCATTGACTTAGCCTAAGGTTTTCTTCCCCTTTCTCTATTTTCTGGAGTTGTAATATATTTACTTTGATCACAACTATGCCTTTGGATTGTAACCCTACTTTTATATGGTAGTTTCTAAATTCTAGGATTAGAGATTAACCCTTTTGTTAAGTAAGCATAATTTCCTCATTTGCATGTTTGAATTCTTGTTCTATGAGGTGATTGAATTGTGTTATGAGTTTACGGCGTTAACTCGATCTTGACACCAAAAGCTCGAGAATTGATATCATACGAAGATTAGGGGATGAATCGACAGGAGAACTCAATCTTCCAAACTATAGAAATTCGTGACACGGGGGCATCAAGATATGAAAGTACTCCTTGACCACCCGCGAGGGTCTTTAGGTTGTCATAGAACCTAATGGATCAATCAATTACGATGTCACACAATAAGGAGAGGATCAATTAGGGGGAATGGGATCTCGTGACAGGGTCCACAGTAGGTTGTGAACCCTAATTGTGTATCTTCCTATTGGTGTCGAATTGGGATGGTACGTTATTGTAGTTTCAAAAGTTTACACCGGATAAATTAGGATAACCCACTTGCAAAAATCAACATTGAGGACAAGAGTCGAAGCATGACCCAAGCGCTTATCGAAATCCTAAGATCGTTTCTTCACTCTGAATTTCAGACTATGTCTTCTGACCTTGATTTATCTGCTTTGACCTTGCGATCACACTTTGCTTTCTTCTTGTGATCTTTTTGTCTTTTGCTCTGTTTACCTTCTCTCCCTTAGGAATTCTAGGTTCTAAACTCATAACCTCTGTTTTGGTCCAGATGATTGAGTTTGATTAGTAGGTTAGTAATTACTGATCAGTCTTTGTGGATTCAATATTTTATTACTTGACGATCACACTGTATACTTGCGGTTTGCATACATCACTAGTCATAACTAGAGGTTAGACAAGGGGTGAGAAGTTTACCAAGTGACTAGTCGTAACTACGGGTTAGGCAAAAAAAAAGTCCTGGTTAGTAAAGTTGGGTCATAGTGAGTGAAGGTGGTTGTGAAAGTTTTGGTGAGTGAAGTCAGTAAAAATCCTGATGAGTAAAGCTAAATCATTGTGAGTAAAGTTAGGTAGTAGAAGTTCTGATGAATAAAATCAGGTGATAAAAATCTTAGTCAGTGATGGCTCTGACAATTCTAACATTAATTGTTCAACTTGATGAACCCATAAAGCATCTAACAATTCTAACATAGATTTTATCATCGAATTTGACACTAAAAATTAATAAAATGAAACTGTAAGCGATGAAAGTGATAAACACAACTTGAATCAAGATTCATTGCCTTCCTTTTGCAATTGCTGGAACAACCTGAAGTTAGTCCCCACGATTGATGGTTAGAATGTAAGTATTATCATTTTAAAGTCTGGGAGTCAAAATCTGATAAAGTCATTGTGTCCTCTCCCCATGCACTAGCCACAACATCCGGGCTAGTAGCTCTCATTATTTACCTCTTTCATATTGTTTTTCGAGCGGGTTGACGGGAGTGTTGGGACGAGCGAATCGCCTTTTACCACCTGGACCAACCGGAAGTTTTTTTTCTTGTTTTTTACCACATGAAACAACCTGAAGATCAAAACACAAGAAAGGTGCATCGATTTGATCTTCCATAGACTTAGGGCGATAGCGATCAAATTCCTTTCGTCGACCGGATGAAATGCGAATTGATGCCTTAACCATATAAGAACCATAATCTTTTATGGCTGCCTTTGATTAGGGGTAATATAATTCAGTTTGTAATGTAATTGAGCCTGTAATGTAATCCAGATTATATGTTGTTGACCTTGTAATCTATATTACAACACTTTTACTAGCTTTTGTAATGCAGATTACATTACATTACAGTTTAAAAATTATACCAAATAAAGTAATTACATTATAAGACTGATTATCCTTTACCAAATATAACTTTAACAACCTTAGATTCGTTTTCATTATCTACTCATCAATAATAATAATAATAATAAAAAGTATGTTAACGGATTTATACATACATAATCACATCCATTAAATCAAATCCATAATTAAATATTCATTAGATCAGTTTATTAGGTTTAATAGTTAATAATGAAGATGGTGTGTTATAACTTAATATATAAGCCCATCAAATGGGAAAAAAAATCAGCATCTATGACATCATAAATGGGGTCATAAATAAGTCAACCCAAGTTCATTTTAATGATTATTCAAACTTAACTTAATTTCAAACTTTCTTCGAATTTGATTTACTTAAATATTTTTAAATTCTTAATTCAAATTTGTTTACTTGTTTTCATTTTTTACATTTTAAATTTATTTGGTTAGTTATTATATTTGATAATATTAATTTATTTGTTCATTTCAAAATTTTCTTTATTTATTTAGATGTTGATAAGTATTTTATTGATTAATATGATTCACAAATATTGTTCATAAATATTATTCATAAATATTATTTATAATGTTGTTCATGAATATTATTGATGAATATTAATGAATTAAATATATGCATTCAAGTTCAAGTTTATTTATTTATTTAATTTAATAAATTTATTCATTTAATTAATCTTAGTTAACTAAACATAATAAATTTTTACCAAAACGAATATTAAATTTTTTCTAGAAGTTTCAATTCATTTACTATCCTAATCCTAAATAGTTTATATAAGTCAAATATGATTAAAAAACGTATACTTTTTTTTGCCCTTTAATATGATACTTGGTAGAAAAAGTTAATTTAAAATATAGGATATTAGATTTTTTTTTACTTAAAAATAAAATAAGGAAAAATTTGAGAAAACTCCCCAACATCAAACTGGGCTTTACATGCCTCCCCGACCAAAAATTTCTTTGTATGCACTCCCTGATGGGATTGATAAGTAAATTTTGTGTGTTATTTTTTTATCAGTATAAAAGAGTAAAAATTCAGTATAAATCATAAATATTTGAGTATAAATTTTTTGAGATTGAGTACTAATTTAAAAAATTTGAGTATACATTATTTTAGTATATAGTAAAAATTTCTATATGCATTATCAAAATTTAAGTATGAATTGATTTAGATTGAGTATTATTTGAAAAAATTTGAGTATAAAATTTATAAATTTGAGTATGTACGGTTGCATCCACTACATCAAGATTTTCACATGAGGGGTCATCGAAATTTTATACTCAAATTTCATAAATTAGTACTCAATCTCAAACAATTTATACTCAAATCTTTATAATGTATACTGAGTTTTCACATTTTTATACTCACCACATTAAAATTTTCACATAGGGGGTCACCGAAACTTTGCACTCAAATGTCTTAAATTAGTACTCAATCTCTAATAATTTATACTCAAATCTTTACAATGTACACTACAAAAATTTCAGTGGTTAGCGACGGACGAATTCCGTCGCTATTCCGTCGCTAAACGCTAATAGCGACAGAATAGCGACGGAAACAGCGCCGTCGGGCAACTCCCCGTCGCTGGTCAACATTAGCGACGGAAAGTCAACTCCGTCGGTATTAGCGACGGCTATTAAATTGCATAATCCGTCGCTAGTAGCGACGGGTAAGCAAACATCCGTCGCAAATCGCAGATCCGGAGGGTGACGTGTCCGGTGGGAAAAATAGCGACGGAAGTCAAATATCCGTCGCAGTAGAGACGGATATTTGACTTCCGTCGCTATTCTATCGTAATTGGCGACGGAAAGTCAAAAATCCGTCACTATTAGCGACGGATATGATAAAAAACCGTCGCTATTAGCGACGGATTAGTCAATGTTCCGTCGCTAATCCTGGAAATTTTTAACCAGCTCAGCCTGCTATTTTCTTTTCCCATATATACATTCACAACAGATATATACATATCAAATATCCACACATACCAAACACAACATCTACAACAGATATATACATTCAAACACATAAGACACACATAAGATACATTCAAACACATATCAAGCAAGAACTGAATCAAAAGTCTAACTTCATACATCAAAAGTCGAAGTCTAAATCAAATACATACATGAATACTGGATCAAAAGTTAAAAATTTATAGTTTAGAAGATACACAATACATACATGCATATCAGAGTGAATACTGATCATGACTCAAAAATATTCCTGCACAATAGAAGACAAAATAAAAGAAATTAAATCTGTAATGAAAATGAACAATCTGCAAACGAAATTAAATGAAAATATTAAATTTGTAAATGAAAATGAAAATCTCTAAATGAAATTAAACGAAAATGATAAAGTACAATCTGAGTCAATATATATAACTCCAATATGATAATGTATATAACTCCAATATACATACCTTTCAACCGAGTCAATAGCTGAATTTAACTCTGATAATGTACAATCTATAAACGAAAATAAACTAATAAGAAATAATTACTGATGAATAAAATAACAAACTAGATAGTTACTGATGCATATAATAACAATTACTGAATTCAACTCTAATAATTTGATTTTGTAAAATATAAACAAAAAAATATAGCATACCACAAAAATATCTCTACTCCTCTGGGGTATCCTCAGGATCCTGTGACTCTTGAGGCTCGAACTCTCATCTGATCATATGTGATCTTTACCTGAGAGCCCAGACCGTATAGGGCGGTCTTTCTCCTTCCACCGACGACATCATAATAAATCCGATTCACATCGTCGACAATCTTTCTTTAAATTTTTTTTGAAATATATGCGGAGACCTGGTGACCATCTGGTACAAAATTGTAGTAAAAAATGAAATATATTAGCAAAATTTGATCCGAAATATATAAGAATTACATATGTACTTACCAGTCACCGACGACTCTAAGACTAATCTGATCACCACGGGGTCTCTGTCCAGATGACATGACTATAAAAATCCAAACTTATAATATTAGATATGCTTCCTGATTAGACACAAAGTTTAGGCAGATAAGAAGAATAGGTAGATTCGTACATGCAAATTTAAAAAACGTTATACATGGTGTAATGAGTTTCTTTCTTCAAGTTCATACAATAGGCAAACAATCATGAAATCTGAATTTAGACACATGTTATTAAGCACCTTCTCAATCCTCTACTAACTGATTCATTCATATTACTAAGCACCTTCTCAAAAACATGCAAAAAATAATGATGTTGTGATTCTTTGAAAGACAAGTGGTTCCCAAAAGTCATACATTAATCAAACAATTAATCAAATAATTACTCAATTAATTATTTAACGAAGTAATTAATTAATCAATTAATCTAATTTATTAATTAACCCTAATTATAGCCGCTCGCAATTGCTGCCGGCGGCAACTGCGCCCGCCGGCCCTGCGGTCGGCGCCTGCTGTGCCCGCCGACAGCTGGGCACGCGGCAACTGAGGTCGGCGACATCTACTGCTGCAGCAGGCCGCGGGCGGCTACGGATGGCCGCGGGCGGCTACGGATGGCCGCGAGAGGCCGCGGATGGCCGCGCATGGCCGCGAGGGGCCGCGGCTAGCCGCACTTCGTCGCGCGTGCCGGAACAAAATCAAATGCGGTGAAGAACATGTGTGAAACAACCGGAGATGCAGCGTACCTGTGACTGGAGGAGGGTTCGTCGGAGGAGTGTTCGCCGGGGACGATCACGCGAGGGAGAAGAGAGAAGAGAGGAGTGATCACGCGTGGCCGGGGGGGGGGGGGGCGAACGACACAAAAAATACCTAATTTAGCGACGGATATAACTTGTCCGTCGCTAATAGCGACGGACAAGTTACAATCCGTCGCTAATAACGACGGACAAGTTACAATCCGTCGCTATTAGCGACGGACTAATAATACTCCGTCTCTAATAGCGATGAGTTTGACCTATTCCGTCGCTAATTTTAGGGGTTTTACCTGGATTTCAGTATTAGCGACGGATAATTAATATCCGTCGCTATTAGCGACGGAACATTTAAAAGTTCCGTCGCTAAAGACTGAAATTTTTGTAGTGTTTTTCTTTGTATTTCCCAGACGCATAGCGACAAAGACTTTCTGAAGTTTTAGGATCATATTTAGAAAGTTTTCAAAATAACGCTCCTCCCCACCCTATTTCACGACCATCGGTTTCTATAACTAAATAATCTGTATCTAAGAGGAGAGTTAACATTGGTAATTTTTGAACCATTTGTTTTATTTGTTTGACTAAATCAATATCTTGTTGGTTAAAAGATCTTTGTCCGATTTGTGACCTTTTGTTTATAAGGGACCACTTATTTTTCCAATATCTTTTAAATAAGGTCTAGCATAATTAAGTAAGCCTAAAAAAGATTGTATTGTCTTAATATCTTCCATTTTTCCGAGTAGGCTAATATTTTCTTGGTTATGTGTGTTTGCAAGGCTATTTTTCCCTGGCCTATGGTACTTCCTAAGAAATCAATATAAGGGACTGCAAGTTGCATTTTCTTCCTAGAAATAATTAATTCATGAGTTTCAAATAAAGTAAAGACTATATGTAAATGAGCAAAATGCTCTTCTTTCATTCGGGAAAAGATTAAGACATCATCAATATAAACACAGGTGAAAGAGGAAACATTGTGAAAGACATCATCCTTTTTTCTTTAAAATATTTAGGGTGCTACTTTTAGGCTAAAAGGCTTAACTAAGTATTCAAAGTGTCCTTTAGGGCAAGAGAAAGCAATCCAGGTTACAGACTCCGGTTGCATTTTTACTTGTCAAAATCCTAATTTCATATCAAATTTAGAATATCATTTGAAATTTTAGATTTTATTAAGTAATTATTTTTTATCCAAAATTTTATAGTCATCTTCATGACAATTATCATTAAGTCTCTTATAGTTAAATACCATTCTAGATTGTCCTCTTTTTTGTTTTGCTCTTTTGTTTACAACGAAACAGGACTCCTATGTCTAGAGTCAGATCTTTGTATAGCTTTGAGGGCTAGTAATTGAGTAATATGCATAGTATATTCGTTTCGTTCCCAATTGGTATATCTTAAATCTTTAGCTTTAATGGTTAGGTCAAGATTAATAATGTGGAGTTTGCAATAGACCTTGTCTCTTTCCCAATATTTGGTTGGGTTTTCTCCTATGATCTCAAGTTTTTCTAATCTAGAGATTGCATGGTCTAGAGTTTCTTGTGTGCTTTAATAATGTGCATAGATAAGCAGGGTTCACAAAATCCATGGGATACAGTTCTATTTGGTTGTCTAGAGAAACCCAACTAAATAGTATGTCTTCCAAGTCAGGACAATCTTTAAGAGGGCTTTCAGAGCCAAGTAGGCTTAGTTTTGTTGGAACTCAGATGGCTAAAGAGTGGGGGTGAATATAGCCAGACACAATTTCTTGCTCTTTGATACTTCTGCGTGATCAGATTAGTAGCAGCGGAAACAAAAACACAGAAGCAGAAATAAAGAACAGCAAGCAAAACACAAAGGGAAAGCAAACCACGCTAACACCTCAATATACAAGGTTCGGGGATAATTTGCCCCTACTCCTTGGCGTGCCCGTGAGGTGGGCGATCCCTTGATCGTCGGCAGATCAAGCCCCGGTGAACTCCGGATAGTAGCAGCCTCCTTCTCGGTGGAGAAACCTCTCCACAAGTGATCTCAAGAAGATACAAGTTAAGCACAGAGACACACGAGAAGACAAGCTCACAAAGATGTAACAACAAAGCTCAAACACAAAGTCACAGAGAGCACAAGCGCACCCCACAGCAAAAACTTCACTCGTTTTTCTGTCTTTTTTTTTGTCGCTCCTCTGCTTCCACTTTGTCTTAAGCTTCTGCTTCATCCCAAGCTCCATCAGTATCCTCTGAGCACAGCCTGAACCCACTGACCTCCCTGAGCACTCAGTTCACTGAAGACCTCCTCTCCAGCTGAGTCTCCGTCAGTCGCCAGCTACTTCAGTTGTCGTTGAAACCTGAGAAGGAGAAACAAACAAACCTGCTCCAAGGAACGCCTCTCATTGACCCTCCTTAAGTGTTTGAATCACCTGCTATCACCTGCATACTCCAACAGAGGCTTAGCAATGCATATCAAAAAGAATCAGCAATGTATCAGAGAATCGACAGAGAAAACAGACGCGATCAGACACTTCTGACAGCGTATTTGAATTAAAGTTCTGCTCCTGATCGGTCACCAGACCGATCCAGCAGTCTTCTGCACACTCCTGATTGGTCCCCAGACCTATCCAGGCACACTCCAGATCGGTCCCCAGACCAATCAGGCTCCAGCCTGATCGGTCACCAGACCGATCAGGTAGCTCCCAGTCCGATCAGGCCAGAGCCTGATCGGTCCAGCGGAAATCAAATCCTAAGTCGTGGATCGGTCACCAGACCGTTCAGGAGCTGATCAGCGGGGGAACTCAACTCACTGTTTGCTTCCTGATCGGTCACCAGACCGATCAGGAGTTGTGCAGTGAGTGAAACACATACTCCATGATCAGTCACCAGACCGATCAGTCATCGCTGGATCGGTCACCAGACCGATCCATGAAGGAGCACCGTGCTAACTTCCCTGATCGGTCACCAGACCGATCCAGGCAAGCCCAAATGCACTCTAAGTCACGAGAACAAGCCTCCAGCCCTTCTCTGACTTGTGCCATGCCCAGCTTCACTCACTGGGACTTCAACCTAGCCCTCTAAGTTAGGACCTGACTTCACTCACCAGGGTTTCGATCACTCGGCTTCACTCACCGGGACCCGGCTTCACTCACTGGGATTTCAATCTAGCTTCGCTCACTAGGATTTCAATCACCTGGTTTCACTCACCAGGACCCGGCTTCACTCACCGGGATTTCCATCACCTGGCTTCACTCACCAGGACCCAGCTTCACTCACCGGTATTTCCATCACCTGGCTTCACTCACCAGGACCCGGCTTCACTCACCGGGATTTTCATCACTTGGCTTCACTCACCAGGACACGGCTTCATTCACCGGGATTTCAACCTAGCTTCCCAAGCTAGGACCTGGCTTCACTCACCAGGGTTTCATGCCCAGTCCCCGACCAAGACTTAACCCAAATTCGCTCAACCAAACTTAAATCGGTGTCAACACCAAAACAACAATCAGGCCAGACTGCATCAACAAGTTTCCCCGAGTCTCTTTTTATTTTGTTGTTTTGGGTTTGCTTTTACACAACCCTTTGACTGGGCAAGGACAAGAAGATGGCTCAGTATAGGTTATGGGATTGCAGGCTTCGTCCGGAGGAGGGGCAAAGGAAGGGCATTACCATGCTTGCCAACACATACTTCAGATAGGTAAGAGGAAATAATGGGAACACTGATCGGAGAAGAAAGAAAGGTAATATAATCATTTGTGAGAAAGAGCCCTCGGTCAGTGGAAAGTAAAAAAGTTAAGGTCAAGAATTAAAGGAATGGATTTATGTGACATGGGTCGAACCCAAAGGTAGGACATGGAGAGAGGAGTATTAAAAGTGCCATAATCGGTGAAAATCTTAAGATGAACATTTTTCACAAATTTATGATAGACAATTTGTTGGCCATCAAATTGTGTGCTAATGAGGGGAGTATTGGTGTGTTTAATCAAATCAGCAGGAATTATGGATAAGAGTAAGTTTTCATCTACCGTAGAAGTGGTAGCACCTATATTTATGAAAGCATGCAGTGTGAATTCATGTTCATGAATATTAAGTAAATATTAAACCCTAATATCAACAGTGTTGCTCGTGTTACAGATACTAGGAGTTTGTATAAAGACAAATTCAGTATCCTCAGGGTCTTCAGTAATAATGGCTTTTCCTTTGGAGTTAAAGGCCACTTGGCCTCTAAACTGAGTAAACTCTATTTCTAAGAGGTTTATCCGTGTTTCTAAGACAGCACACGAGTTTCTAGTAGCATATTGCGTGTACTACCTCTTATTGTATGTGTATGAGGAATGGAAATATTGAGCAGAGAAGTTAAACAGAGATTACAACATTATTTTTTTATAGAGTTTGCAAGTTCCTTTTTGGAGAACAAAAGGATAATAACCACAGATAAAATAAGGTATATTATCAGTTCCTTCTTTTAAATTCCACTCATGTAGTACACAAAGTTTTTGGTTTGCTTTTAATTATGCTAGGGTTTGTGGGATTAAGGTATGAAACATTAACTCGAAATTTTGTAGTTGAGTTAAGGTATCATCATATGTATCTAGATCTTCTGGTGCTAACCAGACAAAGAGGATGGTTATAAGAAATAATTAACTAAAGTATAGTCAGCTATAGAACTGATTTCTTCGATGTCTTCGACAGAGACTATTGAATAGATAGAAGTGTTGAGGCAATAAGTGGTCTGGAGTGACCAAATATTTTGATGTTTGGGCAAAGAGTTTAAGTTAGGTTTACCCTTGTTATCTCATATGTGTATGTTGAGTGTGCAGGTTGTACAGGTTACACATATGGATTTGACTAGACGACCTCGGTACGGTGAAGGGTGGCATGGAGACAAGCTAGAGGCTTGTGTACGCACCTGAGGGACCTTGGAGAGCAGGGACGATGAGCTGATGGGCGCGGACTTCGAGGCATGCATGAATGATGGTATGAAGGCAAGCTGGAGGCTTGCGTGCATCCAAGGGACGGGAGTCGAAGATGAAGAGGGCGCGAAGGCAACAGTCGAGGCTGCGGATGAGGAGTCAGTCGAGTCGTGAGGGTACGAGTGCTGTGTGAATGTACTCGGGAAGGGTTTCAGCTAGGGACCAGTCGACTGCTCTGGGAGCAGTCGACTGATAGGTGGCTAATGAGTTGGCTGAGAATTCAAATGTTGGGGTGCAACAGTCGAATTTCAGTGGCACCAGTCTGTTAGTAGGAGCCCTAGAACCAATTATGTGATGATTGACCAGGAGCATTTTGTATCATATTCTATCATTAATAAAGGCATGTTTGGTTATTATACTTACTTTGTATTCTATGCAGAATAACTAAGTATAATAATGTCTTGGTGTAGTAGATTCTTATCTACATTATATCGATTGGTTGAATCGATAGTGAGATAATGTAGAGAACACTACACTAAATTATTCCTAGTCAAGGATTAATATTCAGGGACAATATTAATGCATGGAGACTAGCATGTAGGTCAACTGATGACTTGAGCTCACAAGTCATGGATATGTGATATCAAGTTGACACATGGGTATACATTGGAGAATGTGTACTGAATGACCCGCCATGAGAAAGTTTCATAGATTGTCATATGAGTGTCATAAACTTTCTCGTGTGACTATTGGTATGAATAGTCCTTAGACCTGAAGTCACTACGGTTCCCTACATAAGGAGTTATGTACTTTGGTATCGTCAAACGTCACTCGTAACAGGGTGGACTATAAAGGCGATCACTGGGTATGTAATAAATTATGCGGAGGGATGTGAGTGATGTAGATGAGATCTATCCCTCCCATATGACGGGAGTGATATCTGTGTGCCCCTTGATCGAGTAGGACTACTGAAACGCATGACCATGCTCAAATGAGTCAATATGAGATATTGAGCTCATTTGTTTGAGTGAGTCTACTCGGGGATCAAGAAACACAAGATTGATTGAGGATGACACGGTCTATGCCTCATTGGTCAATCTAGATATCAAGGATAGAAGGACAAGGTCATACACTATCATAGTCACGGAGGTTTAGTCGGATCTCGACTTTTCTTGTTACTTGGGTAGCAATGATGCATTGCTAGATGCAGCTCATTGTTTATGTGTCTAAAGTGTTTAGGCGCATTGCCAACGTCACGAGAACCTATTGGGTCACACACAAAGGACACAATGCTTCGGGAAAGTTGATCGGCAGATCTGAGCCTGAGTTGGGAACTCGGGAGATCTGAGCCCGAGTTTGGAACTCGGGAGGTCAGTTCGGGGGGACTCGAGTTGGGAACTCGAGAGAGGCCGAGTCGGAGCTCGGCGGGCCGAGTCGGAGCCCGACGGACCGAGTCGGAACTCGACGAACTGGGTCGGCACTCGGCAGACTGGGTCGGAGCTCGACAGACTGGGTCGGGAGCTCGCCACTCGGGAGACTTGGTCGGGAGACCGAGTCGGAAGCCCGAGAGGCCCGGTCGGAGTTGCATGAAGGAAAGAGAAAAGTCTCTCTTCATTGGATGAAAATATTCTTTTCTTGCATGGGAAATGATAAAGAGCTATATAAAAAGATGTGCTCTTTATTGGGAAGCCAAAGAGACACAAACCTCTTCATATTCATGGGATGATTATAAAAGAGAGCCTTATGACTTTGGATGACTTCTTCTTCTTGCCTTAGCTTTTCCCCTTCCCTTCCTCTCTTCTTCCTCTCCTCCCTTTTGGTCGAAACCTTATTGTAAGGTTCTTGGTATTCTGCGAGCTACCTCAAGTTGCTAGCACAACTAAGGTAGCTCTCCCGAAGTTGAGAGATTGTGTCCGTGTGGATACGAATAAAGACACGGACACTTGAACGTGCAAGAGATCCGGCGCATCTTGGACGAGCGGGATAAACGAAGGGCATGCTTCAAAGGTATAAACAGTAGATAAATCTATTAGATAGATAGCTTTGTACGAGTTTTCTTTCGCATGAATCGCTCGTGGGTTCTTGTTTCCGCTGCGTTTTTATTGTTTTGTGCCGGGAGAACCCAACAGTGGTATCAGAGCCACTTGCGAAAGGTCGTACAAAGTTTTTGTGCTTTTATATGTGATATAGAAGTAGGACAAGATTTTTATGAGTTGCATATAACTGTTTGTTGTAGCAGTCGGCCTCCCGACCTCCCACTCAGGAAGACAGACCACTGTGGTCATACCGAGCCGAGGCTTCCCGAGGCCACTCGGGAATGTTGGGAACGAGATGGCTAGAGAGGGGGAGGTGAATATAGCCAATCACTTCGCTTTGAAGAGTTATCAAATTTCTGCACTTGAAGTTATTAATAGCACAGCGGAAGTATGGGAAAACAAGACTTGCAGAAACTAAAACCAAAACCTATCTAGCAAGATTAGCAAGATCGCTAACAAGGAGATTTTACAAGGTTCGGGGATAACTTGCCCCTACTCCTTGGCGTGCCCTTAAGGTGGGCGATCCCTTGATCGTCGGCAGATCAAGCCCCGGTGATTACCGGATATGAAGCAACCTCCTTCTCGGTGGAGAAACCTCCCCACAGTGTGTTTCAAATAATGATATAGAATGAGCACAAAGAAACAACAAGAAGGATCTTACTCAACCACTTAGCAAGGACAAAAACACAGCAAGCTTCCCTGAGCTCCACCCAGTGGCGATCTCACGCAGAACCCTTCTCCGTGTCTTCCCACTGTCGGGCTCCAAGCCTCTTGTTTTCTCCTTCAAGCGCTCAAGTATGATGATTGCTTCTCAATAGCTTGCACAGAATGATTGAAGAACTCAAGAACAGCAAGCTTGATGTGGAGCCAAAACAGAAACGCAGGAACTCAAGAGCACCAAGATTGTTTTTGAACACTACAACTCCCGTTCCTTTTGTTTCTCCGCTAAGCAACAGATGATCTCATCTCCAGCAGCCTACAGCTGCCTCACTGCCAACGCGCCAACTACACTGAACCCTAACTGAACTTCCTGAGCTCCCTCAGCCAAGCTTCAGTTAGCAGCTTCAGTCCTGCATCCAGCCGTTGCAACCTGTGTGGAGAAAGGGACAAACCTGCTCCAAGGAAAGCTCTCTTTGACTTCTCCTTGAGTGTTTGAATCCTCCCCTATCGCCTGAAACTTAATCAGAGTATTAGAGCAGCAAATCAGACAGCATATCAAATATCAGAGGAAAGTGGCAGCGAATCGGTTGTGTTCAGACGCGATCAGAGCGTCTGACAGTGCAGTTTGAATTAAAGTGATCGGTCACCTGACCGATCAGAGAGCCTCCTGATCGGTCACTAGACCGATCAGGCTGGTCCCGGATCGATCAGGATTCGTCCTGATCGATCCCCAACGCTCAATCAGAAATCGTGATTTTTTTGAGATTCTCCTGGACCGATCACCATACCGATGTCGGGTCGTGGATCGTTCACCTGACCGATCCACCCTTATATTGGGCGATTTCTGAGTTTCGCAGGCTAGGCCTTCTGATCGGTCAACTGACCGATCAGGATGTCACCTGATCGGTCAGCAGTCCGATCAGGTCATCACCAGATCGATCAGGCTTCGTCCTGATCGATCTTAGTGAGGAGCCCGCGAAGCTAGATCGTTCAACAGAACGATCTGCACAGTGATCCTGATCGGTCAGCAGACCAATCAGGAGCTGTTTAGCAAGTGAACTCAACCTCACTGCTTGCTCCCTGATCGGTCACCAGACCGATCAGGAGCCAGTTAATGGGTGAAACGCATACTCCCTGATCGGTCACCAGATCGATCAGGAGCAGCACAGTAGGTTCCCAACCTCACTGTGTGCTCCCTGATCGGTCACCCGACCGATCAGTCATCGCTGGATCGGTCACCAGACCGATCCACGAAGGAGCAGCGTGCCAAAATCCCTGATCGATCACCAGACCGATCCAGGGACTCAAACTCAGCCCTCCAAGCTAAGGATTTTCCATCTAACCCTCCAAGTTGGGAATTTACACCTAACCCTCCAAGTTAGGACTTTTCACCTAGCCCTCCAAGCTAGGACTTTTCACCCAACCCTTCCAGGTTAGAACTTCATCCAACCTAGCCCTCCAAGCTAGGCACCTGACCCTCCAAGCTAGGACTTTTTCACCTAATTCTCCAGGATGGGAATTTGCACCTAACCCTCCAAGTTAGGACTTTTCACCTAGCCCTCCAAGCTAGGACTTTTCACCCAACCTTTCCGAATTAGGACTTTTCCAACACCTAGCCCTCCAAGCTAGGATTTCCCACACCTAACCCTCCAGGTTAGGATTTTCCAACACCTAGCCCTCCAGGCTAGAATCCTCTAAATCATGCCTAATCCTCGATCAGGACTTAATCATAATCATCATTATCATCAACCTAAACTAAAATCGTTGTCAACACCAAAATAACAATCAGGGCCAGACTGCATCAACAGGGAAGGCAGGCGCTGGGGTCATCCCGGGGAAGGAGACCCCGAGACTGTCTCGGGAACGGAAGACCGACTCGGATTCATGTTGATGGATCCAGAGCAGCGGCTCACTCGGGGAACCAACAAATAAATTTTGGATCGGGGCTCTGCCCCGCACCCCGCAAGGGCGCTGCCCCTTGACCTCGCCCGCCGGGAGCGCCGTGAGTTTCTGCTCAAGTGACAGATTTTATTTTTGCACTCATAATAAAATCAATGTCCTAAGTCTATTGTGTATGATTGTTGACATGGTGAATGGTTATGGCCTTAACCCCAATGTGATTGGATGTATGTGTGTGTGTGTATGTTGTAATTCATAATACGGCCTGCGTGTCGTACCTTGTCTATATTCTTCCTAATTGTACAATTAGATTTAGACTCGAATGTAACTCGAGTTTTCCTACATTGTAATGTACAAAAGAGAAATGGAGTGTCCATTAAAGAATGAAGTTACAAGGAGGATGCTAACCACACATGATGACCGGAGGATGCTCTTGGAGAAGAAGTTATCCTTAGGTTGACCATTGATCTTCTCATTGGCTTGAGAAGATCATAGTATACGGGTCATAACCATGTCACATTTCTTGCTTATATGTTGATATATGCTATGTGTGTATGTGATGCATGAATAGATAAAATGTTTATTTTAATTAAGTCAACTCCATATGCCTACCAAAGTTTGGTACTCATAAACTACCTCGATCATTTGTTGTTGGATTATGCCAAAGCGAAGCAACGCATTTTATCTTGGTAGAGTGCGAGAGGACAATTGTGATGTCCCGCTATCGAACTTTGGGTGAGACTTAACTAAGTCACCTCAATTGGATTGAGAAACTTAGAGGCATATCCCAAAAGTTGGGAAAATTGGGTAAGAGAACAAATTATACTAAGTCTTGGGCGATTAGCCAAAGCTAACTCAAGATGATGTGTAATGACGTGGATCTTGACCCTTTTCAAGAGTTGCATACAATGTAATTGGAAAAATGCTACCTACCGAATTGTACCTAGTCTTGGGCGATTAGCCAAAGCTAACTTAAGATGAAGTACAATTTGAATCTTGTCCCACATAAATATAGTCGCCATTTGGTTTGGAGCTAGTAGTGTGGACAAAATGAGTTTGCCTACATCCATGACTAGCCCCTACAAAAGCTCTACGATTTAGTGGGAGCATCATTTAATTAAAGGTCTAATTAAATGATATAGATATGATACTTATCTCTGCATGTTGTATTGTTGTAGATCATCATGTCGTCTAATACGTCGAATACTCTCTCTCTGCGATCTGTCCTTGAGAAGGACAAGCTCAACGGAGCTAATTTCCTGGACTGGTACAAAAGCTCTACGATTTAGTGGGAGCATCATTTAATTAAAGACCTAATTAAATGATATAGATATGATACTTATCTCTGCATGTTGTATTGTTGTAGATCATCATGTTGTCTAATACGTCGAATACTCTCTCTCTCTGCGATCTGTCCTTGAGAAGGACAAGCTCAACGGAGCTAATTTCCTAGACTGGTACAGGAACTTGAGGATAGTCCTCAAACAAGAATGTAAATTGTACGTTCTAGAGCAACCCCTTCCAGAAGCACCCATTGCTACCGCTACCTGTGTTGAAAAGGATGCTTACAAGAAGCATCAGAATGATGCATTAGATGTATCATGCCTCATGCTTGCCACCATGAACTCTCAGTTTCAGAAGTAACACGAGAACATGAATGCACATGATATGGTTGAGCATCTGAAACAACTGTATCATGGGCAAGCTAGGCACGAGCGGTTCAAGGTGTCGAAAGCCCTATTTGCATGCAAGATGCAAGAGGGAACTCCTGTAGGGACTCACGTACTCAAGATGATTGGGTATGTGGAGAACCTTGAAAGATTAGGATTCCCACTGGGCCAAGAATTGACAACAGACCTTATCCTGCAATCGTTGCCGGAGGGTTATAATCAATTTATCATGAACTACAACATTAATGAAATTGATAAACCTTTGCCCGAAATGCTCAGCATGTTGAGAACTGCTGAGCCCAATCTCAAAAAAGCCAAGACCAGTAATGTACTGATGGTTAACAAAGGCAAAGGTAAATGGAAGCCTAAAGGCAAAGGTAAGACTCAAGCCAAAGGCAAGGCCAATTCTACTGCATCCAAGGCCAAAGAAAAGGTGCCTAAGGAAGGGACTTGCTTCCATTGTGGTGAGACCGGACATTGGAAGAGGAATTGTAAAATCTACCTGGAGAAAGCAAAGAAGAAAAGAAGTGAGACTTCTGCCTCAGGTATTTTTGTTATAGAAGTCAATCTATCTATCTCTTCTTCTTGGGTATTAGATACCGGATGTGCTTCTCACATTTGTACTAATGTGCAGGGCCTTCAAAGAGCTAAATCATTGACCAAGGGTAAGGTGGACCTACGAGTAGGCAACAGAGCAAGAGTTGCTGCTATTGTTGTAGGAACATATTCCTTGTCCTTGCCCACTGGGCTTATCCTAGAACTAGAAGAGTGCTTTTATGTACCCGCATTAACTAAGAACATTATTTCAGTATCTTGTTTGAACAAGAAAGGGTTTTCATTTACCTTAAAGGACAAATGTTGTTCTATCATGCTGAATGATATGTTCTATTGTAATGCACCATTGATGAATGGACTCTATGTTCTAGATCTAGAAAACCCAATCTATAACATAAATACCATGTTGGAGACGAGATGGCTAGAGAGGGGGGGGTGAATCTAGCAAGACACAATTTCTTGCTTTCTTTCCAAACTTCTGCACTTCAAGGTTAGACAGCAGAAGCAAATGCAGAACAAAAACTAAGCAGAGAAAGAAACGCAAACCAAACAAACGCTAAGACGGAGATGTACAAGGTTCGGGGATAACTTGCCCCTACTCCTTGGCGTGCCCGTAAGGTGGGCGATCCCTTGATCGTCGGCAGATCAAGCTCCGGTGAACACCGGATATCAAGCGCCTCCTTCTCGGTGGAGTAACCTCTCCACTAGCTGTCTCAGTAGATGAATACAAGATTAAGCACACGAGACACTCGAGAAGGGAAGCTCACAAAGATGAAACAAGAATGCTCAAGCACAAAGCAACAGCGAGCACAACCCAGAGCCCAGCCAAACTTCCCAAGTTTCTGTCTGTTCCCCCGTTGTCGCTCCTCTGCTTCCAGCCTCGTCTTAAGCATCTGCTCCCATCACCAGGCTCTCCATCAGCATCCACTGAAGCCACAGCCTGACCCCCTGACTCCCTGAGCACTCAGTCCACTGAAGACCCTCTCCAGCTGAGCCTCCGTCAGTTGCCAGCTGCTCTCCAGACGTCGTTGAGACCTGAAACAAGGAAACAGTCAAACCTGCTCTAAGGAAAGCCTCCATTTGACTCTCCTCCAATGTTTGAATCATCCCTGTAAAGCCTGCACATTCCAATAGAAGCTTAGCAACTCATATTAACATATATCAGTAGTGTATCAGAGAATCGGCAGAGAAAACAGCGCGATCAGAGCTTCTAACAGCGTATTTGAATTAAAGTTCTGCGCCTGATCGGTCACCAGACCGATCAGGAAGGACCCTGATCGGTCACCAGACCGATCCACAGTCTTCTGTATACTCCTGATCGGTCACCAGACCAATCAGGCTGAAACTTTAATCAAATCCTAGCTGAGCCTGATCGGTCACCAGACCAATCAGGCTCCAGCCTGATAGGTCACCAGACCAATCAGGCTCCAGCCTGATAGGTCACCAGACCAATCAGGCTTGAGTGAACAGTGATTCTTTAATCAAATTTTAAGTCTCTGATCGGTCACCGGACCGTTCTGGACCTGATTAGCAAGGGAACTCAACTCACTGTTCGCTCCCTGATCGGCCACCAGACCGATCAGGAGCTGTGCAGTGAGTGAAACACACACTCCCTGATCGGTCACCAGACCGATCAGACATCGCTGGATCGGTCACCAGAACGATCCACAAAGGAGCAGCGTGCCATCTCCCTGATCGGTCACCAGACCGATCCAGGGGCGCAAACCTAGCCTTCCAAGCTAGGATTTCATTCACCTTAGCCCTCCAAGCTAAGGATTTTTCCATCTAACTCTCCAAGTTGGGAATTTGCACCTAACCCTCCAAGTTAGGACTTTTCACCTAGCCCTCCAAGCTAGGACTTTTCACCCAACCCTTCCGAGTTAGAACTTCATCCAACCTAGCCCTCCAAGCTAGGCACCTGACCCTCCAAGCCAGGACTTTTCACCTAATTCTCCAGGATGGAAATTTGCACCTAACCCTCCAAGTTAGGACTTTTCACCTAGCCCTCCAAGCTAGGACTTTTCACCCAACCCTTCCGAATTAGGACTTTTCCAACACCTGGCTTCACTCACCAGGACCCGGCTTCACTCACCGGGATTTCCAACACCTGGCTTCACTCACCAGGACCCAGCTTCACTCATCGAGATTTCCAATCACCTGGCTTCACTCACCAGGACCCGACTTCACTCACCGGGATTTCCAATCACCTGGCTTCACTCACCAGGACCCGGCTTCACTCACCGGGATTTCCATCACCCGGCTTCACTCACCAGGTCCCGACTTCACTCACCGGGATTTCAACCTAGCTTCACAAGCTAGGACCTGGCTTCACTCACCAGGGTTTCATGCCCAGTCCCCGACCAGGACTTTAACCCAAATTCACTCAACCAAACTTAAATCATTGTCAAACACCAAAACAACAACCGGGCCAGACTGCATCAACAATCTCCCTCTTTTTGTTGTTTGACAACCCGATTTAAGTTTAGGTATCAATCAATTGAAATCCGTTCAATTCTTATAAGGGAATCATGATCCTCCCCCTATAATAACCATAAACTTAATCAGCCATTCTCTCCCCCTTTGTCAAACATCGAAAAGGGTATGGTTATTAAGTTTGAACATACCTCCCCCTCAAACACGGGTCTCACCCCAAACCCAAAATAATCAAAGGATAATTTTTTGAATTGCATATGAAAGACATATACCATAAATGTATCATGACAACAATATATATGCATCATATGGAAATAAGTGTGAATTGCACATGTAAACATATACAGAAATATATCATGGTCAAACATGTATATGTTTCATATGACAAATAATAATGCAGCTTCATCAGACTTATGATTGATACAGAAAAATTTCTGATTTATCTATGAACGATCAATTTTCAGAAAAATTTCTGTAATTCTGATTCGTTCAAGATCGGACTGCATTAACACTTGGACTTCCATGTAAAGACATATACAGAAGTATATCATGGTCAAATACGTATATGCTTCATAGGACGAGTAAGGAATGCAACTGTATCTGAAACATAGTCCTGATTGGTCTCCGTGACCAACCAGGTCTGTTGATTACGTGATACAGAAGGATATTTGATTAGTCTGGGGAGCGATCAGATTTCAGAAAAATTTCGGAAACTCTGATACGTTCCTGATCAGACTGCATTGACAATTTGCATTCCGTAACAGTGAAGTAGACTCTATTAATATTCGATATTTCAGAAACAATTCCGAAATACGACATTAAGAACAAGAGTCATGACTCAACAAACCCTTTCTTATGAATTTGAACATTCCAACATAGGTTTGTATCAAATCACTATTAAGTACTAGGTTTGTATCAGATTTGTGTGTATCAGTATGATCAGTAATCTGATACAATTCGATGAAAATTGATTGGTTTGAGGAGGTTTTGGATCAATTTGGAACGATCTGGGAGTTCCTTGATCAGAGTTGGTCTGATCGGTCATCGGACCGATCAGAGGGATCCCTGATCGGTCGGTGGACCGCTCAGGTTCGGCACAGGATGTTTTCTGATTTCCAGATTTCAGAAACCGATTTCAGAAATCCTGAAATCAGGTTTGTTTTAATTCTTAGCCATTCCCAAACCCTAACACAATCAGGTGTAATCCGTTTGATCCTAAAGGGTATTTTTAAAAAAACATTTTCCAAAGTGATCAACATGATTTGTGTCAAAGCATAGAGGTAATACATTTGATTCTAAGGATTCCCTTAATCAAAATATATGTCATGATTTGTGTCAGAGCATGATCAATGGGAAATCAAACAAGTCATGAAGTTTAAGTTTGATACAAAGAAAGCATTAACCCTAGACTTAAGCTCATGTTCTTTGTCTAATCATGTATTGTGAGATTTTCATAGTGATTTTCGAGTTAGTACTAACTAGTGTGTCCATACTTGTTCTTTAGCATGCATCCATGCTCTATGACACACATAAGAAAATCATGGCATACTTGATCATGTTTACCAAACAAAATACCCTAAGCAAAATCTAAGTCTAAACCTTGAGCTCATGTCTTTGTCTATTGATGCCTCATCATGTATTGATATTGTATACCATATATGCAATTGTGTTCCTTGAGATAAGGCATATAACTTGCAGACAAATATAAATTGCAACAACAAAACCAATTAATCTAAGCAATTCATGGCAAGAGCAAATTATGTGTGAATCTAAACCCTTCATGTAATATATAAAAATAATTTCCAAGGCTTGTTAACTTATTTTGAAACTAGTATAACCTTAGCCTTGGGTTTGGAGCACCACTTATCAACAACCCATGTTGCTAGATGCTCCCCTCAATTAATGCTTATACAATTCTAAATATTGAGATTTTAGGTACCCAAATTTTGGGACCTAAGGCATCTACAATGAAAGACTTAGGCACCCATGCCTTAGTCATTTTCTTTTTGACATTTTGAACCCTAGAATCATTTGATGATCTAAATTGGGTTCTTGACATCAAGGACACAAAAGTGGGTTCTTTAGGTCGGTAACCCATACCGGCCTTGTTATAAACCGCCTTTTGTGAGTTTAAGATCATATCTAGGGTTTTGGAGCTTGTTGAAAATTTCTCAAGAATATTCTTGAGGTTTTCAATTTCACCCTTCAAGCCCTTATTTTCATCCTCAAGATTTTTAACATGCAAATTATCAAGATTCTCATCCATTGAGGATTTTTTATGAAAATCATTAATATCCTCCACCCTAGAGGATTTCAATTCTTCTACTTCCAATTTCAACAATTTAACTTTGTTCTTGGATTTTTTAAGCAATCTAGCTAGACATGCAATGATTCTATAGCACTTATCTAGCTCGGGAGAAATTACCTCTTCATCATCCGAAGATGATGAAGGCACGGTTGAGGAGCTTGATTCATCTCCACTCTCCTCTTCATTTGAATCCTCTATGGCCATGAGGGCACGGTGATGAGTGTACTCCTCCTCCTCTTCGGATGAACTAGAGGACGAATCATCCCATGTGGCCCTCAAGGCCTTCCTTTTCTTCTTTGATTTATCCTTCTTCTTCTTTAACTTTGGACATTCATCCTTGTAATACCCTTTCTTGTTACACTCATAACAAGTAATGTTAGATTTATCAATCTTAACTTCACTAGGGTTACCTTTACCCTTGAGGCGCCGGCTCTTCCTCATCATTCTTCTAACAAAGTTGGCCATCTTGGAGGAAGAAGACCAGCTGCCCTCCTCCTCGGACTCGGATGAGGATGAAGATGAAGCAACTTCCTTCTCCTTCTTCTTCCTCTTCTTCTTCTTCTTGTTGTTCCCTGCCACTAAAGCAATACCTTTCTCTTTTGAACTTTTGTTAGAGATCTCATGTAGTTCCATTTCACAAAATAGATCTTCTAACTTGACAAAAGATAAATCCTTGGAGACCTTGTAGGCATCCACCAAGGATGATCACAAGGCATTCCTAGGAAAAGCTTTGAGAACATACCTAATAAGATCTCGGTTCTCTACCTTCTCATTTATGGAGTGTAGACCATTGAGGATTTCTTTGAATTTACTATGAAGCATACTTACAGTGTCACTTTCTCCCATTGTCAAATTCTGTAGTTGACTGAGAAGGAGGTCTCTCTTGGCTATCCTTGAGTCTTGAGTGCCCTCATGAAGTTCAATGAGCTTATTCCAAAGGTCTTGGGCTGAGGTGAAGGGGCTAACCTTGATTAGTTGATCCTTGGTCATCCCGCATTGCAAAGTCACCACTGCTTTCGCATCGGCTTCTCCCTTGCGAACATGCTCAGCCGACCATTTTGATAAATCCAACTCTTTTCCTTCATTATCCTTTGGAGGAGCAAAACCCTCCTTGATAGCAAACCAAGTGTGGATGTTCATCTTCAAGTAAAACTCCATTCTTGACTTCCAATATGAAAAATCACTACCGTCGAAAAATGGAGGTCGGTTTGTGCTCAATCCTTCTCTTCCAGCCATCTTACTGTAAGCTCTCGGATGTTAAGCCGTGAACAGAGCCCCAAGCTCTGATACCACTTGTTGGAGACGAGATGGCTAGAAAGGGGGAGGTGAATCTAGCTAGACACAATTTCTTGCTTTCTTTCCAAACTTCTGCACTTCAAGGTTAGACAGCAGAAGCAAATGCAGAACAAAAACTAAGCAGAGAAAGAAACGCAAACCAAACAAACGCTAAGACGGAGATGTACAAGGTTCGGGGATAACTTGCCCCTACTCCTTGGCGTGCCCGTAAGGTGGGCGATCCCTTGATCGTCGGCAGATCAAGCTCCGGTGAACACCGGATATCAAGCGCCTCCTTCTCGGTGGAGTAACCTCTCCACTAGCTGTCTCAGTAGATGAATACAAGATTAAGCACACGAGACACTCGAGAAGGGAAGCTCACAAAGATGAAACAAGAAGCTCAAGCACAAAGCAACAGCGAGCACAACCCAGAGCCCAGCCAAACTTCCCAAGTTTCTGTCTGTTCCCCCGTTGTCGCTCCTCTGCTTCCAGCCTCGTCTTAAGCATCTGCTCCCATCACCAGGCTCTCCATCAGCATCCACTGAAGCCACAGCCTGACCCCCTGACTCCCTGAGCACTCAGTCCACTGAAGACCCTCTCCAGCTAAGCCTCCGTCAGTTGCCAGCTGCTCTCCAGACGTCGTTGAGACCTGAAACAAGGAAACAGTCAAACCTGCTCTAAGGAAAGCCTCCATTTGACTCTCCTCCAATGTTTGAATCATCCCTGTAAAGCCTGCACACTCCAATAGAAGCTTAGCAACTCATATCAACATATATCAGCAGTGTATCAGAGAATCGGCAGAGAAAACAGCGCGATCAGAGCTTCTGACAGCGTATTTGAATTAAAGTTTTGCGCCTGATCGGTCACCAGACCGATCAGGAAGGACCCTGATCGGTCACCAGACCGATCCACAGTCTTCTGCATACTCCTGATCGGTCACCAGACCAATCAGGCTCCAGCCTGATCGGTCACCAGATCAATTAGGCTGAAACTTTAATCAAATCCTAGCTGCGCCTGATCGGTCACCAGACCAATCAGGCTCCAGCCTGATAGGTCACCAGACCAATTAGGCTTGAGTGAACAGTGATTCTTTAATCAAATTCTAAGTCTCTGATCGGTCACCGGACCGTTCTGGACCTGATTAGCAAGGGAACTCAACTCACTGATCGCTCCCTGATCGGCCACCAGACCGATCAGGAGCTGTGCAGTGAGTGAAACACACACTCCCTGATCGGTCACCAGACTGATCAGACATCGCTGGATCGGTCACCAGACCGATCCACGAAGGAGCAGCGTGCCATCTCCCTGATCGATCACCAGACCGATCCAGGGGCGCAAACCTAGCCTTCCAAGCTAGGATTTCATTCACCTTAGCCCTCCAAGCTAAGGATTTTTCCATCTAACTCTCCAAGTTGGGAATTTGCACCTAACCCTCCAAGTTAGGACTTTTCACCTAGCCCTCCAAGCTAGGACTTTTCACCCAACCCTTCCGAGTTAGAACTTCATCCAACCTAGCCCTCCAAGCTAGGCACCTGACCCTCCAAGCCAGGACTTTTCACCTAATTCTCCAGGATGGAAATTTGCACCTAACCCTCCAAGTTAGGACTTTTCACCTAGCCCTCCAAGCTAGGACTTTTCACCCAACCCTTCCGAATTAGGACTTTTCCAACACCTGGCTTCACTCACCAGGACCCGGCTTCACTCACCGGGATTTCCAACACCTGGCTTCACTCACCAGGACCCAGCTTCACTCACCGGGATTTTCAATCACCTGGCTTCACTCACCAGGACCCGACTTCACTCACCGGGATTTCCAATCACCTGGCTTCACTCACCAGGACCCGGCTTCACTCATCGGGATTTCCATCACCTGGCTTCACTCACCAGGACCCGGCTTCACTCACCGGGATTTCAACCTAGCTTCACAAGCTAGGACCTGGCTTCACTCACCAGGGTTTCATGCCCAGTCCCCGACCAGGACTTTAACCCAAATTCACTCAACTAAACTTAAATCATTGTCAAACACCAAAACAACAACCGGGCCAGACTGCATCAACATACCAAACGGTTCAAACCAAATGGTTTGAACCAAACATATCTCTGGCATTGTCGCTTAGGTCATATAAATGAGAGTCGCATATCCCAGCTCCATAAGGATGGATTACTGGACTCATTTGATTTTGAATCATATGAGACATGTGAATCTTGTCTTCTACGCAAGATGACCAAGACTCCATTTAGTGGACACAGCGAAAGAGTGACAGAGTTGCTAGGACTCATACATACTGATATATGTGGCCCTTTCAATGTCGTAGCTAGAGGAGGTTATCAGTACTTCATCACTTTCACTGATGATATCAGTAGGTATGACTATATGTATCTCATGAGACATAAGTCAGAATCCTTTGAAAAATTTAAAGAATTCAAGAGTGAAGTACAAAATCAACTTGGCAAGAGTATTAAGATGCTTCGATCAGATCGAGGCGGTGAATACCTTAGCCAAGAGTTTCGTGACCATCTAGCAGAGTGTGGGATCATATCCAAACTCACTCCACCTGGAACACCACAGTGGAATGGTGTATCCGAGCGGAGAAATCGTACTCTATTAGATATGGTACGATCGATGATGAGTCAGACAGATCTTCCTACTTCCTTCTGGGGATTCGGTCTAGAGACAACTCTTTTCACACTTAACCAAGCTCCATCAAGGGATGTCATAAAGACACCATATACGATATGGACTGGGAAGAGTCCTAAATATCTTTTATAAGAATTTGGGGTTGTGAGGCTTACGTTCGATGTCAAAACCGCATTCTTGAATGGGAATCTATTCGAGGATGTGCACATGACACAACCTGAGGGTTTTGTAGATCCAGAGCATGCTGGAAAGGTATATAAGTTGCAAAGGTCCATTTATGGGCTAAAGCAAGCATCTCGAAGCTGGAATCTTCGATTCGATGATGGAATCAAAGCGTTTGGTTTCATCAAGAATGAAGATGAACCCTGTGTCTACAAGAGGGTTAGTGGGAGCACAGTTATCTTCCTGATCTTGTATGTAGATGACATACTCCTCATTGGGAATGATATCCCTTCACTACAATCTGTAAAGACGTGGCTCGGGAATTGTTTCTCAATGAAAGACTTAGGTGAAGCAGCCTATATCCTAGGCATCAAGATCTATAGAGATAGATCTAAGAGATTGCTTGGCTTAAGTCAGAGTACATATGTTGACAAGGTGTTTAATCGTTTTGCCATGCAGAATTCCAAGAAGGGATTTCTGCCAATGTCACATGGTGTGAGTCTTTCGAAGACTCAATGTCCCTCTTCTAAGGAGGAGAGAGACCGCATGGATCAGATCCCTTATGCATCCGCTATAGGGTCTATCATGTACGCCATGCTTTGTACTCGTCCAGATGTCTCGTATGCTTTGAGCATGATGAGCAGGTACCAGTCAGATCCAGGTGAATGTCACTGGACAGCTGTCAAGAATATTCTTAAGTACTTACGAAGGACGAAAGAATATTTCTTGATATTTGGAGGCGATGAGGTGCTAGCTGTAAAGGGTTACAGTGACGCAAGCTTCTAAACAAACAGGGATGACTTTAGATCGCAGTCAGGGTATGTATTTTGCCTGAATGATGGCATTGTGAGCTGGAAGAGTTCGAAGCAGGACACAGTCGCAGATTTTACAACACAGGTCGAGTATATTGCCGCATCTGAGGCGGTAAAAGAGACTGTTTGGATCCGGAAGTTCATTACAGAGCTTGGAGTGGTGCGTAGCATAACAGACACAATAGACCTCTATTGTGACAACAATGAGGCTATTGCGCAGGCTAAGGAACCTCGTTCACATCAGCGGACCAAACATATATTACGACACTTCCATCTCATTCGAGAGATCATCGATAGAGGAGATTTGAGGATATGCAGAGTACCCCACTAAGGCTAACATCGCGGATCCTTTGACCAAGGCTTTGGCACAAAAGAAGCATGATGGTCATACCAGGTCACTGGGTATTAGATACTACGGTGATTGACATTAGTGCTAGTGGGAGATTGTTAGTAGGAGCCCTAGAACCAATTATGTGATGATTGACTAGGGGCATTTTGTATCATATTCTATCATTAATAAAGGCATGTTTGGTTATTATACTTACTTTGTATTCTGTGCCGAATAACTAAGTATAATAATGTCCTGGTGTAGTAGATTCTTATCTACATTATATCGATTGGTTGAATCGATAGTGAGATAATGTAGAGAACACTACACTAAATTATTTCTAGTCAAGTATTAATGTTCAGGGACAATATTAATGCATGGAGACTAGCATGTAGGTCAACTGATGACTTGAGCTCACAAGTCATGAGTATACATTGGAAAATGTGTACTGAATGACCCGCCATGAGAAAGTTTCATAGATTGTCATATGAGTGTCATAAACTTTCTCGTGTGACTATTGATATGAATAGTCCTTAGACTTGAAGTCACTACGGTTCCCTACATAAGGAGTTATGTACTTTGGTATCGTCAAACGTCACCCATAACAGGGTGGACTATAAAGGCGATCACTGGGTATGTAATAAATTATGCGGAGGGATGTGAGTGATGTAGATGAGATCTATCCCTCCCATATGACGGGAGTGATATCTGTGGGCCCCTTGATCGAGTAAGACTACTGAAACGCATGACCATGCTCAAATGAGTCAATATGAGATATTGAGCTCATTTGTTTGAGTGAGTCTACTCGAGGATCAAGAAGCACAAGATTGATTGAGGATGACACGGTCTATGCCTCATTGGTCAATCTAGATATCAAGGATAGAAGGACAAGGTCATACACTATCATAGTCACGGAGGTTTAGTCGGATCTCGACTTTTCTTGTTACTTGGGTAGCAATGATGCATTGCTAGATGCCGCTCATTATTTATGTGTCTAAAGTGTTTAGGCGCATTGCCAACGTCACGAGAACCTATTGGGTCACACATAAAGGACACAATGCTTCGGGAAAGTTGATCAGCAGATCTGAGCCCGAGTTGGGAACTCGGAAGATCTGAGCCCGAGTTGGGAACTCGGGAGACTTGAGCCCGAGTTGGGAACTCGGGAGGTCAGTTTGGGGGGACTCGAGTTGGGAACTCGAGAGAGGCCGAGTCAGATCTCGACGGGCCGAGTCGGAGCTCGGCGGGCCGAGTCGGAGCCCGGCGGACCGAGTCGGAACTCGACGAACTGGGTCGGCACTCGGCAGACTGGGTCGGAGCTCGACAGACTGGGGAGCTCGTCACTCGGGAGACTTGGTCGGGAGACCGAGTCGGAAGCCCGAGAGGCCCAGTCGGAGTTGCATGAAGGAACGAGAAAAGTTTCTCTTCATTGGATGAAAAAATTCTTTTCTTGCATGGGAAATGATAAAGAGCCACATAAAAAGATGTGCTCTTTATTGGGAAGCCAAAGAAACACAAACCTCTTCATATTCATGGGATGATTATAAAAGAGGGTCTTATGACTTTGGATGACTTCTTCTTCTTGCCCTAGCTTTTCCCCTTCCCTTCCTCTCTTCTTCCTCTCCTCCCTTTTTGACCGAAACCTTATTGTAAGGTTCTTGGTGTTCGGCGAGCTACCTCAAGTTGTTAGCACAACTAAGGTAGCTCTCCCGAAGATGAGAGATTGTGTCCATGTGGATACGAATAGTGGCACGGACGCTTAAACGTGCAGGAGATCCGGCACATCTTGAACGAGCGGGATAAACGAAGGGCACGCTTTAAAGGTATAAACAGTTGATAAATCTATTAGATAGATAGCTTTGTACGAGTTTTCTTTCGCATGGATCGCTCGTGGGTTCTTGTTTCCGCTGCGTTTTTATTGTTTTGTGCCGGGAGAACCCAACACAGTCGACTGCTCTGGGAGCAGTCGACTGGTGGCGAGGGTTTCAGCCCGAGTCCTATTTAAAGAGGACTTCGTGGTGGCTGAGATTCTTGACGAATCTTGTCTTGGTTAAAGGAAAGATAGTAGTCTTTGTGCTCAGAGCTTTGCTTGAGGTTGTGGCAAGGTTCTCCACCCACAAGGAGCGACGAGGATTAGCCGGAGGTTATCCGGGGATTGATCCACCGACGGATTCTTGGATTAGTCACCCGTCCGGGGTGAATATCAAGTAAATCTTCCGTGTTAGCATTGGTTAGTATTTGTTTTTATTGTTTTTGTATATTCCGCTGTGCAACTTACCGTGTAGGAAGAATGGGGGTCAAAAAATTGCTATTCACCCCCCTCTAGCAAACACATTCGATCTATCAAGAAGAAGTATCATAAACATCTGATTGTATTTCAATTAGGTTTAAATTCGTGCATCCTATAAGTGTAGCCTCGCGACTGTATAGTTTTTTCCTATTTGGACAAGCTGAGATAAGTGTCATGGTTCATTACAAGCAAAATAAGTGATTGTATTAGCATAAGTTTTTTAGGTTTAAATTTTCTCACATGTTTTTCTTTATTTAAGTAGGATTTCTTTTCTTTGCTTTTTCGGACATAATATGTTTTTTTAAGGTTTATATTGCGGTTTTGCTTTTATTGGAGGCCCTAGTCTTCTTCTAATGGGTATAGTAGTGTTGTATTGTTATACAGTATAGATTTGACTACAAAATTTATATTGTTGATTTTTAGTTGTTTTTTAATATAGATAGAAGTACATTTTTCTTTTAAAATAGTTAGGATATGTTGCATCCTAACTCCTATATTATCATATACTGCAGGGATGTATAAGTCTGCCAAGGCTTTATGAATTTCCTTTCCTAAGTCACCATAAGCCACTAGGTAGTTTATTAAAAAGTCATTCTCCTAAAGCAGTATTACAGTAATTTCCAAAGACAACGATAAGAGCTAAAAAGTCATTATAAAAAAGTTAATATAGTTTCAATTGAATAACTGTAATTGGTCTAAGTCTCTCATAGCTTCTTTCTGCCTAATATCTAGTCCAGTATTAACATCTCTTGCTGTTAGTAACCAATGAATAGCATATCAAAAATTTAAAATATTATTGCCTTGTGATGCTATTCACACTACTTCGTCTAGAAAATGTAATGTAAAGTCTTCGTATGCTGCCCTTGCTACGTCTCCTAAGTAGTTTTCTCCCACTCTAATCATAGTTTCTCCTGTTTCTATGTCTAATTCATGTTTAACTTGATAATCTTTTTTTATAGAGACTATCCATTATTCTAGATAAGTATTATAAATTGGGGGTCACATTCAATTATGTTTAATAACACTAAGTCTTTGCCAAAGAAAGTTATTTCAGGCAGGTCGTCTTCTTCCTATAGTTCTAACTAAAGGATTATTAGAATTCTGGGAGGATGACCTTGTCCATAATCCATAGTTCTCATTGTATTTTCAGGTAAGCGGACTTCATATGGTTTAAAAGAGAAAGTAGCAGATGATTCTGCCGGATTCATATAATTTTGCGATGGGAAAGTTATCAAAGGAATAAAAGAGGCTCGACTCTGAATATCTTCTTCTTCATATTTTTGAGCTATAATGTTTTTTTGTTCATCAAAGTACAGAGTCCAATTTGGAGGTAACTTTTGATGTTTATGGTCAAAGTTTTCTAAGTCTTATAACTCTATGTCTGTTAGAGACTTGAGCAATTTCTCCTAGTCTTGCTCTATTGAGTCCTCGTAAACCAAACACAATTAATTCCAAATGGAGGTAATTATGTTTTCTAAGATATAAAATTTTTGCGGCTTTGTCAGACATGAGATTAAGCTGATCTTCTCCTCCATCTGGTAAACGGAGAGTTGCCTGTTTGTGATGCCTATATACGGAGGTAGAAAAATTAAATAGTCCCTAACTATATAATTTTTTAGGATTTAGGGTATTTAATTGTTCATTTGAAAAGATATTTAAGTCTTTTTCTAGGTTTATTAGATCTCTTCTAATCTATGGGAGACAAGAGTAGGCATATTGTTTCTTCTAGTAAATAAAGTATTAATCTAAGTAGTAGTATTAGCTTCCGTTGGTCTTATAGTGTAGGAGGGTCCCATAAAATTTTCAATTTTTGTGAGACTCATTTTTATACGTTAAGAATTTAGAAGTAGTTGGAGTGACTCTAGGAATTGTCTTTCCTAAAGATAATTAACTTAAGTCTTTATTTAGTTTGTTTAATGCTTCTTTTTAGTCAGTTGTTTGGGTGTTACCCAAGATAAGTTTTTCTAAGGATAAGAGTTTATTATCAAGTAAAGAGATTCAGTAATGAAGGGATGAGATTATGGCAATCAATGTATTATTTTGTTGTAACAAAAGTTGATCCCCTTTTCCAATAAGTTCTTGTTGGCAATAAGCGTCTTCTTTAGTAATTGAAAATTATTTTACATAGTCTAAAGCTTCTTCATACTGTGAATTTTCAAATATAAATTTGTTCATTTATATTTGACTTCTTCTAGTAATTTTTGTATGGCTTCTAATTTTTCGTACAACTTAGTTTTGTTAAGGGTTATCAAGTCCTTAGATTGTCCTACCAAGGCTTTTAATTCGCTAGGTGAATTATCTACTTGTTTTCTTTTGGTCTGTAGTAAGATCTCTGATTGTGTTGCTTTAATATAATCTAAATTTCTTAGGCTTTTAGCAGGAAGTTGATTAGTTTGTTTTATAGAATCAGTAAGATTTTCAAGTTTATTTATTGTCCATTGCTGCTGTTTTTCTAAAGAACTTCCAAGACTCAAGACTGATCACTAAATCTGTAATAAAGTTTAAGTGTGAATTATCTGTGTGCAGACAGTGAGTGTGAGTTTTGCTTCTGATATAACAACTATGTTTAAGATGTTCTGTAGTAATAATAGTCCTTGGTTGTAGTGCTAAATCTAAATAATCTAAAGTACACATATACTAGGTCAAGGTTGTATTTGGGTCTGATACCAATTTATATATATATATATATATATATATATATATATATATATATAAAACTCAGTTTAATGAACTTTTGTTTGATGAATGTCTAAGAGGTGTAGTGTAGTTTGACAAACTTTTAAGCCTAGAAGGATGATGTTTGTATTATCTCACTAGTGAGCCTAATTATTATTATTATTATTATTATTTATATAATTGATGCAAACCCAAAGAGAAGAAGTCTCAAGAACACACAACAAATGGAAGAAAGAGAGAAAGATAGTCTAAATCGAAAAGATGGAGAATGAAAGAAAGAAACCTCAACCCAATGCTTAAGGAAGCACGGACCTTGGTATAGAAGAAGAAGAAGATAGACGCCACAACCTTGGGATGGAGGTTGATAAGTCTTGAACGCCACAAGGGGATGCCTTGATAAGTTCTAGTTCAATGGAGAACCAACAAGTGAGAGCCTCACCATGTAGTAGATTGAATAAGCCAAAAGTTACATGTTGTGGCCGCTACCCCCTTAATTTATAGCTATAGGGTGACCTAAAAACCCTAAAAGGCCAAAAGGAAGCCTATTTAGTAGAGGCCTATGTAGACTGCATAGACCTATTGAGCTCTTGACACCATTACAACCCAAATAAAGCTAGAAATTGGGCCTAAATTGAACTCACAAAATTAATCATATCCTTCTTATATAGACAAGAGACTAGTTAAGCTCATCTAAGGCTCGAATTAAGTTGACTAAGCCGTATGACTTGCTCTTGGTCAAACCTTCTTCAATGGTAGCTTTAACTTTCACATCTTCAATTAGCACATTAAGTGCTTCTTTCATCTTTTTAGCCTTAGCCCTTGTAATTGAGCCTCCTTTGATGCATAATGGATCATCAACATCTTCTAGAGTGGGTTGAGCATGATTCATATCGTTAGCTTGTTGGGCAACTTGTTCACTTCCTTTGTCTCCATCAATAACTAAGCTTGATGAACTTCTTTTTGATGAACGTCTAAGAGGTGTAGTGTAGTTTGACAAACTTCTAAGCTTGGAAGGATGATGTTTGAATTGCCTCACCAGTGAGTCTCACCTAGTAAAAAGCCTCAGTTCTATGTGTTTATTCTATTCTCTTACCCCGACATGCGTTTATGACTTATGTTGTCTCCAGACAATTGCCTTACTTTGGTCAACATAGGATTTATAGAGAATGAAATAAATAACAGTCTTCTTCTTTAGCTAGTTATCGTTCTACCAATACATGGTGTACTAGAACAAGGACTGAGAACTTTTGACAAAAACAAAAATTAGAGCCTTTGTTGGCTTAGAACAACAAGCTTAAGCTAGCATGTTATAAACAAACTGCATACTGAGATATACAAGCAGAGTACTAGCAAAAGAAGTACACGAGAAAAATTATAGAAAACTTAAGAGAGCTTGGAGAAGAGAAGATTATTGTGCTCAGGTTATATTTCTTGGCTTACAAGAGAGGGCTATTTATAGAGAGGAGAAGGAAGAACGAAGGCTCTAGATGTGCCTTGTTGGAGGTTCTAAGTGGAGGTATTGAGTCATTTGATCTAAGTGTTTGTTGACGTCATTTCATGCATTTGAGTAAGTGCTGATGTTATGTCTGACGAGCAGTATGTTGTTGGTCTGTTGAGGTTAGCTTTCCATCATATTATTTAGATTTGCTTCTTCAATTGAATCTAAGGATGACAGAGTAGTAATCGAAAGTCTTGGTGAAGACTGTTGAAGTTGTTTTTGTTTCTCATATCATTTCTTTGTTTTCTTATAGTAGAACTGATGTAATGTTTCATGTTGAATAGTATAATGAAAAGGAAAAAATGGAATGCCTAGTTCTTTGGGCCAATAATTTTTTTTTCTGTGAAAGTTTTTTTGACCAAAAAATATGTTGTTGGGTATTTGTATGGATTCCAAAATCAAGAGTTATTTTGGACTGAGACTCTCCAATGTTTTGGTTGTTCTTCTATGATTTTAGTGAAGTCCAGTCCTTGTTTAGTGCTGACGTATACTCTTCAAATGGCTGAAGTTGAACATTGATACCCTGAACATCTAGTTTAAATAGATGTCTAGAAGGTTCTATTTTGAAATTAATTCATTCGGGAAGATCGCTGTCAATGGAACAACATATAAATGTTTCTTTTTATTCCAGAATATATTGTAGGATAATCTTTAATTTATAGGAAAATTGTTGAACTAAATCAATGTCATGGATCCATAGTTGTTGTAATAACCCAAAGTCTAGTAAAATAAAAGGAGTAATAAGTTTTCTTTTGCTCAAATTTTTCAAAGTGAATATTTGCTCTTTTGAAAGAGTAAAGTAATTGGCAACGACATCCTAAATCTAATAGTTTCAGTGTAGCACATTGACCAAATTGCTTCTGGCATTTAAGTTTATAGGAATATTCTTCACCATAGCTAATAGTGATGCATGTTGTGGGGTGATATGAAACCAAGTAAGGGCTTCATTGAATTCTATAAACTGTTGTAAAGTCGAAGTATAATCTCCAATAGTTCTAATGTCATTCAGTATCTTCAGGTAGATTCTTGTAACCTGATAAATTAAGTTCTTGTCTTTTATCCTTTTTTGCTTGTAAGATTTCTAATGATTGGTACTCCATTGGTCTGACTGGTGAATAAGTTTTGCTTTCTGAAGTAGAAGGGTCAGGCTATTCTAAGACGGTTGATAAATATGTTTTCTCTTATTTTTGAGCAAGTGTCTCTTGTAAGAAGAGACTAATAAAGAAATTGTGTCCAAGTTTGGTTCTGAGTAGCTTATAGGCTTCAAAGACTGAATAAAATCTCTTGTAAGTGGCTGTATTGGTATCTGGAAGTATATTTTTTTACTTCTCAAGTTGCGTATAAGTTTGCCTGAGATCCTGTCAAAATAGTATAGTAAGAGTATTTTTTACCTAATAGTTTTTGCATTGTCGTCAGGAAGTAATTAGAGAGAGCATTGATGATAGCTATTTTATGATTAGCTACTCCAGGGTGAGTAGGAATATTTCAGACATTGTCAATCAGATAAAGTTGTATCTTATCTAATTGAGTTCTTAGTTCAAACTGGAAAGTATCTTCTTTGTGTAAGTATTGTACTAGTTCTTGAGTATCAAGTTTTATGATTTGTTGTATTATTTATCGTT
Source organism: Boesenbergia rotunda (assembly GCA_024364735.1). Lineage (NCBI taxonomy): Eukaryota > Viridiplantae > Streptophyta > Magnoliopsida > Zingiberales > Zingiberaceae > Boesenbergia > Boesenbergia rotunda. Next base: position 312,199 of record JAGFNQ010001756.1, read on the forward strand.
TTGCACCTCAGCGTTTTTAGGTTCCTTTGGTTTATTGACTACGATGGTTTCACCCTCTAATCGGATAGTAATTTGATTTTTTCTTACTGTGGATGAATAGTATGAAAGCACAATATATAACTGCTAAAAGTGCAAAGTAGCGTCTACACGGGGATCCGGAGTGATTAGTGCATGGGAGTGTTGTCTAAGAGGTCTTGGGTTCGAGTCGCGCGAGACGCACTGGGTTAAAACTCTGGGCGTTTGGTGTATCGATTCTCGGCCCAACTATGCACTAATTATTTCGGAGATCGTAATTTACTTCTCTCGTGATGGTCTTGAGACGAGTACGTTGGGGGCGAGCGATTTCGCTTGTCTAAAAGTGCGAAGTAGCTCAAAGTGTCCGTTTTCTTTATTTCCCGACGCATAGCATGATTAATTTTTAAATCTAGATCCGGCGTTTCTTTTCGAACCAGCGAACACCTTTACGCTCCTCTTTCCTGTCATGGACGAACCCTTACAGGACCACCTGACTGTGGATCCCAACGGCCAGGAGGCATCGCCTGCAATGGCTATGGGCTTGGGGTTTTGGATTGGCCAGAGGGTCAACGCTGCCGGAAATCCTCGGCGGGTCGGGACTGTAAGGTACGTGGGGGCGGTGGAAGGATACGCTGGAGATTGGGTAGGTGTCGACTGGGACGACGGCGAAGGGAAGCACGACGGCTCCCTGGGAGATGTCCTATATTTCTCGGCGAGGGGAGAGAGGTCGGGCTCTTTCGTCCGTGCCAAGAACCTCAGCTCTGGGATTTCGTTCTTGGAGGCTCTTCATCTCCGCTATGGAAGCGACTCGACCAAGGAAGAAGAAGGTAAGAACCACTTCGCAAGTTTTATTGCTTTTGCTCTTTGCATTGTTCAACCAAGTACCGAGAGTCGCATCTTCAAGCAACGCACTGAGCAACATGCTTGTCGAAATGCCACCAGGGTTTCTGCAACTATGGCTATAGATTGGCTTTGTTCGCAGCATGTTGACAATTATAAACAACTTTATATCTCGTTTCTTAATCCTTCCTATACTTGAAGTGATCTTTATTATCATAATTCTATTTGCTTGCATCACAACTCAAATGTATCTGGATAATCGAAACTTTTGTCCACATGTTCACGCTATGGATTTTTCAGTCATCCAAAAAAAACTGCTCTTTCATTAACTTCTTTTTTATTTTTTCTAACTATTTAAATGTCTTACTACAATAATTTCTCTTACTAATATTCCTAAATAATCTATTTATTGAATCTACTGATGGCAACCTGTTTGAATACTCTTTGGTTCATGAATAGCTTGTTCGATTCTAATTTTTGGTATCATATTTTGCTTAGTTCTGGTAAGTGGGTCTGTGGGTGTTTAAGATGCATTGCTTAACAGTTGGGCCAAGGAATAGATAAGCAAAATATTAATCTTTTTATTCAATCCACTTAGTGGGATAAGGCTTGGTGGTTGTTGTTGTTGTTGTATTCAATCCAACTATTTCTTATGTTTACTAGTCAACTCAATTATTTCTTATATTTATATCTTGTATTAACTATGCATTTTTGGCATCAACTTGGTGGATCTTATACATCTTACGACGTGTTTTGTGTTTGTTACAATCCTGCAGAGGAGATGTATGTTTATTCAACCAGCCAAAAACATGTTTCTATACAACTTATGGGGAAACACAAAATTCAGGAGAAGTTACAACACATAAACGAGCTGCTCAGTGCATCTTTATCTTATTTAGGAGTTAGCTCAACTGAACCTTCTGACGAGATCAATGCTGTAGTTCCAAGTAAGTTGATTAATCCTTGTTATTTGGTGCTGAAATTTGACCCTTTGGAATCATATTTCCTGTCTATGACCCTTAGTTTGGTGCATAACCTCTATACTTAAATGCTAGATTTCTGTTCCATAAGTAACTATAATTCTCTCACTGGAAGGAAGTTGGCTTAATCGTGCATTTCTAGTAGCAGCAATAGTTGGATTAACAACAAGATTGCAAAATAGTTGCGGAGTTATAAAAAGACATCATAGGACTCAATGAATACCATAATTCCAAACTTTGTAGATCCAAATCAGCCCAGGTGGAGAGGGATCAGCCTCGGTTATTTTATCTTTTCTTCCGGAAATCGGGTCTATGGTGATGATTAATAGAAATAGCTTGTTGATGCCAAGTCCGACGACATGGTAATTTGGTCAAATCAATCAAATTTTCAAAAAATCACCCGACCACTTCTTGCTGATTTTCTCTGTATGCAAACTTGGATGCCAACATCCTCGATTGAGAAGGAAAGTGAGGGGGAAATTGTATAGGAAAAGAACATTTCTTAATCACCTTTTGTGAAGTGTAGACTATGAAGGAGGTTCAACTTGTCATTGAAATGGCATCTTTTTGTGGGGCATAAGGCATGCTGGTTTTGACTTTTTGGGGTATAATTTATTAATTACAATCCCTAGGATGCTCTTTAGTAGTTAAAAGTTACTGTTAATCATAGTTGGGAAGATGGATCCAATTGAATTGATGTTGGCTATTGACTCAAGAAAAAATTTAGAAAGAACTACTGATCTAGAAAAATCAGCTAATTTTTTATAGTTAGATTAGATTAGAAAATCAATCAAATCCATTGAAATTTGATCAAATTAAAGTGAAAATGAAAGAAATCTAGTTAAAATTTGGTTAAATTAATGTAGGTTTAAAAACTTGACCAAGTTAGATGTACCTTTAATCTAACTCGATTCTTAGAGATCTCACATAGAAAGGAAACTATGTTGCCCTCTTGACTAAGGTGTAAAGTATCAAATCTTGTGACGCACCTATGAGACCGGGGAGAGAGTTTGTCAACTCTAGGACCAAGAGCATGAGCAAAATATATAGAACCAAAGGCCCTAGGTGGTAATGGATGAAGTGAGTGGTGAGGATAAAGTACATGATGAGGTATTTTTCCTTGTAGAGTGGAGGACGGCATACGGTTGATGAGATAACAAGCAGTAAGTACTGCATCACCCCAAAACTGATAAGGAACATGAGAGTGGAGAAGAACAGTCCGGGTGGTCTCAAGAAGATGTCGATTTTTGCATTCTGCAACCCCATTCTGTTGGGGGTATATGGACAAGATGTACGATGCAATACACCATGTGACGTCATGAAGGTCTGAAACTGAGTAGACATCTACTCACGTGCATTATCACTTTGTAAAGTCCAAAGAGAGATACCAAATTGAGTTTTGATTTCATGAAAAAAGGATTGAAAAATAGAAAATAATTCTGAACGATCTTTCATCAAATACAACCAAGTACAATGGGAAAATCGTCTATAAAAGTAACAAAATATCGTGACCCCAATATAGAGGAAATACGACTCGTACCCCAAACATCCGACTGAACTAAAATAAAAGGGGACGAGGCCCGACTAATAGTGTGAGTAGAAAAGAATTACGATCATGTTTTCCCAATTTATCAAGACTTGGATGTCCCAACTGAGCATGAATAAGAAGTGGAGATGCTGACGCTGAACCAACAAGGGGAGGCTGGTTAAGCTGATATATGGCATTAGACTCACATCCAAAGTCAATCATCCTCCCCATACTTCGGTCCTGTAAGGAAACAAAATTATTAGTAAAAGATATGACACAATCAAGAGACCGAGTAAGCTGGCTTATTGACAATAAATTAAAGGGAGCCCCAGGGACATAAAGGACATTATGAATAAAAAGAGACGGGAGAGGATGAACAATACCAACACCCCGAGACTGAGTTTGAGAACCGTTCGTCATGGTGACAGAAGGTAAATAACCAGAAGTAGAAAGAGAAGAAAAAAGAGATTTATTATTAGTGATATGATCGATAGCCCTAGAATCAAGAACCCAACGACTCGAAGAGTGAGAGATGCCAACAAAGTAATTACCAGCGTGTGCAACAACAGCAGTGGAACCAGAGGCCTGATGATCTTCATACTATTTCAGAAAGTCGTCATAGGAAGGTGATGGGGTGGGATTTGGTGGCAACGACAAAGCGGAAGCTAAAGCAGCGACAAAATTCTGGACGATCTGAGCAGCGCGAGGAGGTCGACCATGTAGACTCCAACACTTATCAATTGTGTGTCCTGGTCGATGGCAGTGATCACACCAAGGACGTCCTTTGCCACCCTTACGAGGCGGAGGTCTGTTGTTGTTTCGAGAGACCAAAGCTGATGAGTCAACAGGAATAGAAGAAGGCAAAGCCATAGACAGATCTTGGCAGGAACACGAAGGAGAGTCGCCTAGGTATTGTCTATGGTAGCTTCTGTGGGGCTACCCAGGATCTGATCACAAACATGAGAATAATTTGTGGGCAGATCATATAGAGCTAGAGACATAAAAAATTTCTTGTAATTTTCAAGCTCCGCAACAAGAGTGGCCGCGGGTGGAAGCAATTCATTGAAATCACAAAGAAGGCTAGAGACCGAGCCCAAATAAGTCGACATAGAATTCTTAATCTGATGGGCACTAAGAATGGTCATGAGATCTTCACAAACCTGATAGAGCCGCCGAGAAGTGTTTGTAAAAAGTTGTTGAGCCTGTGTCCAAATTGCTTTGCAGGTTTTGTGAGTGCAGAAGACATCGCGAAGACATGAGTGAATGGAGGCTCGGATGTTGCAACACAACTGAGCGTCAACCTTTTCCCACAGAGAACGATCGGCGATTTGGACATCCTCTTTGGTTTGGGTGAGATGTCTCTCATAACGTTGTCCAACAAGCCAAAGCTCAATGTGAGAGGCCTAAGAGGAGTAGTTCTTACCATCTAACAGCTCGGAAGACAGTAGTGCAGTGATGTGGTTGGTAAAGATTGGGGTATTAGGTTTTAGAGCGCTGGGGGTAGCCATTGATCAGCGAGGAAAGGAGGCGAGCAAAGCTCAGTCGACGGTGTCAGTGTAGCGACCCGCCTTCTCCTGCCTTAGACGGATCGTTACTTCTGTCTTCTGTCTTGACTCTAATGCAAGACTAAAAATGCGGAACTTCTTTTTTTCTCTTCTAAACAATGATATTCTAACTCTAATAGTCATGCATGATACCATGTCACACTTTCTTTCTCAAAAACTCGCAAGAAAATACCTATTGAAACTTGCCTCGCCCAACTCAGCTTACGGGTATCCGTCGACTGGTACGGTACCAGTCGACTGATAAGCCTGAAATCTGAAAATTCAGGTTTCGAAACTTGTTTCAAAAGCCCACCAAACATATAGTTTCGAGCCATATAAAATCATGACACCATTTCTACACTCTATACCAGTTTTCTAAACAATTTAGCCAATCAAGACGGATCCATAAACTTGAAATTAGAACTCTTGTGGAAATAAATAAGCTATTTAAGTTTATATGAACTTTAACCTTAGAGTTTGTACCAATCTTGACTCCTATGCATTCATGACACCAAATATATGTTCTATAACCTTGCTAAAGCATTATGAAATGTGAATGCAACTTTTCTAAACATATTTAAGCAATAAAAACTTGATTCAGAGAGAAATTAATACTATCTTGGCACATGCATCTATTTCTCTAACAAAGTATCAATATTCGAAACTACTCACACTTCTACTCATCCAATGCAATCATAAGGATATGTATGCTAAATAAAATGACATGGAATCTTTACTCATGGTTCTAAGACATGCAAAATGTCAAAACACCAATACTTGGATAAATTCTATATAGTCTAACTTAAACTAAGAATTTATTCATCTTGTCCTAAGGGTCTCTCCAAGCTCAGCCACCACACACACTTTACTCAGCACCGCCTCGTCGCCTTCCTTCAGAATTGCTTGCCTTTACCTTTATCTGCAGTAAGAGGAAATGCAACTAGTAAGCAAAAAGCTTAGTAAGTACTATCTAGCTCACAAAATCTCGAAATGTACAAACATGCTTCTTGATCAATATGAAAATCATATGAGATACTTATATGCTTGAAAGAAAACTAAGGACATGTATAACTCAAAACATGCATACTCAAGCATTAATAAATCTCAATTTACTTTTCTTGGCTCAACTTGAAGCTTTAGCTATTCTTTAACTTTTTGAAAACTCTTTAAACTTTAGAAAACTTTGCTAAAGCATATACTTGAAAATAATAATCACTTGGATCCACTGAAGACGTAAGTACCATCTCATATGCGCGTTCCCTAAAAGGTTGGGGTAGCGAGCCACCAATCCTAATAGAGCAGACCTTGGTCTACCAGGGCCAAGACCTTGGAATTGGACACCTGGATTTCTTTAACGACGCCCTTGGACGCCGGGTACTGGCCTTAGAAAATAAAATAGCTTTTCTTTCTTTTCTTTCTTATCTGTAAATGCCTTGGCATTTTCTCGAGCACCTTGCGTGCTAAAATCCCTAAGTCTTGACTTTTGGGGATTTCTTAAGGCATTGGCCTTTTCTTATCTTTATCTTCTCTTTTCTTTTCTCATAGCTTTTCTTGGACCCTAAACTCACATAGGGTACTTAATCAAACATATATAAGCATATAATGAACTAAGATCACATGCAAAAACTCAAACAAAAAGGAAATATCTCTTTTAAAAACTTTTAAGGGAAATTCTTGCGGAAAAAACCGCCTCTTACTGCAGGTGAGCAGTACTTACTTTGATATCTTGGACTTACAACCAAGAACGACGTCGGAGGTTCGGGAGAAACTTGAGATCTCGGAGAATTCTTCGCGCCTACGCGTTCCTCTCGTCGCGGGGATCCCGAATATAGGATTATCTCTCGGAGAAGAGTCTTGGCCGGCCCTCTAGGGCTTGGTGTGGTGTCGTCCAAGAGAGGAGAGGGAGAAGAGGGGTCGGCGTGAGGGTTTGGGCGAGGAGGAGGAAGGGTTTTGAGAGAAAAATAAGGTTTCTCTCTTTAATCATCTATTTATACTTATGGGGCGAATTTACCTAACTACACCTTAAATATATTTCTCTCCATCTTTTGTTGTGCTTGATACCCTAGCCCAGCCGGTTCTGTGCGCGCCTGCCCTCCTGGTGGTCGCGGGTTCGAACCTCCTGCTGTCCTTAAACGTTTTTCCCTTTTTAAAAATACTAAACGGACTCGGAAAATTCCATAAAAATATTCTAAAAATTCCTAAAAATATCTAAAATATTTCTAAACCATTTTTAAACAATTCTAAGGACTTTAAGAACTAAAAATGGAAATTTTGGGGCGTTACAGTCAGGAACAGACATCGGATGGCCATTACACGCGGCGAAGGAGGAGGGCGGCGCATGGCGGAGTAGGGGGCAGCGCGCAGCGGAGGAGAGGAGCGCGTGGGCCACGAATTAGGCCTTGCTCTGATACCATGTTGAAAGAGTAATGAGAGACATTGGATAAAATTCGTGTATTTTGGACACAACAGAGCTATTGAATTTATAGGAAAGAGTATATAATTACAGAATATTCAATTGCCTTATTTTAGGCTAATTACATAAATGGAGAATTAACCTAATTAATCCTTATTATATTTACAATATTCTAACATAAATGTAGAATATTCTAACATAAATATAGAATCAACCTAATTAATTCTTATTATATTTACAATATTCTAACAAAGATTAATTGAGATAATAATATTATTATATTTTTATACTGTGCCCATTCAAGTTAGTGTCAAAAGTGTTATATGATTTTCTTCTTTTTGTTTTTCAGTTGTATTCTTTCATTCAATCCTTTCACCTCCAATTCTCCACTAGCACCATATATTGGAAAGTAATACCAAAATAATATCATTCCAACCAAAAACCGGACTCCGGTATGATTCATGAATTTTAAAGTCAAATCCAAGTTTGAGCTTCGTGAAAATGTCCTTGTTTCAATAGTTGTGGTGAAATTGACAATTTTGGTCATGCTCATTACTAGCTGTTTGGATATCAAAGACTTTGAAAAGCCAATTTCAAAATTGTAGTTAGGAAAACCATTTGTGCTAAAATGTATCATAAGTGATTTAGTGTTTAATAATCTAAATGCTGCTTCCAAGATATGCCATATGGTATTTAAGCAAAATATACTTGAAAATAGTTTTTTTTTTTTGCTTATGTAGAACAATAATAATATTGTAAATAATTAGAATAAAATAAATTCTAAATTAAACTTTAAAATAAATTATAAATTTAGATCTTAACATTTTATTTTCTGTTAATATGCAATATAATAATATTTCATGGGTTATTAGTATTACTATTAAATTGCTATTCTTGACTTTAGAACTATAATAACAGTTTGTTTATTTGTATTTTGTAATAAGTTATTAAAGAAAATACTATTGTTGGACCAAGTTAACCATTTACTTATAATTTTTATTGCAATTATTTTTATATTTTTCATAATGTGTATGTTAATGTTGTTTGGATACCATTTATCTTAAAAATGGAAACTTTAAGAAAGGAAATAATTTATATATTTATATTTTTAATACAGTTATTTGTATGTGATTTAAGGCTACATCCCTTATCATTTTTTATGTGATTTAAGGCTACATCCCTTTTATCACTTTTTACGTGATTTAAGGCTGGTTGACTAGCCACATAGTCCAAAAGCTTGAGTATTTAGATTTTTTTTAAAAATATATTTATTTACTATAAAGGAATATATATTATTATTTGATAAATAATATCAATATTTGTATTTTTGTTATTTTAATATATAGTTAATATAACCATAATGATATTATTTATGTTTTTTAAGAAGATGCTTGAATGATTTTTCTAATATTGTTAAATAACGAACATTATAATTTATCAAATAATATATATTTTGTAAATATGATTTACCCATTATATGCTCCTTGGGACCTCGTATTGTTGGGAGCTTTGTGTACCGGACTTCCATTTTTTTATGATTTACTCATTATATATAAATTATTTTAATATTTGTGTTATTTTGTTAATGAGATGTGGATTAAAGCATTTATTTTTTAAAGTATTAAATATTATGTTACATTATCTAACAAGATTATATTGATTATTTTAATATTCAATATTAATGATTCTTATTTAATAGTTATGTTTGTATGGTTATCTAATTTTATACTAATTTTCAGAAATATATAAAAATTGTTTTTCAATAACACTTTCTGCCTATATTTGGAAAATGACTTTGGGGATGCAGTGATTTAAGTAACAGTGCTTTAAATGTAAGTTTATCTTATTTATCTTATATAGTGCAATTGGATCATGGAATAAAATGATAAGACAAAATATTTATTCATAGAAATAAAATAGACAAAGGAAAATTGATTTAGTAGTTGTGTTAATGGAATAAAATAGGTAGAATAACTATTTTTGGTTGGTAGGAATTGTATAAGGAATACAGAAGGTTTTCACTATTGAAAAAAAATATATCTATATAAAAGGTTTTCACTATTTTTGGTTTTGACTTGTCTTTGTTGGATGCCATTAGTCTCGCATGAATAAGTGTGAGTGCATTATATAAATATAAATTGATCCTTTTCATAAAAGTTCAAGCTTTTGGGAAAGTGATTATCCGACTCAATTTTAGCAACAATAGGTATGTCAAGGTATAACAATTCCATGACATAATACAAATGTTCTTTGTTTTTTTCATATCATTATTAATTTATTTGCCAATGTCTAGGACATCCTTTCTGATCAATTTTCATGCAGTTATCAGTTTATTACTTAATGCATAGATGGATATTAGCCATGAGCTATTAGGCTTAGTTGCAAAGTATTGAAAAGATTTTACACGATGGGTGAACCTTTTGACAGAAAATTATCTTGTAGCTATTTTGGTAGCTTCAAACACAATTTTGTTTGTGATAATGGAGTTTTTGTATATCCCTAATCCTCTACATTATTATCATCAGATTCTTGCAATTGTTTCGATATGCCAGCTTCTAATTTTGTTCTCTCTTTAGCAAGCTTTGTGCTATGTTGATGCTAGGAAATTTGTTTTCTTTTTTACCATACTTTTTCTGTCGGTTTCAGATTTGAAAGAACTTGATTTGACAGGAAATCTACTTTCGAGATGGCAGGTATTCTTTTTGTTTAAATAGCACATTATCTAATCTTAATTTAGATAGGCGTTGGATAAGCTTACATATGTCCATTGTTAATACACAAATCAGTTAGCTTGCATGAATATCAATGTTTGAAGTTAATGAAGCATGAATTTATGATGTTGTGCCAAACCAGGCACAATGTGATGCTGGTGTTTACGAACTGTACAGGAGTTTGTGAAGTGACCATTGTGGTGGCATAATATTTCTACTGACAAGAAATTTATTATTTGTGTTGCAAAACAAAAATTTAATATTGCACAATAATAGTGATGTTTGCATTGTCACGCAGATAATACAAAATGAATATTGGTAAATCTAAAATAATATATTACTAGTTATTATTAATATATATAATTTTGTTTACTTATTTATCTTATGACCGAGTACTGGTTACAATATAGAGGATGGGCCTTGAATATGAAAAAGTACCGTGGATCTCTTACAGATGCCGTGTAAAAGAAATTGAACAATTTTCTTCCTTGTCCATTTGAATATGCAAAATTGTCTCTCTACATTCACTAAAATAAATAACAAAACTATCACATTGTCAAATGACATAGAAGGATCTATATAGCCCATCCTATTTTAGTGGGAAAAGGTTTGACTGTTGTTGTATCACACTATCTACACTAAATAAATACACTAATATAATATTTATTGGATTCAAAATTATACAGTTAATGTATACAATTATTTAATTAATAATTGATTAATTAATATAAATTATACATACCTGTTATATTAAAAGGGCAGCCCGGTGTACCAAGCTCCTGGCAGTGCTGGGTCCTAGAGAACGGTAATACTATATTGAGCCTATTGTACGTAGTCTTAAAATAATATGTATGTGATTGCTTTTATAGATATTATAACTAATATTTGTTAATTAACATTTGACTATTGATATAACTATATTGAAAACAAAAATAATTGTTATACCCAACAAATATATTTTGGTAAAAATCATTAACAGAATAAATTTAATAATTTTGTTGATACATTCAAATAACTAAATGTTTTACAAGCACTAAATGAAATTTATTTATCATAATCAAAGAGTTTTGAAGCCCATAAAGAAACAGACTAGTTAACTATAATCATAAACAAATACCTTATATATTCTTGAAATAAAAATTGTTATATAAATTATTATATAGGTAAACAATAATATTAATTGATAATTATGTAATAATTAAAGTTATGTAACTAGTATTTTTCCTATTATTTATAATAACTGCTGTTGCTGGTATAATAATTATTATGTAATTGATCATCATCATGTTATTATATAATTGCCAACTATTAGTTAATTATTGGCTTTTATTGTATAAGATAATTTATAGTGGTTATATAATTAAAAATTTATTACATATCATTATTTATTAGTGTTAAATTATTATAGATTTTTTTATATCTATTAATAGTAATTATTATTATTGATGTTATATAACTGTTATAATTGATAATTTGTATCTGTTACACATTATTAATTATATGACAATTTATTTAATATTAAATGTAAATATTATATAGCATTGTTTTATAATACATGATGTCATTTAATATACTGTTAATATAACAGATGTAAATACTGGTATAATATATATTATAAATAATATACTGTTAATGTTACAGATATAAATACTGATATGATATATATTTTAAATGGTACATCTAACTGTATAACTATAACATATGACTACTGTTGTGAATATAGCCTAGAATTGTTGTAATTACAACATATACCCTGTTGTAAATATAACATATACTGGATGTAAGTATAACATATACCAGTTGTAAATATAAGTTATACATGTTGTAAATATAACATATACCTCTTGTACATATAGCATATACGTGTTGTAAATAGAACACATGACTGTTATATGACTGGCATATATTATGTAATTGTTATATAAATTTAAAAGAGGAGTTACAAACTCCATAACATTCTTAAATTGCAATTTGTCGTGCTTTCGTTACTCCAATCACTGCTTTTTTCCCCATCGCTGCACTATTGATGCCAACAAACTCTTCTTCCTTATTTCTTACTCAATTGTCTGTGTACCACTTGATTCACAGTTTCTTTTGATGCCTGATGCATCCATGGCGTCGCTAATCACCATTGAATTGGTACTCCATTAACCAATATTCTAGCTCTAATCCTCTTGTTCTCCGCCCCCATGATTGATAGAAGGAATCAAATCTATTCCTTCTGGTGCAGTGTGTGTTGGCTGAGAACTTGTGTCTCGATTGATACCACGTGTACTGAAAGTACACAGAATTCATCCAGCACGGCTCTGATGTATGGGCCATAATGAAGGCAAGGTGCAAGAGAGTGTTTCCTACCTCTGCTATATCCAGGATCCTTTCCTGTTATGTGGTGTTGGATTCTGCATTTCAGCATTTTTGGAGGAACCGAAAACTAGAGACAGCCGGCCCTTTTGCTAAGATCTTCTTAGCCAAACTTCATGTAACACATATCTGTCCCAGTTACTACAGTAAAATGTAAAACAAGCAATGTGGGTTAATATGACTTGAGTACTTGAATCAATTAAATTTTCTGATTTTTTTGTTTGGAGTATATTTCTCTCTTTGGTACATGAAACTTTTTTGATATATTAATTTTTTGGCTGTTGGCTTCTTGTTGATAACTATCATTTCAGTTAATTTAATTCTGTCTTTTGTTGTCCTAGGATATTGATACCCTCTGCAAAGCACTACCGGCTCTTGAAATTCTCAACTTAACAAACAATCTCATGGATTGTAAAATTCCTTATCTTCCTTCTCTTGGGGGCATCCGTGTACTGGTTCTTAGTAATTGTGGCATCACATGGAATCAGGTGACACTTAAAGATGTAGATGTATTTTTTTTTCATCAAGACGACTAACTACTAGTTTACTGCAATCAGGTTGAAGAACTCAAAGAATCACTTTCTGCTATCCAAGAATTACATTTGATGAAAAATAATATACAGATAATAGGGGTAAGAGTTCACAATCTGATTTCTTCGAATCTATAATCTTGAACTTGCATTAGGAACTCTGTTTAAAATTTTGATCTGTATCAGAGTTTTGTTTTATGACCGAAATGATACGGTTTCAGTATCGTATTGTGTTGTGCCGATAATGTTTCGGTGCTTTTTAAATATAAAATATATTAATTAAAAAATAATATTATAATATTTGATTACAATAAATACTTACTGCTAGCTTAAACTAATATTTTAAAAATTTGCATGGAGTACAAGTCAATTTAGGATTAATTAAAGTCTAAACATAATATTTAGATTAATTTATTTTAATCAGTTTAAAACTAATTTTTTCCCCATGTATTTAAGGAGGAAAGGAATAAGAAAAAAAATTAAAAAGGAATTTTTTCCCATGTGTTTAAGGATAAAAAAATAAAAAATTAAAATGTGGAAGGAAAAATAATTAAGTGGGGAAAAAAAATTAACTATTAAAAAATAAAAAAATAGTTAAAAAAATAAAAATTGTAAAAAAATAACTCATTGGTCTCGCGTGGCCACGGGGCTTCTGCACGTTGCGGGGCCTAACGTAGGGCTGTGGTGCAGCCCCGTAGCATTGTTCGGGGCTTTGAGGGGGCGTGCCGATTTTGGTGTCATGCTGGATAGCCAACAGAACGATAAATTCCGCCCTTGCCACCCGGTACGATACGCGATTTTAAACTATGATTAATAAATGAGAAGAACTGGCCTTATATGCTTAATTTTATCTTGATTTGCCATTTATGCTACTTGTAAAGAGCATGTTGAAAGGGCTTCTCTGTTGGCTATCCTTGGTACCATTTCTCCACTGGTGTAAGTGGTGCTTATCCTGTATAATGTCCAGTCACTCTTGGTGATTCATTCATTTATTAAATTTTGGTAACAAGAAATTTATTTCCATCAGTATTTAGTTATGGACCTAAATGAACATTCAGGGAGTGGTTTTCCAATATTTAGCATGGCCAATGGTTAGTTCCTTTTTTGCTCTCAATGCCGAATTCTGTATCTTCTATAAGTGATTTGAAAAATAAAACAAAACATAAAAAACCTAAGAACAAAGAAATATAATGCTATGTTATTTCATCGAACAGTGTGCTTCCAATGCTCGTGGTCAAGGATTTGATTCGTTGAGAGTTTTAAATTTGGAAGAGAATCATATTGAATCATGGGATGAAATATTGAAGCTTTCTTATTTAAGAAGGTAAGAATGATGCTGCCATCTAACATGTCAATTATTGCTATTTCAAGAAGTTTAAGAACATAGACTTGTATTTTTCTCCATCACTCATGTTTCCTAGTTCAAGATATTTAAGTTATGGTTGCAGTTTGGAACAGCTGCATTTGAACAGGAATAAACTGAGGCAAATATACTACCCTCTTGATCTACGGTTGACAGGAAGTGATTTTTTTACAAAAGCTATAAATATTAGACCATTTGAATGTCTGCAATGCCTACTTCTAGGTAACTTGTGACGCCTCTTTGATTTCATTGGTACACTCTGGTTTTAACTTTTTTGTAATCTCCTTTTGGACCTTGAACATAATTACTAGAGACTGATACATTCTTTGTTACATTAGTTGATTTTCTCTAATGTGACTGACAACTAAAAAGATGTTCAGGATCCAACAAGATTGATAACTTGGCATCGATCGATTCCTTGAACCTGTTCCCTAGATTGATGGTGAGCTCATTTATCTTGGATAATCGTGCATGCACACCATTCTCTGATAATTCTCTTTAATAAATTCTTCTCCTCCACTCATCCATTGCCTAAATAACAATAGCTCACGTCAAATGCTTGATATTGCTTTATTATTTGCAAGGGCTACAGCATGTCAAATGCTTGATATTGCTATATTATTTGCAAGGGCCACAGCATGTGCCATTCATTATTCATTCACACATAACATCAGCTGAATCTGAGTTGACTTACATTTTAGAGACATTTGTATTTGGGATTGCCATCTGCATATTCTTTCGTAACTGTATGTTTTGGCATTAATTGAAGGACATCAGGCTTTCAGACAATCCTATTGTTGATCCAACCAAAGGAGGTGTCCCCAGATTTGTGTTGGTTGCACGACTTGCAAAAGTTAAGTTCCTTAATGGGAGTGAGGTATGAATCTTCTCTATTAATCAATTTGCCTATCTATTTTGGGGTTTATAGAATAAATTTATATACTTTGTTTAATAGGTAAGTCAACGTGAGCGGAAAGAATCAGAAATTCGGTGAGTTGATTTATCAATTGAATAATGGTTAGACATTCTATCTTTACTGGTATTATGGCTAGATGGTTTACCTATGATGTTCTGCTGAAAGATTGTCGAGTATGGTTGTTTTAAAAATTAGACAGTGATTCATGACATATCTAGTCATATGCTTAAATTTTAGATAGAATGGCGGTAGGCGGTGTCGGGGCGGTCGGTGACTGCCTATCGCCTCAGCTGCCCAGGCTGTTAAATTTTTAATTATTTTTTATACATAATATTATAAATAATCATTATTCTTTATAATATTTACTTTTAATAAAATATATTAATTAAAAAATTAAAAATAGCTAAATATTTAAAAATAAAAATATAATTATATATTAAATTAATGAGATAATTTTATTAAGCTTTAATTAAGTCTATTTAAATTATCCCAATTACAGCTAAAAGCTGATTAAAATTATTAACCTAAAGTAATTGAATTAAACACTAACTTACAGCTTACCACGTACCTTTATAAGACTTCTCAATATAGAAAGAATAATAATGCCTCTCTCTAATTCTAAAGAATTATGAGATACTCTTTATAGATGCGCTTGAACGGGCAAAATATCTGTTACACTTCGTACATGTAACTATGGTTTAAAATCTCGTGCCATACTAGGCGGCACAGGCAAAGTAGAAGGTGGGTTGGAGGCATCTCGGAGGCATTGCGGGATGTCTTCGGCGCCGTCGAACGCACGCGATGCTGTTCCTGTTCCGAAAATTAAACCTGCTATTTAATTAATTCAAACAATTCTCAACTTAACTATGATATTTCAAATATTCTTTCATAAACCCTAATTAAATTATCCCAATAAAAGATATATAAATTTTTAAAAAATATATTTTATTAATTGATATTTTGAAAATTCTTTTTTTACTGCTTTAAATTTTATTTTAAAATTATAAAAAATTATAATAAATCAGATTTACATTCGGTTTTTTTATTAATTTGTATTTTTTTATTATTTTAATGTTTAATTGAAATTCTAATATGTTTTTTACTATTTAAAATATATATTATTTAAATTAATAATTAATTAAACAAATAAATAGTTAATATATATAATTATTATATATAAAGTAGCATCGTTGTATTAATATATATAATTATGATTATTTAATTTGGGAAATGGAGAACTATGAATTTGACCTAAGCAGAATATTATAAGAACCAATGCTTCCATTTGATTCACGTCATTCCTTTTGATATTAATAAGTTAACGATGTATTAATTTTAATTCGAGTTATTGATAGATCAATTTTCTTTAAAGAAAATTATATTTAATTATTTTTTTAACAATATTAATTTGTTCAATAACGGAGAACTTATATAAAATCAAATTACAAATCATTTTTAAATTATACACAATAAATATTTATCTAATAATTATTATATATAAATAAATAATATCGAGACCGTATCGGCACTGTACGATACGATACCAAAACAGTATCGTTTCGGTCTGGGACCGAAACATCAACATGGGTCGAGATTTTAAACCTTGCCTAACACCTTCCATAAATTAAGCAAACTTTCTTTTCAAATCAGCCTGTGCTTTATATCTTTATGCGTTTTTTGTATTTTCCAGTTGTTTTCATTTTCATTTTCTGTAGAAATCGGTTTTCTGAAAACATGTTTGTTTGCATTTTCAGCTTTATTTTCCAGAAAAAACATAGTGTTTCTGAAAATGAGAATAAATAAAGTCATTTCCAGAAAACAAAAATGCGGTTTTCTGAAATGAAAATGGAAAATGGAACAAACCAAACGCCCCCTTAATTTCTTAGAGCAATTTTTCGCTTGACGTCATCATGTATCTCTTGTATGTGTTTGATAAAAGTGTTAGCTTCAACATTCTGTCTTGCCTCCAATGGTAAAGGAACCAAATTAATTGGCTTTCTAGGAAGGATACCTGTAACAATTTCAAATGGGATGCGTCTAGTACATCTATTCACTGAACTATTATATGCAAACTCAACTATAG
Source organism: Boesenbergia rotunda (assembly GCA_024364735.1). Taxonomy (NCBI): domain Eukaryota; kingdom Viridiplantae; phylum Streptophyta; class Magnoliopsida; order Zingiberales; family Zingiberaceae; genus Boesenbergia; species Boesenbergia rotunda. The sequence continues at coordinate 329,483 of JAGFNQ010001756.1, forward strand.
GAAGAATTTGATCCCATGTAACATGATTTCCAACCAAGCAACCAAGTAAATTACCCAAACTTCTTTTGACTACTTCCGTTTGACCATCTCTGTTTGAGGATGAAAAGAAGAAAATTTCAACTTTGTATTAATCAATTTCCATAAGGTTTGCCAGAAATAGCTTGTGAACTTCACATCTCGGTCAGAAACAATTGTTAACCTATGAAGACGAACAATTTCCTTGAATGAAAGTTTAGCAATGTGGACAACAACTTTGAGCATGGAATGACAGTGAGCCATTTTTGAAAACCGATCCACCACCACAAGTATAGAGTCACGTCCTTTATTGTTTTTAGGAAAATCAAGTACAAAATCCATGCTTAGATCTTGTCATAGTTTGTGTGGCACAGGTAGAGGCATATATAAACAAGTATTTTTCTTTTTTTCCTTTAGATAATTGGTATGTGTGGAATTGAGAGGCAATCTCTGCCACGTTCTTCTTAAGGCTAGACCAATTGAAATGGTCTTCAACCATTGCAATTGTTTTATTCCTTCCAAAATGACCCATTGCCCCTCCAGCATATAACTCTTGTATCACTTGTTTATGAAGAAAAATATTAGGCAAACAAAGTCGAGTTTCCTTAAAGAGATATCATTATGCAGCGAAAAATCTATGCTGCCTCCCAATTAAGTAGCAAATATATTGCTGAAATCTTAAAACAAAGGAAGTCTTTCTTAAGTAATTCAAATCTCACAACTTGTACAGCCATAGAAGAAATAGTATGACCACTCTACTAAGTGCACTTTTTTTTTAACACCATAGTTGTGTTTGATTACAAAGGTATATTCTTGAAAGAAAGAGACCCATTGCCCATATCGATGACTTAGTTTTTGCCGAGAATTGATATATTAAAGAGCTTGGTGATCAAAATATGGAACAACTCTTGTGGAAGGAGGTAGTGTAGCAAATAACGGGAAGTTTGAACTACTACATAAAATTGTTTATCGTAAGTGGAATATCATTGTTTTGTCTCATTAAGCTTGTCACTAGAATATGCAATAGGATGCCCTTGTTGACTTGATACGCCTCCGATCCCAACATTAGATGTATCACATGTCATTTCAAAGACCTTTGGAAAATTTGATAGTTGAAGAATAGGTGCTTTAACTAATCATTTTCTTATTTCTTGAAAAGCTTGTGAAGCTATATTGGTCTAAACAAATGGGTCTTTCTTCATACAATTAGTTATAGGGGGTGCTGAAATTTTTGATGAAATGCCTATAAAATATTGCTAGGCCATTAAAACTTATGATTTCTTATAGTGTCCTAGGCAATGACTACTCTTGGATGACTTTTACCTTATCAGGATCTGCCTCTAATCCTATATATGACACCACAAAGCCCAAGAATTGTTGGGACCGGGTGCATGTCGACAAGGATACGAGTTCGTAAAATTTAAAATTTTTACGTGCAGCGGAAGAGTTTGCATAAAATAATTTCCTAAATTATTTTAACTTCGTATCTAGCATGCAATCTTATGGTGTGTTGACATAATCATAAAATAAAACTTTGCGGAAAAGTAAACTAATTTACTAAGTACCTCTCGTAACTCGAAGTAAGGGACGAGATCCAACCGTAGCGTCCCTTGGAAGCTCCGCCTCTATTCGCGTCCACGCCGAGTTCTCTTCGGGATGACTTCACAAAGTCACGAGTTTTGTGCCGACGAGAACTACTAGATTCTCGGAAGGCACAACTAGAAGAATAAGAGAAATAATGGAAAAACTAACCAACGAAGTAACGGAATCGAATTCCGGGAAGAGAGGAATCGCTATCCGCTTCTTCTTCTTCGTGTTCGGGTTCTCCTTCTTCTTTAATGCTCACGGCACCACCTCCTTGGTTGTGGTTGGGCGCCGGCCCTAGAGGAGCTAGGGTGCGCCGGCCCTAAGGGAGGAAGAAGAGAAGGAGGAGAGGAGAGATTAAGAGAGAGAGAGAGAGAATTCTTAATCTCTTAATTGGTTAGGAATAAGGGCTAGCCTTTGGTTCCTTTATATAGTAGCAACTCCTTTGCTAAGTCTCCCTCTAAACCGAATTAACGGAATTAGTTATAAGAAATTTATCTTATAAATTTTCTTATTAATTATTCCGTTTAAACCGAGTCTTTATTATAAACCAATTTATAATAAAAACTAATTCTTTTTCTCTTTAAATTATGGAATAAATTTTTATAAGAAATTTATAAACTTTCTTATTATGGAAAAATCAATTCATAATTGATTTTATAAAATTAAAATAAACCAATTCATGGATTATTTTAATCTTCCACAAAAGAATAAATTTCTATAAATTTTATTTATATAAATTTCTTTATACAAATTTATTTATCCATAATTTATAAAATAAATCGCACTAGATTTATTTTATTAATTAAACCAAAATCAATTGGTTTTTCTCCTCCATCTTGGCCGGCCACCAAAGAGGGTTTAACACCCTCTTTGGCCGGCCAAAACCAACCCAATAAACCGCGAATTAAACTCATTTAATTCGCCCAAAAAGCCTTCAAAAGACTTAGCCATTTTTGGCTTCCATTGCGCCTCTGACTAACTCAGATTCGACTTGTTTCTCTTGATCGGAAAATCCAATTTTCAACTCGTTTTAAATCCCTCGGATTACTCGTATTGCGTGTGACTAAATAGGCTTTCGATTTATGTTGGCCGTCTATAATTAACCCATTAATTATAGAACGATCATGAGTGGCACCTAGTAGTACATCATGATCCCCAATTAATCGAAAGATCAACGGTTTGACCTCAGAAGAAATTATTCTGAAACCCTTCAGCAGCTCTAATGAATCGTGCCCCATTCCCTTCACCACCTTATACCCACTTGGTTCAGGACACGGTCAATGGTGTCAGTCCCCACTAGGCTGACTACGTCACACCTAGCCCAAGTAGTGTCTTTCTCGTCCTTTGGATTTCTAATTACTCTCATGTATTTAAGAGACTCGCACTCTTAACATGATATGCTCTGGCCAGAGGCTTTGAGTAACAATCCGACGATAGGCCTGGGTATACATCTCCTCGCAAGGAGTGGTGAATCCTTTGTAGGCTGTTCAAACATCTTCGGGCACTTCGGCTTATACCCGATCATCCTGGGTCCACACCTCCTTGGAGATGCTTGCTTAAGATGTCAAAGTATAAGTCTCCATGACCAAGATGACTTGAACACCGCAAGTCAAAGGAACATCGCACTTAAGCCGCAGTAAGATCTTCATTGACATATCTACATGTAGATTCCCATATGAAGTCTTACAGCTAGTCACTCCAATGAACTAGTTCCCTTAACTAGCATCCATGTTTATCTCCGGACATCCCAATGTCACCAGCTAGTGAGAATCAGCTGATTAGAGAATAACCCATGCTAGTCTCAACAGAATTGATAGTGTCCGTTTTTATCAATTCATCGACTAGGGATAATTTCAATACTTCACAATTGCACATTAGAGATAATCACTAGTTGTGATCCCATCACAAATTCTCTTATGCTGTAAGTTGTATTGCGGACATTCAGTAGATGAGTTTAAGATCCCAATCAAATACACAAAACATGTATACTCAAATAGTGAATTATCATTTATTAAAATAAATGTTTATATCATAAGGCGATTGCCTTAGGACACTTCTCTCATATCACTAACAAGAATACCGCAACGGAAGTCATAAAGGAGCATTTCTTTGACTTTAAAGAGAGCTTCTCTCCGTGAAGAACTCTGACTTTTTGCAAATGAATAAGATAATCTTCTTTACTCTTGCTGAAAATTAAGATATAGGCAACCAGAAACTTGCCGATAAATGGTTATAGTATCTCATTCTTAAAGCACATAAATGTGCTGGGAGCGTTGGAAAGACTAAAAGGCACGACAAGCCATTCATAAAGGCCATCTTTAGTTTGAAAGTTGTCTTCGATTCATCTTCGGGCCTTATGTGATTTGATGATACCTACTTTTCAAATCAATTTTTGGAAAGAAGCAAGAACCAGCCAATATATCCTGCATATTATCAAGGTGGCGAATTGAGAATTGATATTTGATAGCGATCGTATTAATCGCACGACTGTCAATACACATGTGCAACTACCATTTTTTTTTTTGGGTGTTAACAATGCAGGGACAACACATGAGCCTAGACTTTCCTGAATGAAATCCTTGGACAACAATTCATCCACTTGCCTCTTCAATTCCGCACGACCACTGGGATTCATTCGATAGGCAAGTAGATTGGGTTGTTGTGAACGTGGCACAAAATCAATAACATGCTGAATTTTATGCATTAGTGGAAACTCATTAGGTAATTCTTATGGGGCCACATCAGAAAAGTTATTAATAACATAGTTTCTTGAGGAAACGAGGAAGCTTTGGCTTCTAGAGCCACCTCAGAAAAGTCATTTAATAACAGTGATTTCGGGAGGAAATGAGGAAGCTTTGGTAGCAGATATTTCTTTAACTTCTTAGATTATAAGGGCATATATAGTAGAACTTTCTTTGCTCTTATGTTGAAAATTTTTCTTGGTCAGAATGTGAAAAGAATTTCCATTATTAGTAGCATTCTTTGCCTTCTCTTGCTTGTATTTCTGTTTTTTCATTGATTTCAATAATACTTTCTTCTTGTTGAACATGAAAGTGTATGTGTTCTCTATGCCATAATGATGTACATCTCAATCATATTGCCAAGGTCTCCCAAGAAGTATATGAGTTATTTTCATAGGAATAATGTTGTTCCAAATAGTCACTATAATTTTTTCAAAAAAGAGAAATAACACAACGTTGTGTTACCCGAATAGATGTGTTATCTATCCATCCGACCTTGTGTGGTTGGGAATGTAGTTGCATAGGAAGCTTAGGCGGTCTACCATAGATGCTGAGACAACATTCATACAACTTCCTCTATCAATGATAAGCTTATGTACTCATTCCCATAATGAACCAACATCTGAAAAATAGATGTCCGTTGCTAATCTTCACCTTGGACTTTTTGGAGTAGCAAGAATATGCCTAACAATAGTTGTCAAAGAAAGGTCTTCATCTTCTTCCAAATCATCTTCAATATAAACTCCACAATCTAAAGAATTTTCATCTCCTCCTATTTGATTTTCAACATCATCTTGATGTTGTTTCCCAATGTATAGATTTTTTTTAGGACAATTATAAGCCATATGACCTAGTTGTTGACACTTGAAACATATGCTACCCTTGTTCTTTAACTCAGTTGGTTTCAAAGGTGATTTAGAGTCACTTTGCTGAGTAAATCAGTTCAAATCCACCTCTTGCTTGCTGGTCGCTTTCATGAATTTTTTTATTCATCACTGAAACACTAAGTTTCTTACCAAATGAATAACTCAGATACTCCTCCATATCCAAGGCAACTTAGAAAACTTGTTCTAGGCTGTAAAGTGGATGTTTAAATAATTCTCTTTTGGATTTAGACCTTAAACCAACTTTAAACCTGCAGGAGTTTTTCCAGGATCTTCAACAATTTGGCTCTTTGTCTTTAACTCATCGAACTTCTCCATATACTCAGCTACAGACAATATGATTTTCTTCTTTAAATTAATAAACTGATCACATAATTTGTCATAGTAATTTGTAGGTAGGTACTTCTCTCATAGTTTAGGTTTCATCTCCAGCCATGAGTTGATTGATGGTTGCCCTAATCTCCTTATGTATGCTTCAACACCAGTTCTCTATATTTTTGCTAAACTGACAAAGCTTCATTCAAGCAAACCTTACTCTTCCATCATCTGACATGTCTTACCAATCAAAATATTCTTCTATTGCTACAAGCCAATCAGCAAATAAAGTGGGGTTACCAATCAACAAATAAAGCAGGGTTCACTTTCCCTTCAAAATTGGCACCTCAGTTCAAACTTTCTGTGTGATATCTCCCATAACATCTTGGTAATTATTTTCTATCTTGAGAAATCCTCTAGCCCACTCAGAAAAAAATTATTGTTGTTGAGGTGTTGGAAACCCATTTTGAATCAAGTTGTTGTTTGCTTGAGATGTTTCTCCTCACTCTCCATGGACTTGATCACCTATAGATTGAGAAATCATGGCTTCAACACCATTAGATGAATTTGCATGCCATCAAGTTGTTACAGCATATGCAAATAAGTATCTCATCACATTGACTATTAATCAACTTTCCTCTAAAGCTCCTCCCGGGTCTTGTAGAGATCTTAACTTAGGCTTTGATACCAAATATGATGTAGCACCAGAGGAGATTGAGTGTTGCGAGGTTTAGGGAGTAGAAATTTGGAATGAAGTGGTAAAGAGATTGTAGAAACTTAAGTAACATATATAAGTGTTCCTAGGCATCACACCATAGGGAGATTGTATTGCACAATCTAAGAGAATTCTCAAAACATTGATATCTATTTCATATCACAACATTATAGCAGCACACATATTTATAATAGACTCGTAAAAGATCCATAAAGACACATACAAACATAAATGCTAGTAGATGGACTCATCGAAAACACAATACTCATAAAGACACATAGGAAACACAAAACACTCAAAGATGCTACAATTTTAGAAGTATGGGAAGTTAAAGCATATTTGTTGGACATTTAATCCTATCTTTTGACTTTTGACTCGAATTCATCAACTTCTTCATTTCCCAAGTAGATCTAAGATATGCCAAATTTTTGGACATTTAATCCTTACTTTTGACTACAACCTTTTGGAATTCATACTTTATATCATTTCTCAAGTAGGTCTATCATCTTTCAAGATATGCTAGATTAATAGTTGAGCTTTCAAATATGCTTTAACTTCCCATGCTTGGAAAATTATAGCATCTTTATGAGTCTTTTATGTTTTCTATGTGTCTTGATGAGTCCTTTGTGTTTTCGATGAGTCCTACTACTAGCATTTATGTTTCATATGTGTCTTTATGGCTCCTATTATAAATATATGTACTGCTATAATGCTATGATATGAAATAGATATCATAGTTTTAAGAGTTCTCTTTGGTTGTGTGATACAATCTTCCTATGGTGTGATGCCTAGGAATTCTTAAGTGTGATACCTAAGTTTCTACAATCCCTTTATCATTTCATTCCAGATTTCTACTCCCCAAACCTTCCAACACTCAATCTCCTCTTGTGCTAAAAGACCTTTATTTTAATAAGAGTTTAATGAGATTATTGTGATTTCGAATTAGTGTTATTTCTTTCCTAATTTAGTTGGTATAGAGTTTATTTAAGTTTCTAGTTCTCCTGTAATAATTATCTTTTGATTAATAAAATTCTCTATGTGAGATTTCTCTTCTGTGGGAGAAGTTAACCCTTTTGCTTTCTTAATTTCATCGTAAGTTTATGTCTGATTCGAGGGTACAATTTTATGCTACATCAAATACGGTTGAAGAAATGTAGTTAATCTTGTTCATACTATTGTCTGAAATCTCATATTATGCCAGGTGACACAGTTGAAGCGTTATTCAGCACAATTAATTTATTCTATTATTATGTCAATCATGTAGATGAGTATCATGTCATACTAACATTCAACACCCTATGCTGCAAAACACTTCAAGATAATTTAAAATTATGTTTGATATTTTTTTTAGCTTTTATCCATTCAAGACAATGTGAATACTGTTCTATCCAAGATGGAGGTTAGATATATAGTTGTTCTATTCTTATTCTTTTTATCCCCTTCTCCAATTCTCGACCGACACTATTGATATGGTACTGAAACAATATTATTCCCGTCAAAGATTGCACCTTGGTTGATACTTCAATAGATTATAATGCTAAATTGATATTAGAAGAAGGAATTATTATATGCCCTAGGAAGATATTGTTGAATTGGTAAGCTAAACTTGACACCCATGCTGTTAATGTGATTGGTTAATTTCTTGGGGATCCATACCATGTAATTAGGAGGTAGCTTTGATGTCATATCATTAGGAGGTACCTTTGATGATCCCATGGTATATCAAAATTGTTCATTGGCAAGGTTTCAGATATGGCCAACTCCCATCTCCAAGTGTAGGGCATAGAGTATACAAATGCAGATCGAGTAAATTCTTAGAGAATCTACACCAAGCTATTCTATTCTTGCAGAGGCAAAATATAAGGCAATAGTTCTAGCCTTGTGCATGATAGAATATAAGCAGTAGATCGAGCCTTGTCTAAACTCATCCAACTTAAGTAGCCGATGAATGAGTTGAGCCAATAAAGTTATTATGTGATAATCAAGTACATTGCGTGAAATCTAGTATTTTATTAGATCCCTAAACATGTAAAGATTTACTCTCTTTAGCAATGAGATTATGTATTCAAAAGGAGCTCATCCATCATTTGTGAGCCATAGAGATAAGGAAGATTTATTGATTAGCACTATAGTTGAATGCATTTACAACATTTTAAATGATTTTTTAAATATCTTTAATGAGCTTGAAGGGAGTGATAGGGACTTATGTGTAAATATTCAGGGACCTTGTTGTAAATAAATAACTTCTATGGATATAGATATAAAATCACAATAAAATTCAATGTAGGTGCTAGATAGCCTATCTAAGCAGATAAACCTAATAATTTCACTCTTATAACAATTTTTTATCTCTTATTTGCAAAAACTGCTTCACAGCATTCTGCCCAAATTGTATGGAAAATTATAACGTGTCTTAACTTCATTTTAATTTCCCACCATGTCGCCTGGTAGTGTTGCTCCAGAGTTGGTGATAACTTGTCATTTCTTACAAAGATGAATTTATTGTGGAGTTGAAAAAGTGCCACCAACACAACTATTGTAAGCCTGAAAAGAGATAAAAGGGTTCATTATATTACAGCAGCAATGTCTACCCCCATTATTTGGGGTTATTTCCATGGATCTTATTGCTCCAGTGCATTCTACACAAGACCATATCACTATACAACAACAACAATAACAACAACCAAGTCTGATCTCATTAGGTTGGGTCGGCTATATGGACCATTCGACGCCATTGAGCTTTATCCCCTATTAATATCATCTATATTTAAATAAAATTTATCTTGTTTTATTATTGTCAACCAAGTTGTTTTTTTGGTTTTCCTCTCCCTCGTTTAATGTGCGTATTTATCATAGTTTACATCGCCTAACAGGGGCATTTATTAGTCGTCTAAGTACATGTCTGTACCCTCTCAAACGTGTCTCTTGAAGTTTTTTCTCAATAGATGCAACTCCGAACTTCTCTCTAATGCTCTCATTCTTTATTCTGTCCATCCTTGTATGTCCACACATCCACTTTAACATCCTCATCTCTGTAACTTTCATTTTTTGCTCATGTGTCCGAGTTATAGCCCAACATTCAACATCATATAACATAACAAGTCTAACTGTCGTTTTGTAGAACTTCCCTTTAAGTTTTAGAGGTACTTTACGATCACATAGAACACCTGACGCTATCCTCCATTTCAACTATCCTGTTTGTATTCTATGTAAGACATCTCTCTCAATCCCTCCATCACTTTGCAAAAATGATCCTAAATACTTAAATGTCTCAGTTTTAGACAACTCGTTATCTCTTATCTTAACAATTGTCTCATTGCGTCTAATATTGCTAAACTTAAATTCCATATATTCTGTCTTTACTCTACTAAGCCTAAAATATTTCATTTCTAGTTTTCCCGCCAAGATTCTAGTTTAGCATTTACTCCTTCACGTGTCTCATCTATCAAAACGATATCATCTGCAAATAACATGCATGATGGTATTATATTTGAATGTGTCCAGTAAGTTCGTCCATAATTAGTGTAAAAAGATAGGGACTTAAAGCTGATCCTTGATGTAACTCTATCCTTATTGGAAATGCTTCAGTTAATCCGCCTGAAGTCTTCACTCTGGTCGTTACATCTTCGTACATATTCTTAATTAGTTCAATATATGTTATACTAACACCTCTCTTTTTTAGAATTTTCCATATAATTTCTCTTGGGACCCTATCATAAGCTTTTTCTAAATCAATGAATACCATATGTAGATCTTTCTTTTGCTCTCGATACTTTTCAATTAATTGTCTAAGAAGATGTATAGTTTCTATTGTCGACCTTCCAGCCATGAACCTAAATTGATTTTCGGTCACCGTGGTCTCCTTCCTTAATCTTTTTTCTATTACTCTTTCCTAAAGATTTATGGTATGACTCATTAGTTTAATATCTCTATAATTTGTACAGTTTTGTACATCTCCTTTGTTCTTATATAAGGGAACTAGAGTACTTACCCTCCATTGATTAGACATTTTTTTTGTTTCCAATATCATATTAAATAATTTTGTAAGCCATTCAATACCTTGTTTCCCTAAGCACTTCTATATCTCTATTGGGATATCATTTGGTCCCACCGCTTTTCCATTTTGCATCCCTTTCAAAACTTGCTCTACTTCTGAAGTTTGAATTCTACGATGAAAATTAAAATTTCTATACTCATTTGAACTACTTAAATTGCCTTAGTTAAGTTGGTTCCCTAAACCTTCATTAAAAAGTTGATAAAAGTAATCCTCCACTGCTCTTTTATTTCACTATCATTTACTAGTACTTTATTCATTTATTTTTAATACATCTTATTTGGCTAAGGTTCTTGTTTTCCTCTTTTTCTCTTTAGCTATTTTATATATGTCTCTTTCCCCTTCTTTTATATCCAAGATTTGATATAATCGTTCAAAAGTTTTATTTTTGCTTCATTCACTGATTTTTTATCCTCTTTCTTAGCTATTGTATATTTTTTTAAGTTTTCCTCGTTCTTACAAATATATAATTCCTTATAGGCTATTCATTTTTTCCTTCACTTTCTCTTGTACTTTCTCATTCCACCACCAAGATTTCTTACTTGGTGGTACATGTCTCTTTGACTCATCGAGTACACCCTTAGCTATTATTTTCAACTTTGATACCATGTTATCCATTTCGTATTAGCGTCACTGTATATTTCATCTAATGCGTGTATTCCTACATTCTCCTTCAATATGTTTTGCTTCCCATCCTTTAACTTTTACCACTTAATTCTAGGAGTCGTGTATATTTTTTCTATTGATATTATGATTAAGGCGTATATCCAACACTACTAATCTATGTTGGGTAGTTAAGCATTCTCCAGGAATGACTTTACAATCTTTATAAATTTTTCTATCTCTCTTCTTAATTATAAAAAAGTCAATTTGCGATTTATTATTCCCACTATGAATGTGACCAAGTGTTCTTCTTTTTTTATAAAAAATATATTAGCTAGTATAAGGTCAATGCTATTGCAAAATCCAATATAGTTTTTCCTTCTTCATTTTTTGTTCCAAACCCATAACCCCTATGTATCCTCTCATACTCTTCATTTTTCACTTCGACATGTCCATTTAGATCGTCTTCTATTAAAATCATTTTATTTGGCGGAATATTTTGTAATACCTTATCTAAATCGCCCCAAAATCTTGATTTTGTTTCTTCATCTAATCCTACTTGAGGTGCATATATGCTAATTACGTTTACAGCTTCTTTCGCCACTACTATCTTGAGAGCTATAATTCTATTCCCCTTTTTAACTACTCCAACAACTTCATCTGTTAAAGAACTATCTTAAAAAATACCTATTCTATTTTTTATTTTACTCTTTCCTATGTACCATAACTTAAAACCCGAGTTCTCTATCATTTTTGCCTTCTTGCTTATCTATTTTGTCTCTTGTACACACAAAATACTAATTTTTCTTCTAATCATCGTATCTACTATCTCCATTGTTTTACTAGTGAGAGTTCCTATATTCCATGTTTCAAATCTCAGACTATTACTTTTCTTATAATGTTTATTCTTATCCCACTTATGGTGTGAAAACTCTTACCTATTTAACACTACACTCAAGTTCTCATGAAGATGTAGCGGTCCTTGCCGAGACGTTATAGTCAGACCCTGCAACGTGAACCCTTGCATACTTAACTACATCCGTGTTCTGGAGATGTAGCGGTCCTTGCCGAGATGTTACAGTCGGACCCTGCAACGCGTTCCTTCTGAAGAACATCTTAGCATTAGCATAATAGTTTAATGGATCCATTCATTGAGTATTTGTCATAGTTTTTTACGCTGACTGGCAACCTAACGCAACCCCCTTCCTTTATCTGGAATTGGGACCGGCCATGACTAGGTCGTGATAGGCGGAGTTACAAGACCATATCACTATGCTAATAAATTTTTGGTTATTTTCATTCTCTTTCGTCTTAAATTTTAATTGAACTCATCTAGCTGTTGATTCCATTTGCTCTCTTTGAATAAATCCATACTATTATAACTCATTCTCTTACTTTATCATCTTTTAAAGCTTCACCTAATTGCTTCCAAATAGGAGACAACTACACATTAGAAAGATATGTGTGAGTATTATGCATTGACTCAAAGATTCCATGGATCAGTTTAAATTAATCCAACATCAAGAAGAGATCCAAATGATATGGTATTACTAAAGCTATGGCCTCACTGTGTTAAAAAAGATGCATGTAGGCAAGGATAAAATGTTAGTACTTTGTAAATGTTTGTATTTATTTGATTTTTAAAGAAAATGTGCAGCTAAATTTCATAATATGCTAGATTGAATATAATCTGAACATCAGTATATATATGCTAGTATAGTAACATTGTCTCCTTGACCATCAGGAATTTTGTATAGTTGCAATGGATTGCAACAAGAAAAGAGATATTGCGGTTCTATTGCATAGTTAAGCATGTAACAGCCAATCACATGGTGAAAGTATTATAAGGCATAGTATTGGTAGAAGGAAAAGAAAAGCCTTTACTTGTGATTGACTGTTACTGACACATTAATAATGGATTCCTCTGATTCTAATGGGCGAGCATATAAAACAAATCAAAATGCAATGATATTAGTTAATTAGCCTATGTTCTTAACTATATTGTTTGTTGTACTTTTATACTGAACTAACAAATATCACATTTTTTCTAATAGTATGCAAAAATTTAGAAATGCATATTTTATCGTACTGCTAGTATTAGTAAATTGGTGATGTGGCAACATATTCTATTATTTTACATGCTCTGCCAACCAATAAGGCCCAGTCATGTAAGAGAAACCTTAACACACGCACATTCTTATGACTATATAAATATTAGTAAATTGGTGATGTGGCAAGGACCCCATCATGGTCGGTTCGAAACCTAGATAAAAGAGGAGGGTTGCGTTAGATTGCCAACTAACGTTAAAATAAGGTAAATGTTCAATGAATGAGTTCATTAAACTATTGTGCTAATGCTAGGTTGTTCCTCGGAAGGAACGCATTGCTGGGTTCGATTATAACGTCTTAGCAAGGACTGCTACATCCCTAAAACTCGAGGTAGTGCTAAATATATAAGAGTCTGACTGTAACGTATCAGCAAGAACCGTTACATCTCTACGATAACTTGAGTGTAGTGTTAAATAGGTAAGAGTTCTCATGCTATATGTTTGATAAGAACAAATATTATATGAAAACTAATAGTCTAAGATTTGGAACATAAAATATAAGGAACCCTCAATGAAGATGGTAGATACAATGATTAGGAGTAGAATAGTATTTTATATGTATAAGAGACAAAATGGATAGATGAGAAGGCAAAGATGATAGATATCTCGGGTTTTAAGTTATGGTTCACAGGAAAAAGCAAAATAAGAAATGGATTGGGTATTGTTGTCGATAGTTCGTTAAAGGATAAAATTATAGGAGTAGATAGAATTATAACTCTCAAGATAGTAGTAACTAGAGAAGCTATGAATGTAATTAACATATATGCACCTCAAGTAAGATTAAATGAAGATACCAAATCAAGGTTTTTGGATGACTTAGATAAAGTATTACAAAATATTCCGCCAAATAAGATGATTTTAATAGGAGCCAATCTAAATAGGCATAACGGAGTGAAAAATGAGAATATGAGAGGGTGCATGGGGTTATGAGTTTGAAAAAAAATAAAGGGACCACTATATTGGATTTTGTGATAACATATGACTTTATACTAGCTAATATGTTTTTTTAAGAAAAGAGAACACTTGGTCACGTTCAAAAGTGAGAATAATAAATCACAAATTAACTTAGAAAGAGGGATAGAAATATTTGTAAAGATTGCAAGGTCATCCCTTGAATAAGCTAGAAATGTTGGATATACACCTCAAGCATAATATCAATAGAAGGAAAATATATACAACTCTTAAAATTAAGTGGTGGAAGTTAAAAGATGGGAAACGAAATATATGAGGAGAAGATAGGAGTCCAATCATTAAGTGAAATATTTGGTGAGTCTAATACAATATGAGATAAGATGATATCAAAGTTGAAAATAGTAGCTAAGTCAAAGGGGCATGCACCACTTAGGAATTTTGGTGGTGGAATGAGAAAGTACATGAGAAAGTTAAGGAAAAACGAACAACTTATAAGTAATTATATATTTGTAACTTTAAAAAAAATATACAATAGCTAAGAAAGAAGATAAGAAAACAGTGAATGAAGCAAAGAAGGAAACTTTTGAACCGTTATATCGAAAATTGGATATAAAAGAAGGGGAAGGAAACATTTATAAAATAGCTAAAGCTAGAGAGAGAGAAAGACAAGAGATTTTATCAAATAAAATATATTAAAGACGAATGTAATAGGTACTAGTAAATGATGGAGAAATAAAAAAGCGGTGGAAGATGTATTTTCATCAATTTTTTAATGACGATTTATGTGACCAACTTAACTTAGGTAATTTAAATAGGTCAAATGTGTATAAAAAATTTATTTTTATTCGTAGAATTCACATTAGAAGTAGAATAAGCTTTAAATGGATGTAAATTGGAAAATTCGTTGGACCAGATGATATTCCGATAGACGTATAGAAGTTCTAGAGAAATAAAATATTGAATGAGTTACAAAATTATTTAACATGATATTGAAAACAAAAAAAAATATCAGATCAGTGAAGGATAAGAACTCTAGTTCCTTTATATAAGAACAAGAGAGACATACAAAATTATACAAACTATAGGGGTATTAAACTAGAAAAATGATAGGGAGAGTGAAAATGGGAGAGTGAAAAGCATAGTGAATGACGTGGCACCTTGCATGCAGCGATCTCCGACGGGTTCACATTGCCCCCCAGGGTATAGTTTGATCCGGGGCGGCGGCCTTCGGCCGTCGATGGTGTCCAAGCGATAATCGGACGTGTGCATGTAAAGTGTTACGTCATGCCACGTTATGCCACATCATTCACTATGCTTTTCACTCTCCCTATCATTGCTCATTAAACTAATGAGTCATATCATGAAACTTTAGGAAAAAGTAATAGAAAAAAGATTAAGGAAGGAAATCACTGTGACCGAAAATCAATTTGGATTCATGTTTGGAAGGTCGACAATAGAAGCTATAAATTTTCTTAAGGAACTAAATGAAAAGTATCGGAAGTAAAAGCAAGATCTGCACATGATATTCATTGACTTAGAAAAATCTTATGATAGAGTTCCAAGAGAAATTATATAGAGAATTATAGAAAAGAGATATGTAAGCATAGCATATATTGAACTAATTAAGGATATAACCAGAGTGAAGACTTCAGACAGATTAATTGAAATATTTTCATAAAGGTAAGGTTATATCAAGGATCATCTCTAACTCCTTATCTTTTTATACTAATCATGGACGAACTCACTGGACACATTTAAGACACAATATCGTGGTGCATGTTGTTTGCATATTATTTTGGTAAATGAGATACGTGAAAAAGTAAATGCTAAATTAGAATCTTGGCAGGAAATACTAAAAGTGAAAGATTTTAGGCTTAGCAGAGTAAAGACAGAATATATGAAATTTAAGTTTAGTAATATTAGGCGTAATGAGACAATTGTTAAAATAGGAGAATACGAGTATGTCTTACATAGAATAGAACAGGAAGGTTGAATGAAGGAGAGCATTAGATGATTTATGTATTGTAAATATCTCTAAAATTTAAAGGGAAAGTTTAGAAAACGACGGTTAGATTTGCTATGTTAAATGTTGAAATGTTGGGCTATGACTCGAGCACATGAGTAGAAGATGAGAGTTACTGAGATGAGAATGTTATGGTGTATATGTGGACATACGAGAATGAGCAGAATAAGAATTGAGAGCATTAGAGAGATGGTCGGAGTTGCATCTATTGAGGGAAAACTCCAAGAGATATGTTTAAAATGATACTGACATGTACTCAGACACCAATAAATGTTTCCGTTAGGTGATGTGAAATTATAATAAATACGTACATTAAACGAAGAAGAGGAAGACTAAAAAAGACTTGGTTAGTAACAATAAAATAAGATAAAATTTATTGAAGTATAGATGATGATATAGTAGGGGATAGAGCCCAATGTTGTATAAAGATTCATATAGCCCACCCCACTTACTGGGATAAGTGTTGTTGATGATGTGGCAACCTATTCTATTATTTTACATGCTCTGTCAACCAATAAGGCCAAATCTTTCAAGGGAAACCTAAGAAATACACGCTCACATTCTTATGACTATATAAATATTCAGTGATGTTTTATGTGTATTGGCCTTTCTAGTGAATAAAGCACTCATGATTGCATACCTTCTTGTGAGGCTGCCACCTCATTATCAAACGTGAATTAACAAACGCTGAATAAAAATTGTTACAAATTTCTAAGTTTATGCATAAGATTGGGAAATGAGAAGATCAAATGTATGAAGTAGTTCATAATTCAAGATATTTTAATTAACCCAATATATTACCACGGGGAGTCCGTGATTGAGTGGTGCAGTTTGAGATTACTTGTCAAGTAATGACAATGACAGTCAGCAAGGGATACATCTGCTACTGAATGGTGAGTGTGCAAAAACACCATTTGCAAAAGGAAAATGAGAAAAGTCTTATTTGAATGATGTTTATGTCTATATATGATTCTTACAATTTTGATTGGTTCCTGCATATAATGGAAAATCCAATGATATAAGGGGAGCAATTTCTGTCACAACAAGGAATGAAATTTGTAACTAGTAATTCAGTAGAAGCGATCCTGATCCCTTCATATTATAGCCTAATTTGCAGTGTGAATGCTACAATATCTTAAATTATTCTAATTGAACTAGAATTACAGACAAAGTTGCAAGTACAAATTTGGGGTGTTGTATGATGCGGGTGAAACAGTTTGCTCCATGTCTGCTCTCGCAACTTCCTTGATTCTAGTAAATAAATCGGAATCACATCTATACCCATAATTTGTATAGATATTTAGGGATCAAGTTTGAATAGAAAGTTTGTATAGATTGGTACCTTGTATAACTTAATGCTTATACTAGTGAATAATGCAGATATGTCCGTCTTGTTATATCAAAGATGCAGTCAGATGATCTGGAGGAAATTCAACGCTTTCATCCTAGGTAATCCACTGTTTTTTTCTTTATCTTTGTCAATGCAACAAGTTGGCTTTTTGCGTAGGAGAGTGTGACACCATTATTTATTTGTTTCATTCCATTAAGGTTTTATATTTGTCCCTTTTGATTCCATGCCATTATCGAGTAAATTTTTTATTTACCAATCAATTAGAAAAGCACGAAGGCTTAATTAAATTGTCTGGAATTATGAATTTATGATTTAGCTCCTCACGAATGCAGATTTGTGGAGCTTAAGGCACTGCATGGTATTGCTGATGAGACACCATCCTCTGGAATTTCTGGACCACAGAAAATGTCTTCTGGACTTATTTGTATGGTTTTAAATGCGATTTGAAAACAATCAGTAGCCAACAATATATTGAAAGAATTTCTCTTGGCTGTGCAGGTGTTACATTGAAGTGTGTTGGAGCTTCCATGGGAGAAAAACAACCCTTGACCAAGAAGCTGCCATCTACTACTACTGTATGCCATTTGATTTAGTGTAAATCCATTTTGTCTTAGGAAGTATCTACCAATCCAATTCGACTTAACCAAGGATTAAGGTGTCTGGTTGTACCAATCCAATGAATCTACTTGTAACAATATTCTAAGAGCTCACGTTAGGAGTAGGTAACCCTATTCCGTCACTAACAACGGGATAGTGTCTTGCATCAGAAATAGATACAAAGAGGAGAGATTGATGAAGAGAAAACATCATCGGAGCAGTGACAACAGGCATAATAGATGTAGGGGGAGTTGAGATAGATCAAAAAGAGGGGAACTACTGGGAAAGGAGAGAGATGGGCAACAGACGCCCTGGTGGTAGCGAGTGCAGTATCAAGCGACGATCGACGATCTAGATCAGGAGTGGGGAGAGATGTGAGTTGTGACAAAAAGAAAATTAAATATAATTCATAATCAAATTATCTTATATATATATATATTTGCTTTAATTGTAAACTTAAATTCAAATTGAATTCTATTTGAACCCACTTTATGTTAATCACCATGTCTACTTGATGGTTTCCACCAAACCTTAAATTGATTGCTATTCAACTATAATTTTAAAAATATTAGTTTAATTTAGCTTAATTAATTATCCAAATATTTTTGAAAATAATTTAAAATGTATTTTTTTAAATAGGATAAAATTTGATATATAGCATCAGTGAAGTTTTTTTGTGTTCTAATTTTGTGACATTGGGTGAGACGGAGAGAGATAGCGTTAGCATATGATGGGATAATTAGTGTTCGATGAGATTGTGCCAAGCTTTGTCTGTGTTCTTTTAGTTTTTGTTTGAATGCCAAGGAAAAATTAGGATTCTAGATGATGATTTATTTAAATATATGTTTTTAAAATTAAGTTTAAAATAATCTATTTTATATTTTAAATTTATTAGAATATAATGTAAAATATATTACACTTCTTTTGATTTAAAATCTATCCTAATTGTTTATATAAATTTTAAATTAAGTGTTATATCAAATTTCCAAGGAAAAAATATTTTTATTTTATTTTATCTAACAATTTAGGTTGTTCAATGCTTGAAAACTTACATAAAACCAATATAAAAATTACTACAATGAAAAATTGCTTTTTAAAAATAAAAATGTAAAATATAAAAACACTTTTTGAGCCAAGAATTATTGTGTGTGTGTATAAAAGGTCAAAGTTATCATCTCCTCATCCTTTGACTATACAATAGAAAATCTAATTTTATTTACATTGTTAAACTAAATTCAGGCGACTCTTTTATATATTCTGAAAATATAAAAATACATGAATCATTTGAAATTGAAACATCCAAATAAATGTAACATAACTGATGTGACGATGTTGAAACCGAAGATCAAGCTTCATGGTCATTATAAGTTCTTAAACATGATGTCTCAACAATAAAACTTTAAGTAGTTAAGATTATATCATTAAAGTAGTTAAGATTATATCATTATGTGCAATAATAATAAAAATATAAATTTTGAATTTTTATGTTACTATAGCTACTGTAAAAAATTCAATAAGCACAAAACCTCACGACGTAATACCGAAACATGAACTCGTCAACAACTGAAATATTGAAATATAATCTTAACAGTAAACATTGATAGCAATCAAATATTAATAATTTTCAATTAAGATACACATATTTAAGAAAAATACCAAAACTATATTGATAGAAATTGTATCATTTCGATTAGAGACTGAAACTCTGGCATAGCTTGAAATATTAATTCTCGGACTCTACTTTTAGGAAACCATGATTTGTGTTAGGGTGACCATAAAAACTTGCTAATCTTATTTCTCCAACAGTTTCAATGTATACCTCTGTCATTTGCAATATTTAATTCAATTAATTTTTTATCACATTGACCAAAGTTTTTGCCCCTTCATCTTCCACTTCTTCATTCAATTCAAATTTTCTAATCCAATTTATTGGTTGCTTTTGAAGATGTCAGACCATTCAATATATGCACCAGTTTATCATCTATTCAAAGTACACCTACTTGTCTCGACTATTAAGGTTCTTTATTATTATTATTTTTTAATTTTATCTTTGCACATCAATCTTAATATTCTCATCTCTACTTTTTTAACTATTTGACTTGTTAAAATAGTTCAATATAATCCATTAGGTATTAAGGATCATTCTATGGTCTTGTAAAAATTTTTAAGCCATAGGGAACACATCCATCACATGAGACTCCAAGAGCTCCTCTTCATTTCAAGATTCATGTTTAATGCTAACTTCATTAATATCTCACCAAAATTATTAGGAGAATTTAATGTTCATTTGTTCATAGGGTTGTAAATGGATTGAATATTCGTGAATAAGCTTGGTGTTCGGTGTGATAAGAGTTTGTTTATATTCGTTCAATACATACAAGATTAATTAAACGAACAAGTTTGAATAACTTGTTAAGCTAAATAAATAAGCTTGAACACATATGTGTTCAACTTGTTAATGTTCGTGAACAATATTTGTGAACTATGTTCATTAATAAAACTCTTATCAACATGCTAAATAAACAAAGAAAGTTTCAAAACGAACAAACACGTTTGTATTATTAACTCAATAATAAACCAAACAAGCTTAAAATGTAAAAATTTTAAACAATCAAATAAACTTGTATTGAGAACTTGATAACATCTTAAACGAACCAAGCTTAAGCCAAGCTCGAATCAAGCACAAACTCATAAAAAAGAAACCAAGCCAAATTTGAACAATCATTTCAAAAGCTTAGTTCATTTTATGCTCGGCTCCGCCTGACTTGGTTATCTTATCAAATAAGCTTGAACACAACAATGCTCGGCTCGGCTCGGCTTGTTTACAACCCTATGTCTAGCTATTCTCCTAATTTTTTTTGGTTATTGAAATTGTATGTCATATGGCTTGTTCTAGTTCTATTTAACTTAAATGCTTTAGTTTATAAAATATTTTCAACATATTTGAAGCTTCGGTTCATTTACATTCTTATCTATTAGCATAATTTCATTTGCAAATACCATTTACCAAGTTTATGTTGAATATGATTGGTGAATTTATCCATAAATAAATAGGGAG
The DNA here is from genome assembly GCA_024364735.1 of Boesenbergia rotunda. NCBI lineage: Eukaryota > Viridiplantae > Streptophyta > Magnoliopsida > Zingiberales > Zingiberaceae > Boesenbergia > Boesenbergia rotunda. The sequence continues at coordinate 350,446 of JAGFNQ010001756.1, forward strand.
TTGATATATAATGTTGTCTTTTGACACACTTCGTTTTTCTCCACCATTCAAGCTTTGAATTTAATTTACTTGTACGTGATGAAGATAAGTGACATGCTCCTCTAAAAGTCTATAAGTGCCAAAGTCCAACTTTTATTTGATATAATTTGGAAAATGATGTACTTATTTAAGAAATGGTGTAAAGTCCAACAGTTCTAACATTTGAAAGAAACTTTGGAAAGACAGAGTATAAAGTCCAATAGTTCCAACATTTGACAGGAAAGTTTGGGAAATTGAAAGTTCAATTAGAAGAGTCTTCAAGAGTCTTTAATTTAGTAAAAGAGCCTTTAATCTAGTCAAGAGTTTCGTGAAAGTATATTTATGAGACTTCTATGTTTTCTATGTTTGAAGAGTGCACCTATTAGTGTAAATATGCATGTTTGCGTTACTATTGTAATTTGAAATAGAAAATTTAGCCTTTAAGAAATTGTTTCAATTGTGTGATGACGTGATGCCTACTATTTCTTAGGCGTGATGCCTAACTTTGTGCAACCTTTCTACACTTCTTTAGCACTACATTTTGCATTCCTACTCCACATACCTTCAAACAATAAAGCTCTCTTCTTGCGACATTAGTACTCTTGTCTATTAACATGATTTTATTTGAAAATAGCATATATCAAGGAGAATTATTGGTGAATTCATCCATTAATAGTAGGGGATATAGAGTTGATCTATCATGTAAATCTACAGTTGGAAAATATTTTGACACACTTCCATTAGCTCTAAAATTAGTGACTATATTATTCGACATTACTTTTATCACATTAATGTAACTCATCTCTTTTTTTAAAACATTAGGACCCTATAATAAGCTTTGTCAAAGTAAATAAAAATTATATGTAAATCGTTTCTCTATATTTTTCATCAGTGCCTTATTTAAGTAATTAATGCTTGATCTCCTGACTTGATACCAAATTAATTTTGTAAAATACATATATCATCTTTTATGCTCAAGTCTTTAAAGTTTGATAGTTGTCCTTTCCTTAAACCATCTTTAGTGCTAAAAAACAAATATGCATTGTATTCATTTGTCAAAGATATATTATAGTTTTCAAGTATATGCAAGAGTATTGTAAGGAAAGTAACATTTTGAAAAATACATTAGACTATGTGTCAATAAAATGAAATGCAAAAAAGAACAAAATGGGTTTTCATGACATCTGGGTATCTCTAAGTCTAACCCTAGCTAAAATCAACTAGCACCCTAAAATACTTCTGCTCCTGCAAAACTAGAGGCTTAGAAAAATATGGAATGACCACAAAATTGCAAAGTGAGTAAACAGAAGAATGTACATTAATTATGATCTTATTTAAGAATTTATAGGTCAACAAGTGGTAAACCACATTTTAGTACTAGATTTTCAGTCAAGAATGTAATTAGCTTTCAATCTTCATCTCACTTATACAAATCACACATTTTTATCCAAAGTAGCACATTTGAACATTTGTTTTAAAGCAAATAAAAAGAAGTGAATTCCTAGACTCAAGTCGATAGGGTATGAATGATGTTCGCTGACATGTGGGCCGAAAGCCTCATCGGCTATATAGTGTAAGGCGTAAGATTGACCATATACATCACATGCACCCACCTAGTCCTTTATATGACTAGGCTTAGATTATTCATTTTTATTATTAATTTGGTCATTTGTAATAGTCATTTATTCACTTTTAATATTTTCACATTCAGAACAATTTTATAACCTAGATCATTACTAGTATTATAGATGAGCTCAAGATCTAAGCTATAGCTATAAAACAACATGCAAATATCAAGATAAAATCAATATTGAATATGGAATTGTGAAACGGTTGACCAACTTAGCAGAATAGGCTTAAATTGGATAAAATAAGTGCAAATCGAGTTTGATTTGAATCCACTTGACCCTAAACACAAGGCTAACTTGATGGACTTAGCCAAACTCTTAAGTAAACCTCAAATAGATCCTCAAAAGTCATTAAGTTGAACCAAGTTGGTTCAATTCAGCTTATTTAACTGTTAAAATAAAAAAAAATAAAAATGCTATATATAACCTCAAGAGCTATTACTAGCCTTAGTTTATTTGTAACCAAATTTGTATTAAATCTAAGTTAGCTATTTGTATATATAAGCTTCAGTGTCATTACTAACCTTAGTTGAGTATCTGTAACCAATTTTGTATAATAAATTTTAAATTAGGTATTTGTAACCAATTTTGATTGTCTCAATTTTTGAGCTATATATACCATGTTGATGAGCTATATATTTTGTATTGAGATTTTTTTGTTATATTTATTTGCTGCTCTGGAGAAATTTTAATTTTGCCACTTGTGATTTCCAATGAAGTTCATCTTACGTGCTCATTCTTCAATTTTCCCAAATTATTGGACACAGTATAAATTAAGTAAAAAATGTATATGAAGTGATTCAGTAGTATTTTCTGGATAGATGACATCCATCATTAACATGTGTGTCATCAACCCCAGTTTATTTTAGTATTGCAGCTCCATAAGGCATTACTGTGATTGGTGGCAGTGCTCATGGCACCGCTGTGATGGTAGCAGCTGTCCATGGGGATATTCTGCCAGAGCTGTCATAAGGGAGAAAAATAAAGAGGCTGTGGGTAGACGATATGTAAATGGTTTAGATTTTGACTTACATCTTGGACATGTTATATAAGTGAAATGATATTTTTGAAATTTAAAAGTTATGGATGAGGAATAATTGAAATTGTCACACTGAAGCCCAATATTTTCAATTGTCTTGGCTCTGGATTTATATGTCTGTTTCTCCTGTTATTATTTGTTTTAGCGCTGAGGTTATCAATCGATAATAAAAAAATATAAAATCCTCATTATATGAATTATGAACTTTCCTTGATGGATGGACTAGCATAAAGAAACAGATAAAGTATGATTTATAGTATGTTGCATGAAAAACCAAAGCAATTGCCTTTTGGATGTCTATCAAACTAGTCTATGATTTTGGAATCAATTTCACTTCTATACCTGCAGGTTGGCAAGCTTAAGGCTCTTTGTGAAAGTTTCTTCAAATTAAAGGGCATCAGGTTGAAATTGTTTATTCAGGAGCAGGTATTTATTTGAGTGATTATATTAGTTTTAGCTACATTGACCACCAACCAGTCAATTGTTAATGATTTTTGCATTCATCATGCCAATTACATTGCATTTTTTGACAATGTATAAAGGCCCTGATTAGAGTATAAATCAGAGTATAAATCCGTATATCCCTGGTAAGGCTTGCTTGCTCATGTTAGTCAGTCAGTCATTTAAATCAACAGCTAAATCTGAGATAGAATAATATAGAAAGGTTATGTTGGAATGGTGGAATAGAATGGGAATAAAAATTGAAATGACATGGAATGAAAAGGAGAACGACCTTTTTCTTTCTTTGGTTTGGTTATGGCTTTGGAATCATACTGTTAGTGGAATAATTCATTATATATTTGACCCATTCCGCTAATTCTTCTAGTCAACCTGACTTTTCTTGGTTTGTCCCTGTTTGGTCAGTTACGGTGCCACCGACCTGCCCTGGTTGTCCAACATACATGGCTCATCTGACACCCAATGTGCTCAGCTTGGTGGATCCGACTGGCTAGTTGACCTATCTGGTCAATTTGGTTTGCCCAACCATTTTGTTGATTGACCAAATCACTTCTCATTTTATTTGTCCATTCTAAATGTGAAATAATAACCTGATAAGTAATATTATGTTTGGTAAATTGCTAAAACTATGATGCATTTTACCTGTTTAACATAGGTTTAAACAATTAAGGTTTTTAATTTTTTTTCTATATAATTAATTGTTTGATTGGAGTGTGATGTGTCACATGCTGTGTATGATTTGATGGCTAAGCATGCTGACCCATTTGCGGTTAACAGAGGCTTGGTAGAATTGTAACGCCCTGATGGATTTATTATGAATTCCTAAAGTACATTATTATTAGTTTGTTAAATTTGAAACCTCGAGATAGAATATGTAAAGTACACGATAGAATAGGTCAGCGATTTCATCTCCAATTAATTATCCATCTAGTTATTGAAATGAAATCATAGAGAATGAATCATTTTCATTCCATTCAATTCACCTTACGGCACAATGAGATAGTAAACAGTTTAGTTTGATAATGCTCAAAGTACATTGTCAAATATTTGTTATCGGCTGATATATGGAAATAAGAATGATTAATCTCATGTTTTTTTTTGTTATTCATTTAAATATAAATTTTGGCTAGTTGTCTCAGATCAGTGCAATAATGAGGTCAACTCTTTCCTTCTAAAACTTTGCTTTGTAACAGGAAGCGCCACTGCCTTCATTGCTAGATGATGATATGACCCCGCTTGGGGATGTTGGAGTAAGCAAAGAAACAACAATTTTAGTGGATGAAGAAAGTTAGGACTGGAAATCCGGTTTGTTTGCTGTGTTGGTGAAATGGTTTGCGTCATCTGAAATAAGCTTGCGCTGGTGACACTGTCAGCGAATCTTATATCCTTCTTTAAAGCTTATGTGTGTGATTTATATTTCAGTTCACTGACTCAGGTTATCATTGTATTCTACGTTTTGTTATTCTATTTAATTGAGTCTTTGTTTAGAAAGTTTTTGATTGGTGCAATTTGATCTCCTTTGGATTGCAATAAACAAAGAAAAACAATGACGTCTTTCATTCTTTTCTTTGAAACGAAGGAACCAAATATTTCACTAAATCATAAAAAAAAAAAACTACCGTGTTTCTATATGTAGGATCGCAGGGTTCATATAGGGGTGAATATCGATCACCGCTTACTCTTGTTTGTGTCATGTTCGTTCTACATATTAGTACTTATAACAGCATAATAAATATAAGATGAAAAAACATCGGTGATTTATTTGGTTTCTAACCCCCTTACTCTTTGTTTGTGTCATGTTCGTTCTACATATTAGTACTTATAACAGCATAATAAATATAAGATGAAAAAACATCGATGATTTACTTGGTTTCTAATCCCCTAATTAGTGCATTCAAGGACTATGTACATGTAGTGCCTGTTTACTATGTTTTTCCTTTTGTGAAACTTTGTTCAGAAGAAGCAGATAAATCTCTTATAGTGTTTGAATAACAATCACAAATAGGAAAGGAAAGCATGTGACTATGGAACTAACCTTGTTGAGATTGGTGCGATGCTAGAGGGAGAGGGGATAAATAGCTTTGATTCGTAATTTGGTAGCATAGCGGAAATTTGAAGCGTAATGGACAACACAAATACGACAGATTATTTAATTCATAGTCTCCCAAGGATGTTACTCCTTGGTCTAACAATGATAAACGTTAAAAAAAGTTGGTAAATGAAAAATCTAATGAATCAAACTTGACTAGACACTTGATTGATTAGAAGTCCAAGTGAATTAGATGGATTAAATACTTGACACCAAAGAAGTTATGGCATAGACAGTGGAAGTCCAAGCATGTCAAGCCTATTGGATGTCTAGAAAGCGGTGAGAAGTTCAATAGGTATTGATCTTGAAAGTTTAGATAGGTAAAGGTTGATTAGATGTTTAATAAGTGATGGAAAAATATTGCAAATGGATGATAATTAGACGCTAAGCAGTGAAACTCCAAGAAGGTCAATGCTGATTGGATGTTCAATAATGCAAGTCCAAATAGGTCTATCAGGACCAAATACTTAGCAACGAAAGTTCTAACATATCATGAGGGGATGGATCTAAGCATGTCAGGAGAGGATGAGATGTTAAACAATGAAGAAGTCTTGACAAATTAAGGTTGATTGGCTGCCTGAGTGAATTTTAGAGAAGTGAAGTCTTAGAGCTAAGGAGTCTCTAGACATTCAAAATTTTGATAGGTCAAAGTTGACATAAGGTTGAGCAAGGAGAAGCCCTAGTATATTGAGATTGGATGGATGCTTAGCAATGAGTGAAATTCTAGAGATGAGGACCTCAAGGTAAGTAAAGTACTAGTAAGATGAGATCGACGATTACTAAACAAATGAGGAAGTTCTAGAGACGTAAGGTCTCTTGACACTATATAGATTCAACCTTGGTGTGGTTAAAATTAGATCAACAATCAACTGAAAAGTTGACTTAGGTAGAAATTGAAACGAATAGAATATTTTTGTTCGGTTCTATTTGAATGCCAGTCAACTTGTGAAGGGAAGTCGATTGGGCCAGTCAATTGTTGTCTTACTCAATTTGAACCATTGAAGAAAATGTGTGGGCAAACAATTGAATTATGATGTGTCATAGTGGAGCAACCGCCCAGAGGTGTTTGATCAGTCAATTGGGTAGATCCCTACAGAGACTTAATTATAAAGTCTGATTAATGTTATGGAGGCTTTAACAAGAGGGTTCTTGGTTTGTTCTAGGATGAATGGTGTTGCATTCTAGATCCTGCCTTGAGTTAAGAAAAGTAACAAGCAAACAGATAAAAGAAAAACATCATTTGTGTTGTTATTATTATTTTAATTTTATTTGTATTTGCTAGTAATGTTTTTGTTAATACACAATAAGTGTTGTTAGAGGTATCTTTGCTTTCGGAATATATCTAAGAAGGAGAAAGATACTAACCTTGTGAGGAGTGATTTACCTTGCAGACCATAACCCACAAAGTAGGAATAAGAGATTCTAAACTGATGAGGTAAGTTCCTTGAAAAGGAGAGGTAAGTCAAGGGCGTGGCTGGCGTGGCTTATGAGGAGACTCCTTGCTCGGGCAAACACTCTCCTGAACGGGACTCCTCTCATGCATGGTTAGTTGACCGCAAGCCTAATGCGCCTAAGAACTTCCCTCAAAGAATCCTCCCAACCGGGTAACTTCCCCCGAGCATGTAATTCTTGTCTTAAGCAAAATCACATCCGATACGTTATCAAAGACAATAAATGTTCATGAAGAGCGCCATGATAGCAAAGAGGTTTTAATGATCGAATGATTGAAATGTACGTTAATAATTGCCTTTAATGACTATCATAATGGTGACTTTAATGATGCATTAGTCATTAATGTCTGTAAAGAGAAATAGTCATGAAAAAAAAATAAAGGGAGGATATGACGATAGTAGGAAGACATGTTCGGAAAAAAAATACAATAACTCTCTTTCTCTGTTCTCTTACAATTTAACTTAAGTCTGTTCTGGATTTCTGACTTAAGCGTCGGAGTGGCAATCGCCGGGACCCTCCTGTGCCATTCTAACACTTTTTTCAGAGTTTTGCCATCTTTTTAGGTAGCGGTGTCAAAGTCAAAGACCAGTCCACCACCACCAGTAAGCCGTCTGCTTGCGCTGTGTCTTCCGGAATATTTTGGCGTCGTTTGTGGGAATCTTCTTTCACCAGAAGTCAAGAGTTTAGATGGACAATACTGGCAAAGCTACAAGTTTGTCTTTGACTCATGAAGAGTTGGATCGGATAGTAACCGATGTTGTGAGAGGAGCATTAGAGCATCAACAAATCTAGCAGGTGACTTCTAAGGCGATGCCAGCTTTAGTAGAAAGACGTCCAGAGCGTTAGTCGCCCTTGGGCGGCCCCATGGCCACCTAGGGAATTCTATGGGCAAGGCTCAGAGGGCGCCTTCTACGGCTTCTAGTACGCCGCCGCAGGACCTAAAGCAAGGAAGGACTGTGGCTTTAGCCTACTGACAAGTCACGAGGTATCACCTTTTTTCTCAAAGCATCATAGAAGACCCATTGCATTGTCATTTTCGATTATTGGCTATAGGAGAGTATCATGGCATGACTGACCCTGAAGATCACGCATGTAAGATCGAAAATGCCACTTTTCTACACTAGTATACTGATGGAGTGAAGTGCAGAGTGTTCCTTAACACACTCTGAAGGTCTGCTCAAAGACGGTTTAAAAGGCTGCCCAATGCCTTCATTAGCTTAATTTGTTCTCCCTCAAGCAAAAGGCTAAGGAGAAGTTGAAGGATTATATTCAACAATTCAATCGGGTGACACCCGATGTTCCTTCTGCCACCTCAAAAATATTGATGAGTGCTTTCATCGAAAAGATGGCAGAAGGGGAGTTCTTCCAATTTTTGGTGAAGAAGCCTCCAATTATCTTCGATGACCTACTCGGGAGGTCAGTAAAGCATGTGAACATGGAAGATGTACAATTTGCCAAGAAGAAGAGTTGGGGTTGCTGACCCCGATGCCTTCCTACCCTAACCTCAAAGCTCTGCTCCCTCTTGCCTTGGCTAAAGTGGCTCAGTCGAGTCATCACCCAGTGAACAGCGGAGACAAGGCCATCCAGACCGTAGAAACGGTGACGTTGATTGAGCAAGGAACTCCTCGAGGGGTCCTAATGGGCAAGAAACATTTAGTACATATCATTAGTCGACTACTCATTCAACTAAGGAGTGTTATATTCTCAACAATCACTCTTGGAAAGCCAGGGGAAAGCTGCCAACAGGGAGTGGTATTCCCCTAAACCCTACCAACGGGCATCTAGAACAGGTCAATCGGAGGAGAGGAGGGACCACCGGAGCGCAGTCGATCTCCCAAGCGGGAAAGGATGCCTTCGCCCCCGCGTTATAAGGAAAAGGGGAAAGCTCCCGCTCGAGGTCCCCCAAGGGGTCTAGTTGGTATGATCTCTGGGGGTCCAACGACGAGATTCCAATTGAGCACGGAAGACTCATTTGTATCAGATTGAGAATTACTCAGTGGAGACTAGCCAGGAGCACAGGGTCGGACCTGTTATATCCTTCAGAAGGAGTGGAGACGTTGCATGAAGATGCTTTGGTAATTGATGCCTTAATAGCTAACTATATTGTGAAGCAGGTTTTCATTGACACAAGTAGCTTGGTCAACATCAGTTTCAAGGCAGCTTTGGATCAAATGCAAATCGAAGAGGAAGAGCTGCACCCAATAATCACTCTCCTGTTTAGCTTCATTGGGCATCAAGTACAACTGGTCGGGTAGATACATCTCTCCTTATCATTAGGAGATGAGATATTGGAGAAAACCAAACGAACGCTCGTCATTGTGGTTAACATGCCTCATCATATAACGTCATCCCGAGCAGACCCGCGCTGAATGCATTTTAGATGGTGGTTTCTACATTCCACAGAAGATTATGTTCTGATAGAAGACCAGGTCGGGGAAGTTCGTGGTAACCTGTTGGCCTCAAGAAAATGCTATGTTGATATCATGCATATAATTCCTATAAAAATAGGAAGGTCCATGAAACCCTCCAAGTTAATTTGAAGGGCCCTAGTACCGAGGAAGAGAAGGTGGAAGGGTGCTGACCTGGCAAGTAGGAGGAGGTTCAAATTCATCCTCAATAGAAAGATGGAACCACCTGCATTACGGTTGACCTGTCTCAAGGATTGAGGGAGAAGCTAATAGGGTGCTTGGCCAACCATTATGATGTGCTTACTTGGTCAGCCAAAGAAATTTTGGGGGGGGGGGGGGTGTCCCCCGATGTTGATGACGCATCACCTGAATACCCTCTCGAAAGCCTAGTCGGTTAAGCAAAGAAGAAGACATTTTGGGGCCGAGAAGAATCAGATAATTCAAAAGGGGTCATAAAGCTCTTAGAGGCTGGGTATATTCGGGAGGTCCAATTCTCGAGATGACTAGTTAATGTTGTATTGATCTTAAGCCAGGAGAAATGGCATGTATGCATCGAGTTTCGTGATTTAAATAAAGTTTGTCCAAAAGATTGCTATCCGTTGCTTCGGATAGATTAGATGGTTGATTCTATTTCAGGGTGTGAATACATTTGCATGTTGGATGCTTATCAGGGATATCACCAAGTCCAATTCGCTCGGGAAGACCAAGATAAGATTAGTTTTGTCACTTCAGATAGAACATATTGCTATAATGTTATGTCATTCGGCCTAAAGAATGAAAGAGCTACTTATCAAAGGATGATGGATAAGGTGTTCCAATGATAGATTAGATGAAATATTGAGGTGTATGTCGATGATATCCTCATCAAAACTGAGAAAGGGGGAGATATAATAGCCGACCTATAAGAAGCATTTGAAACTTTGAGCACTTATGGTATAAAGTTGAACCCTAGTAAGTGCCTGCTCGGAGCAAAGAGTGGGCGGTTTTTGGGATATATGATAACTGAGCGGGGAATTGAAGCTAATCCAGAGAAAGTGCAAGCCATTCAAAATATATCCCCTCCTCGAAATCTGAAGGAAGCGTAAAGGTTAGTGGGTTGGATCATAGCTCTTTCCCAATTTATCTCTAGGTCAGCTAATAGAACCCTTCCCTTTTTCGAAGTTTTATGAAAAACTTCAAGGTTTAAATAGGATGGGAAGTGCAACAAAGCTTTTGCAGAGCTGAAGGAGTATCTTGTCGATCTGCCCATACTCTACAAGTCAGTATTGGAGGAGAGGTTGTTGTTATACCTATCGGCCACCGAACAAGTTGTTGGCTCAGTTCTGCTGTGAGAAGAAGGTAACCTTCAATATCCTATTTACTTTTTTAGTCATCTACTAAAGGATGTAGAAAGTCGGTACACTGCCTTGGAGAAGCTGGCCTATGGACTAGTCTTGACTGCTCATTGGTTAAGACTATACTTTTTGTCACACTCCATAGTGGTGCTCACCAATAGTCAGCTCGGTTGAGTGTTGGCTAATTCAGAAGCTTCTGGGAGGTTGATCAAATGAACGATCGAACTCAGTGAATATGATATCCACTTCTAGTCGTCGGCCATAAAAGCTCAAGCCTTAGCGGATTTTATGGCTGAGACCACTGTCACACCAGAGGCTGAAGAAACCTGGAAGGTTTATGTAGATGGTTCTTCCATCCAGACTGCTAGCGGAGTGGGGGTGTTGCTGATCTCCCCTCGAGGAGATACTTTGCAGTTGTCTGTTTGGTTGAATCTGGACCACAAATAATGAGGCAGAATATGAGACTTTATTGGTTGGATAGCAATCAATAAAACGGTTTGGAATTGCTAAGGGTCATCCTTACTCAAACTCACAACTGGTGGCTTTGCAGGTTGAGGGAGATTCCGAAGTAAGGAATGACCGCTTGAAGTGTTATGTCCAAGTATTTAAAATGTTGGTCAAATTTCCAAGAGGTGTCTCTGTAAAAGATTTCCCGAACAGACAATACCAAGACAGATGAATTGGCTAAGATGGCTAGCTCGCTAGCTACCTAGACGATAGATGGCCTCGTCTGCCAAGAAACATTAGTGGCGCATATTGACAAAGCACCTATTCAAGAGGACGCAATTGATTAGAGAATTCCTCTCATTACATTCCTTTAAAAAGGGGATCTGCTAAGTGACCCAAGTCAAGTTCGTTATTTAAAATGAAGGTCGTCCGATTTACATTGGTTGGGGATCATCTGTATTAAAGTGCGTTCGCTCGACCCCTTTTAAAGTGTCTTGGTACTGATGATATTAGTTATGTCATGAGTGAAATTCATGAAGGCATCTGTGATAGTCACATTAGAGGGCAAGCTATGGTTCGAAAAGTGTTATTAGTGGGGTATTTCTGGCCTACCCTGCAGGAGAATATGACTAAGTTTGTAGTTGGCTGTGAATCTTGTCGAAAACATCAGCATCTCTCACACCGCTTGACCAAGTTTCTCAAAACAACCACCGTCTCGTATCCTTTTGATCAATGGGGGATGGATATAGTAGGTCCCTTCTTAATCGGGCCTTGAAAGAAAAACATTCTACTAGTGATCATGTACTATTTCTCCAAGTGAGTCGAAGCTGAGCCCCTCACTCGGATAACGAAGGAAACCATCATGAAAACTCTATGGAAGAATGTCGTTTGCCAATATGGAATTTCCTACAAACTGGTGTTTGATAATGGGAGGCAGTTTAAGGCGAAGAACTTGAAAGACTGGTGTGAACGTCTTGGCATTCAATAGGCTTTCACTGCGGTTGGTTAACCTCAGAGCAATGGCCAAGCTGAAGTAGTTAACCGAAAGATTATTCGAGGCCTCAAGATCAAGTTAGAGCATGTTGGAGGAAGCTCGGTGGAAGAACTGCCAAGTATCCTTTGGGCCTATCGGACTGCACCAAAGGAGAGTACAGGTCAGACTCCCTTACATCTAGTTTACAGGGGAGAGACAGTCATCCCGGTCGAGATGGGGGAAGAATCGATAAGGTGGCAAACTTATGATCCGGATGGCAATGACCAAGAGCGGCTTCTCAATCTTAACTTAGTGATAGAAGTCAAGGATAGAGCGTTCGTCCGGCTGAAAGCTTATTGTTAACGAATGAAGTAGACAAACAATGAAAGGGTGATCCCTCGGGCCTTTCAGGTAAGAGATCTTGTATGGAGACGAGTAAAGTGGGTCGGGGAGGTTAGCAAGTTGGAGCCTCAATGGAATGACCCATACCTTGTTATCGGCAAATTGACAGGTGGAAGATATTATTTCCAAGAGTTAAGTGGGAAAAAGAATTAGATTGGTCTTGCTTGCTAACGCACTTGACAACTCTTTGTATCGTGTGTATACTCGCTTTTTAATGAAGGGACAAGTCAAGGAGTTATCCAGCAACCCTTATCATGGCTAATTAACCCTTAGTGTGATTCAACCTTCCTAATCGGGAGCTATCAAGATGCCCTTAGTGTGGCTCATCGCCTTTAGTGTGGCTCAACCTCCTTGATCGGATGCTATCAAGTCTCCCTTAGTGTGGTTCGTTCGCCCTTAGTGTGCCTCATGCACCCTTAGTGTGGGTCAACCTCCCTGATTGGGAGCTATCAAGACGCCCTTAGTGTGACTCAACCTCCTTGATCGGGAGCCATCAAGACTTCTTTAGTGTGACTCATTCGTCTTTAGTGTGACTCAACCTCCCTGATCGGGAGCTATTAAGATGCCTTTAGTGTGGCTCATTCGCTTTAGTGTGACTCAATCTCCTTGATCAGGAGCTATCAGGATGCCCTTAGTGTGACTCATTCGCGCTTAGTGCGGTTCAACCTCCTTGATCGGGAGCTATTAAGACACCCTTATCGTGGCTAATCAACCCTTAGTGTGGCTCAACCTCCCTAATCAGGAGCTATCAAGATGCCCTTAGTGTGACTCATTCGCCCTTGGTGCGGTTCAACCTCCTTGATCAGGAGCTATCAAGTAGCCTTTGGTGTGGCTAATTTGCCTCCAGTATAACTCAACCTCCTAAATGGTGCATTGTACAAGAAAGGTCAGAGGACAAAAACCATGATATTAGATATAGTAATCTTAAAGTACAAAAATATCCTTGGTAGGGGGTCCAAAAGAGTCAAATTACTAATATGGTTACTAGTCATATTTCTCTAAGTCGGGGAGCTCCTCCCATACTTTCTGCAGACTCAGAATACCTAAATCAGCACCTGGAGGCAAGTGTCCCACTCGGATAACCTGTTTTATGGCACCCTCAAAGCCTTGCTGCATTCTCTTCCAGATTTGGATGTCAAGCCAGTTGAAGTATTCTTGGGACTTCAAAAACTCTTCCTTAAAGGCAGTAAGATGTTTTTCCGCCTTGGACTGGTATTCCTCCAGCTCTCCCTTTGCTTGTTCTTGCTCCACCAAAGCTTCATTCTGCTGGGTCAGAGCCTCTTGAGTTGCTCCTTTAGGGCATCAATGGTCTCTGGGGCCCAGGTCAGTTGTCCTTCCTGAGTGGAGAGCTGCTGAATCAAAGACATAATGTCGGCCACTTGTTTGTTTATCTGGGCCTCATGTGAGCTTGCCCAGGCACAATGCCACTCATTCTCTAGCTGCAGTGGAGCGATCCACTCAATATAAAGCAGATTCTTCTTTCGTCGAGCTTTCGTCCGTTCGCCTTCTAGGGAGGTTTGAATGTGAATTAGCTCATCTCTCAGCTGATGCACCACATTGTCTTGGAGTCGAGCTTCTTCACGAGCTCGGGCGGCATCTGCTATGGCTTTCTTTGACGCTCGGGAAGGAGGTGAAAGTTGGGCCTCCAGCTCGGCAACCCGTTTCCGTAAGTTCTCAGATTGCCTCACCACTAGTGGCACACGATTATATAAATCTAAGTGCTCGGTCTATAGCTATCGAGAATGGTCCGGGTAGGCCCCGAATTAACAGGCAAAGTTAAAAAATGACTTTGAACCAAGACCTTACCTTCAACATGGAGTCATTCATGTGAGAGCTGACCTCCAAAATAAGACCTTACCTTCAACATGGAGTCATTCATGTGAGAGCTGACCTCCAAAATAAGCTCTGACTTTAACTTCTCGGCATAGACACTGTTCTTCAACATAGAAGGGAAGCTTCCCAAACAGGAAGATACAATTGCTCGCGTTATTTCTGGAGATGTAGCTGGGGTCCCCAGTGAAGATGTGGGAGGTTGAGAATCCTCGACGTGGGGTGTTTCGGTCGGCGCATAAGGAGAAGGGGCTGACCAACAGGGCTCCTTCATGGAAATATCAATTAGCTCCTTGTTCGTAGGCTCAGTCGGCTGCTCATCCTCCAAAGAAATATGAGCTCTTCTAGCCCCGATTCTCCTTGACTGAAAGAAGCTAGCAACTTGCATTTTTACTTAGAGCTAGTCTACACGGGAATGTTGTCTTCGACAGTTGGTTCAGGTGGAGGTGTGATTGTCTCGGTAGCTGGGTTTAAAGGTAGTTTTGATCCTGCGTGATTGGTGATAGTCTTCAAGCAGGAGGCGAAGGCGGTGGGGGCGGCCTTTAGTCTCGGTAACCGGGCTGGAACTGGCCTCTTGACTGGAAGAAGTGGCTTCTTCATATCCTGCACTCATGGGCGAGTGCGGAGGAGGCAGCGCGAAGCCACTTGCCTCGTTAGGAGTATCCTCCGAGACGTAGGGTGTTAAAAGCACTTGGAGTGAGGCGCAATCCCATTTTATCAACTTGGTGATAGAGCTATTCAGCATAGTTTCATTTGTAAGGAAGTAAAGGAGCATCAGTTAGTCTTCAATGTAGAGTACTGTACTAAGGAACTCACCAAGAGAGGTCTCCAGATCGGCCGCATTGGGGCTCAGACTCGCTCGGTAGAGTAGTCCTTCATTCTGAACCAATCGGGGAGCATCGAAATTCATCTCGGACAGTATGCTTAGATCCCTCTAGTACGCGAAACTCTTCTTGTATTTACCCAAGGTTGGAGGTGTTAGAAGGTTGACTATCGACCCGTTTGGAAACGAAATGGGGTGGGGGCTTTAGAAAGAAAAAAATGGCTTTTCCAACTCTTATGAGACGAAGGGAGCCTCTCTAAAAATCGACAACCCGTGTAGGTCATAAAGTGGAAAGATCCTAAGCTTGTTTGCTTAGGATGATAAAAGTAATGGAAGAAGAGCGGAGTCAAGGGGATGTCATATAGCTAAAAGATGATGGCCACTTCGCTCAAGATCATAAAAGCATTGGGGGCTATTTAGGTTAAGAGTATTTGAAAATATCTAGCTACCTCCTCTAAGAACTCAGGTATAGGAAATCTTAAGTTGTTTTCCACCTGACCTAGGAAGAAGGTGTAATAATCTAGAGGAGGTGAGCATGCAACTAACCTTGTAGTCCGGCAAAATGTCATACTCTAGGCGTGTTTCAGCACGCTGTGCCCTAGTCACTATGGATTGGGTACACTCATACCAAGGGAATAGGAAGGTGGCTTGGTCTATCGAAGAAGGAAACGAAGGTGGAAAGTAATGGACTTACACAGAAAAGGTCGCCAGCTGTAAAATAGAAGGAGAGGCAGCTCGGGATCGAGAAGCAGCGGAGATAAGCAGAGAAATGCAATAATTCTCCAGCGGCCTATCGTGCCCCGGGGCCCTATATAGCTTTGCTTGAGAAATCTTACTCGCCCGAATTAGGACGCGCAACGTGAGGATACCATAAGCGTTGGATGAACATGTGGAACGAGGTAGAGGTCTCTTCAACTTTATAC